>JANUWF010001117.1:3632500-4117500 GCA_026120185.1 Voacanga thouarsii
TGGGACATATAGATGTCTTCGCTAAGATGGCCATTTAAAAATGTCGTCTTGACATCCATTTGCCATATCTCGTAGTCATAGTGACATGCGATGGCAAGGAAGATGCAGATGGATTTAAGCATGGCTACCGGGGAAAAGGTTTCCTCATAGTCGATTCCCTCTTTCTGAGTATACCATTTCGCCACAAGCCTAGCTTTGATGGTTTCCACCTTCCCATCCGCTCCTCTCTTTCTCTTGTATACCCACTTGCACCCAATGGGTTTTATCCCCTCAGGTGAAGCTACAAGATCCCAAACCTGATTGAGGTACATAGACTCAATCTCGACTTTCATTACTTCATGCCATAGATTTGCATCGGCATCAGCAATAGCCTCCTTGTATCTAGTGGGGTCTTGTTCCTGATGGTAGGAGACCAGCTCAAAGGCTTCTCCAGTAAATCTATCCGGAACCCTAGACACTCTTCTACTACGACCAGGCTCCATTTGCACAGGCTCTTGAGGCTGTGTCTCTTCTTGTTCCACAATCGGGTCAGAAGAAGTTGATTCCGTAGATAACTTCTCCTCAAGTTCCAACCTCGTTGAACCTTTAGTGGAAGTACTTTGATCATTTTCTAAGTATCTAGCATTGGCACTGACTAGTACCTTCTGCTCCTTAGGATGATAAAAGTAACCTCATTTTGTCCCTTTTGGATACCCAACAAAATAGCATAATTCTGATCTTGGTTCCAACTTGTCTCCCTTGATCAGTACATAAGTTGGAAATCCCCAAATCCTGAGATGATTCAGACTTGGCTTATGCCCAGTCCACATCTCATAGAGAGTCCTAGGTACTGACTTGGAAGGCACCTGGTTCAGAATATATGCCCCTATTTTCAGGGCATATCCCCAAAAGGACACTGGAAGAGTAGCATGAGACATCAGGCTTCGGACCATTTCCATCAATGTCCTGTTCCTTCTCTCAGCTACTCTGTTCTGTTGGGGTGTTCCCGACGCAGAGAGCTGGGATACTATCCCATGATGTACCATGTAGTCCTTGAATTCAACTAGGAGGTACTCTCCACCACGATCCGATCGTAAGGTTGTGATTTATTTACCTGTCCGACGCTCCACTTCAGCCTTAAACTCCTTGAACTTGTCAAAAGAGTCAGACTTGCGTCTCATCAGGTAAATGTAACCATACCTCGTACAGTCATCCGTGAAAGTGATGAAGTACTCAAAACCTCCTCTAGCTGGTGTAGACAACGGACCACACACATCAGTGTGAACAAGACTCAACACCTCCTTGGCTCTATCCGCCTTTGCTGTTAATGACCTCTTGGTCATCTTTCCCATCAGGCAGGATTCACACAGAGGCCAATTTTCCAATCTCAATGAGCCTAAAGGCTCATCATGGATTAGCCTCTGAATCCTGGTTGAGTTAATATGACCCAACCTTAGATGCCAAAGGTATGAATCATTGATATTGGTCTTTCTCTTCCTAGTTAAAGGTTTAGACTGAGCGTTATTTGATTGGTTATTAATAGGATAGATTTCCATACATGTGCCCAGTACATAAAATTTCTCCATCTCTACTGATAGAAATACCAGAATGGAAAGATACAGAATATCCTTGATTAATAAGTTTTGCAACTGAAATCAAATTTTGACGAAAACCAGGTACATAAAAAATATCCTTTAAAACCACTATCTTACTACAATAAAAAATTAGATCCAGCTTTCCCACAGCAAAGGCCCAGACTTGTGCTCCATTACCCACTCGAAGCCCATGTTCGCCCTTCTTGAGTCTCCTTATCTTCCTAATCCCCTGCAAGGAGTTACAGATATGATCAGTGGCTCCTGAATCAATAATCCGAGAGGAAGTTGATCCTACCATTGATATGGACTCTAGATAGAAAATATTACCTGTGGTGTTTTTCTTGGCCTGAAGATCTGGACACTCTTTTTTCCAGTGTACCTTCTTCCCACACTTGAAGCACTTGCCATTTGGTTTGTCATTGGGCTGGGCTGCTGCATTCCCCTTCTTCCTCTTGAACTTTCTGGGTTTAGGATCAGTTCTTGAAGAAGAAGCCTTAGCAATCATGACCTTAGATTGCGGCTTCATGACCTTCTCCGCCATCTAGAGCTCCTTCATTAGTTCAGTTAAACTCATGTTCAACTTATTCATGTTATAGTTTAACTTGAACTGAGTAAAAGAGCCTGGTAGAGATTCGAGAACCATATCCACTTAGCTCTCGGGGTCAATGACAGCCCCTAAGATTTCTGCCTCCTCGAAAGCAGCAATCATCTTGAGCATAAGCTCTCGGACTGATGCTTCCTCAGCCATCTTAGTGTTCACAATAGTTCGAAGAGCCTCTTGCCTTGCCGGCCGGCTCTTGTCTGCAAACATAGTTGCTAATGATTGACTTATGTCATATGCAGAAGCCATGTTCTTGTGTTTTGACTGGAGCACATTAGACATGGAAGCTAACATATAGCAACGTGCCATTTCGTCAGCTTTCTTCCACGCCTTCTCAGCCTCTCGCTCTTCAGCGGTGGAACCTTCCCCGATAATAGGGCAGGTCTCGTAAAGGACATACTTATACTCCTCAGCTGTGAGTATTATGTCCAGGTTCCTTTTCCAGTCCACATAGCTTGGACCCGTTAATTTATTCTCCCTTAGAATAACGGCCAATGGACTGAAAGAGCCTCCCACCATTTCTGAAAATCGAAATAAAAGAAAGAATTTAGTTTGTGAAAACAAAATAAAATTTGTACACTAAAAATAATTTGGCTCTTATGAAAACTGACATAGTTTCTTGGGAAGATTAACAGTTTCCTAAGCTAAGTGTATTAACCACCACAAATTAATTTCCCTTCTAGGTAATGGTCTAGAGAATAACTCCATCGTGGGATGGCCATTTTCCCCTCATTTCCTATGGACATACCTCGCACTATAACCTCCAACGTGGGCTGGCCGATTATAGTACATGCCTCGGGTTATTAATTACATCCTTCCATTAGATCTAGATCCTTGTGGTATCCCCATCTTATACGGGTTCACTTCCAGGGTGACGCGAGGGGATCCACAATCTCTAATGAGGACCGTGATGGAAGCCGTGGGGCCGTTGGAACCCCTCTCCCACTTAGTCTTTTAAAATAAAGATTTTCTGGAAAATATCCTTTTGAAATTTCCATTAAGTTTTTCCTTAACTCAAAAATAAAATATCTAAGTCCAATAAAATCTCTATGTCAAGGCTTATATCCTTTGAGAGATTTTCTTCATGGACTAATTTTATTTAAATTAAAACTTAATGATTTCAAAAATTTTCCAATTAAAACTTTCTAGAGACTTTGGTTTCAAGTTTATTTGACAAAATCATTTTTCTAGTCCAAAACAAAACAAAATGGCTCTCAATTTTAATTTACAAAAATATCTAAATCCAATATATTTTCTATGTCAAGGATTAAATCCTTTAAGAAAATATTCAAGGATTAAATTTTGTACCAATTAAAATAACCATTTAATTTTTGAAGAAAAATATTTTTCTTGTAAAAAATGTTCCCAAAGACTTTGGTCTTTGAGAAAGAGCACACATAGGTACATAAAAAAATAGCATGCTCGAAAACAGTAAACATTTTCATGCTTTTCTATTTTTTAAACCTAAGTACCCAAATAATAGAATTAAACACATTAATTAATTAATTAATTAATGATCTTGTTTAATCCTAAAATCCCTTACTAATATTTTTTATGCAAATATATTCCAAGAATATAAATATTACAAAAATATTAACTTTGCCTGGTATGAGACCCAAAACGAAAAAGGAAAAAAAATGCAAAAAAAAACGCTAGCGGTCCACGTGCACCGGGTGCACCGGATCGGCGCCTTTTGTTCTGCAGTCCACCGCGCCCCTCGGTGCACCAGCCGCACCAGATGACAGCTGCTTCAGCCCATGGATCCCGCCCAGACCCGCGAACCGCCCCGGCTTCTCTCTGCAGTTCACCCGCGTCTTTATCCGAATCGGCCGCCTGACCCGCGCGCGACCCACGCGCAATTGCAAATTTAATCGACTCGGCTAGGCGCATATAAGCCAGCGGCTCAAGACACAGAAATCAGGCGGCGGCTTCGGCTCGGCTGGGCGCAACGGCGCTTATTTACAGTGCTTTCTTCTTCGTTTTTTCTTTTGTCCGTGCGCGAAGTTGCAGTGACTGCTCTTTTCGATTTTTCCAGCCTTCTTTGGCTTCTTTGGACATATTTACTTACCAAAAATATCCAAAACAAAAACACAATCGCCTATACCCATTTAAATTGGGTTTACACGATTAAACTTCAAAGCCTAAAAATTTTACAGATGGCTCCTATGCTTCAACGGTGATGCTTATATCAAGCCTATCTCATACCATAACAGCGAAGGATCACAGGTATAATCATCTTCTCCATTTTTATTAACTACCATGCTCCATATATTGATAAAAAACCAGTGGCTCTAATACCACATTGAGGGAGACGTGAAACAGGGGACATGCACTGGTTACAGGAAAAAAAACAAAGAGAAATAAAACCATGCCTTAAAGGCCATACGGAAACGTGAAGATCATACATTTGCGCTCCTTAACCCTTCTAGGTTGAGTAGGTGCGGATTGAATGACTGGAATCGCCTCGCTTTGCCCACTTGAAGAAGCTTTCGGTTGAACACCCGCTAGCCTTCTACTTCGCCTTCTTTGCATCAACGCCATCCTTTCCAGCTCTCGAAATATTCCTCTGCCTAACCTCTAGTCGGTGAACACAATGTTGAAGATGAATAATCTCAAATCTCCTTGGTTCTCTCGCTATTGATTAGCAAAGAAGAAGGAGTAAACCAAAAGAAGAGGGTGGCGTGAGAGAGAGAGCTTACGTGAGGCTCTCTGTGAGTTTTGGAAAATTAGGGTTTTTTTTCTACCAGAGCCTAGTTTATTGGTTACCCAAAACTAGGTCTCTCATTATCTGATAAACATATCCCCGGGATTTCAAAACACCCAAATGTTATCCTGAGAATCAGTTTTGCCAAACCCTAAACTCTTTTTAACCGTATCTGAAAAAAACCCTAAGGTCCAAGCTATTGGGCCAAAAAAATATTTATTATTTCTCTTGGACCCAAAAGGCCCAAAATAATAAACATTAATTATTCATTTTCTGGGCTTATATAAACAACCCAATAAATAATTAATGAGCCCAAATGAACCATAATAATTAATCTTTAATTATTTATTTCTTGGGCCTATATAAATAACCCAATAAATAATTAAACATTAATTATTTCCCCTAGTTTAAGCTCAGGTTAATTGCCTAATTATTCATACTGGACCTAGGCCCTGAATAAATAATTAACCTATTAAACTAGATAATTAATTTCTCTCAACTCCTATTTTAATTTATTTATTTATTTTATTCCAGTCCAATAATAAATTAGACTTCCTGAATAAAATAAAATAAAATAAAATCCTCTTCAACTGAGACCAATTCCTCAACCCAAAGTTAGTTAAGACTTACGGGCGATTCCGAGGACCAAAAAGACACATCGCCTTGGCTGCTAAAATGACCAAAATACCCCTGCTATATAAATAGCTGTATTTTGCATTTTAAATATTTCCTAATATCACCATAAGGAAATATTGACCCCAAGGACAATGCTGCATTAGCAAAGTCTCCGACCTATAGGTGAAATGACTAAAATACCTCTCTACACATCGCCGTACATTTAGAGAGGAAGAAGTGTACTAACACCCCTCTAAATGACATCTACCATCCTTAGGCTTCTAGTCCAATGATCCACGACTTCCTGGAGTATTTCCGCTTTCCAAGGGAGCTACCCTAAAGCAAACATCCAAGTCATGTTTCCCAGGGCCCTGGACATTTTAGACCATTCGGACAACCACAAGGGGCGATATAGTGCAGAAACTATCTTATATAAGTCTGTCTTAACTAACTAGTCATACATACCCAACATGCAAGTATATTGGCCCTACGATAGAACCTCAACTATAGCAAATCAAAGTATATGCTTCCAGCTTCGCCAGACCACCAACTCATACTCAAGTCGTAGAGTACTAGTCCACGCTGTAGCGGTAGTAGTCTAGGTTTCTATCATATAGTACTTTTAGAAACCATTACTACAGGTCCTGTCCTACGTATTCGAAATACGCTTATGTCATGAAGTGAGTGGACTACTCACTGGCTAAAGGTAAGCCATTTGCCATTTGGAATTCATAACATAATAACTTAAACATGATGAGGTTCCCAGTCTCATCAATAGGTTAAGAACAAATGTTTATGTGTTAAATAACCCTGATCCATACCTTACTGTGAAAGATCACCATTCACATGGATCACTTTTTTAAACACAATGGGTCTGTTCCAAACGAAAATTGTGCACAAACAAAAAGTAAATTCACAAACAAATTCTGAAAATAAATTCTTTTATTAAAATATTTGATTTTACATCAGAAACCTAGTCTAAGAGGGCATACAATCCAACAGTGGCTTGACATGAACCCTTCAATAACAAACTACATTGCAATTAATTTCTTTCACCATACAATATTTCATTCAGTTTGGAGTATAGAATTAGTGCCAACTCCCCCCAAAATATTTATTAATTCTGGCCTGAATATAATAGTACTTGTACCAGGAACTCACTACTCTAGATGTGTATCAATTGGAACTATTTTCAATACACAGTCGTCTTTGCCAAGGACTTCTCGTGTTGTAATTCCTATAAGTGGCCGTACGATATTCACCCCTACTATTAGGAGTGGTGAATCTTTCATTGACCCTTTCAACTACTTTCGTTTACCTCACAATGTACCCAATATCCATCTCATATGCGGCCCTCGATTTGGCTCCCGAGATTAGAATCAAAGCACACTACTCAGCAAACAAAGTACCTTAGAGATCTCAAGTCTAAGGATAATTGCACGTTTGCTATATTGAGATTATATCGCTGGTACTAAATAGTTATCCATCTGATTATCTCAAAACAAGGTCATCCAATGAACTTGTTCCATTAACAAGCATCCACATGTTAACTTTAAGTATCTCAATATTCATAGATATGAGAACCACCGTCTGATCAAATTAGGAAGTCTAACATATGCTAGTCTTAACACATTAATGATGTCCAGTCTCATTAATACTACGACTAGGGACTATTTAAGTACTAACAATATACAGTGTAATAGGAATCTTATATTATGATCTCTATCATGATTTCTTTAACACAGTGTTGTACTAGGGACTTTATCAAATAGTTATTTTACCCAAAAGTAAATAAAAGATACTGCAAGATAAATAATACCTTTTATTAAAATAAAATGTGTTATATATAATGTACAAGTGATTGCCTCTAGGGCATAATACTAACAATGATTAAATTACCTCAGCAACTTGCCAGAGCAGAAGAACTCCTTACACACAAATAACACATCATTGCCTACTATGCTCCAAGTTTTCTTAAAGAATAGTGCAGTATAATCATCAGGCCCCGGTGGCTTACTGTCCCCTATATCCTAAAGGGCACGTTTGATTTCTGCATCTATAACTTCAGCAATAAGATCCATTACCTTATGCGCTGGGAATAATGGTCCTGCTTAAATCACATCTGGGTTCAGCCTAGTGCACTGAGCAGAAGTCCCCAGTAGGGTCATGTAGTATTCAACAAACTCCTATGCAACCTCCATAGGGCTAGCTGTTTTGGTTCCATCCTGGCGGTAACCTATGCTATGAAATGCCTTTTCCTGTTATGGTTAACAGTAGCATGAAAATACTTGGTGCACCTGTCTGTATTTGCAACACATTTAGTTTTTGCCAGCTATTGGTAAAACTTAAGTTCGGCCTTTGCAAGATGCCAAGCCTTCTTGCGGGCGGCCTTCAGTTAGTTAGATAGCTCCTCACCTGTGGGGTTGCATTGGTGCCTTTCCTAGGTAAGTTCAACGTCCTTGTTAGCCTGTAGTACCCACTCAGATATGTGAGAGAAGTATTTTGCATTGAGAGTTCGGAGTGGTCCTTTAAGCCTCTTAAGCCGTTTACAGAGAATAAACTGGCTATGACCTCAGACTTAGACCTGCCATTTGTCACGGACCAGGTCAAAAAATTGACTGTGATCAATCCACATATTAAAGAATCGAAATGGCCGCAGAGCATCCGACTGTGGTTGTTGAAGTCTCCAAAGATATGGGCAGTGGTTAGACTATACTGAAATAGGAAAGAACTCTGCTGCAGCCTAAAGTAGAGAAGAGAACCACTGTGCATTACCCATAATGAGGTCAAGTTTGGACCAAACATGAGAGTTGGTCCAAGTGTAGAGCGGGCCATTTGAAGGAATGTCTGCCAGATCCAATTCCCTGCATAACTCCGCAAATTCCTTAATTTCGTAATTTGTCGATGGAGCTCCATTGAGTTTTTTATCCAGGAATAGATATGTGTTGAAATCTCCTATGATGATCCAAGGACTCTATATCTATATATCCAATTGCCCCAATTCCATCCATAGAGGCCGACGGGCTACAATAGCATTGAAGGCATAAACAAATAAGAAGTATATAGAAGCATGAAGTGTCTTACTGGTGATCTGGCATATGATGGCTTGGGGAGAAGTGGCAACGACCTTTAAATTTACACGGTCAGCGTGCCAGAAGATGAGAATCCTCCCACCATCGTCTAGATCAAAGTTATGGACATATGACCAATCTGGGTGGTAACTAGTAGCAAGCAGCAGGCTATCCACATTTAGTTTGGTCTCCAAAACTCCAAAGGCACCCACTCTATGTTTCTTAAGGAATTTCTTTATTCTTTGTTGCTCGAGGGTCTTGTGGAACCCTCTTATATTCCAACAACCGACTATCATTGGGAAGGTAGTAATACCCTATGGGGGTTACCCACCAAAATAGTATTCAATTTAGTATACTTGTTCCAAGCAGTGCACAAGAACTTTGTCGTCTACAATGTGGCTTGGCCTGCTTTAATCGCGGTATTAGGGATCCAGACAGAGATTTCGGATAGGAGAGAGCCTGGATGGTCCTGCTTATTGGCAAGAGGCCTTGAGTTAGACCAGTTTCTGTTCCAATGCCTTCCTTGGGATCGCCTTCTACTCTGTCTAGGGCCTCTTCGGTCTTGTGGAGAGCCTCGGTCCCCTCTTTTGTGCCCTATTGCCTTAGAAGTGAACTCCCTTCGAAGCTAGGGGATGGGTCTCAACCTATGGTTGGGCCAGCGTGATGGTCATTGCCTTTCCAACAAGGTTCTGTTTTATCGTTGAAACTAGCAATGGTCCTGGTTGGAGGTCCATAAAGGCCTTCCCCTTATCAGGTCAGGGGCCTCGTTGATACGCTGGGGCAGAATTGGACCTCTTTGGTTGAGGGACTGGCTGTGGAGATTTTCCTGTCGAGGCCGGTTTCTTGAGTGTAATAGGCTCTTGATTGCGAACCTTGTCCCCCATACAATTCTACAGCAAATGGCCAAACTTGCAGCATTTTAAGCAGAAAGATGGTTCAAATTCAAAGCGCACCGGTTGATTCTTTGTCTTGCCTGATAGAAGATGGATGGGGATAGATTTCACCAAAAGCTTCGCTACATCTACTTCCATTAGGACTCGGATGTAGGAGAGTCGTTCCAGTCGTGCAGTCAGCATGTCTGTTATTATGGGGGCGCCAACCCTGGAGGCGATCTTACTCCATACCAACTGGTTCCAACACCCTAACAGGAGGCCAGGGAATGTAACCCAGATGGGCATCACGCTAACCTCCTTATGGGAGAAATCAAACTCGTGCAGCATAATTTTCAGCAGGAGGGAACGCTAATACACCCCATAGAGTCCCCTCGGATGATAGTCTGTCTATTTTCATCAGTATTAAACTGAAAGATGATCCATCCGGAAGCATGAGGGTAAACACGAGAAGGAACTGGCCATTACTTGGTGAGGTCAGTGATTGCTTTAAAGCCGAGGTACTGGCCAACAAAAATGCCAACGAGACAGAAGCCTAAGTGTGCTTCAACATCAATGAAGTCTATGTCATCAATGCCAATGTATTCCTCTGTAGAAAGGATATGGTGGAGCTTCATGCCATTGGCTCTGTCCCTGTTGCCTTTAACAATGTTTGCTCAAGATTTGGCTAGTTCGGACTGCATATCGTTATTTTCCCCTAGCTCCTTACATACGGGACTGGTTTCAGGAATGAAGGAGGTTGAAGTGTCAGGAGAGCTTGTTGAGGGAACAGTGCCAGCGTTGGCATTAGGTATGGGGGCGGACTGGTTATATGGAGTAAGAGTATCCGATTGGTGGTTTGGTGATTTAGTGGGTTGGTCAGGTACTTCTGTTGGTGGTTGGGGAATGGTATTGGACGTAGAGGCCTTAGCTGATTGGGGTTTGGTTATAGACTTCCTTCTCTTTCTCTGGGCCATATAAGTTGGGCAGCCTCTGGTTGTGCACGTGCAATACACCTGACCCAGGGCCACTGATGGCAAAAAGTGCGGTTAAGGCAAAAAGAATTTGGAAGTTTAAATTTAAATTCATAGGAGTGTGTCAGAGGCGGGACTTGCGGTTAGAGGGGAGAAACGGTTTCTAGGGACGCAAACTGGTTTGGTGTAAACAACTGTACGTTAGGTAGATCAAAAGTGGGATGAAGCCCAGATTGAAGGAGCTAGCCAAAAGGAACGAAAGTACAACTGCACAAAATGGTGTATCCTAACCAGACGCTGGTGGGTTCAAGAATTATGATGAAGGTATGGAAGAGGAACCGGGGAACTAAGATAAGCTCATACAATGCACCGGCAATGCACAGAACAGGCTTAGACTCACATCTAGTCTGTGCTAGCCAGTAGCAGAAAATAAAAAAAAACACACTTAATCAAACCGGAACACTATTAGTAGTAATAATAATAATAAGAATCACCCAACAACTACAAACGACCGAAGTGTATTCTGGTCAGTCCCCATTCGTAGACTAGTAGCCATGAGCAATCGGGATGGTGGATAGTAACATAAGACTACAAAACCGAGAAGCAAAAACAAATGATGGACAGTAGCTACTAACCGAGAGTAGTGGGGGTAGAAGGACAAGCTAACCCGGTGAATAGCGATATGATTCCATGGTAGTACAATAGAATTTCGACGGTAGTGAGTAGCGGCAAAAGGTACTCCGACTATGGGGAGTTGAGAGCTTCTCTCTCTAACCTTTTCTCTTTTTATCAAACTTTCTTCCCCTAACAACAAGTAATTTCTATTTTTATTCTATTTTGGTAACCATCTCATCAACCAAAAACAATCCTTCAAATTATCATAAATATTCAATTCTCTCTTACACAAAATCATATCCATAAAACTTTTAGGTAGCCGACACACATAGAACACATAGGTATACACAAGGTTCATACGTAAAGTTTACAAACCCTAGCTTTGATCCAAAATCAAGACATGAAAATCATGTTTTCATGTTAAAATTCATATTAACATAATCATCATTCACCCAACAACAACATTAATTCAAGAAAGGTAAGGTTTTACCTTATGTTTTAGGCTATTTGAAATGATTTTGCTCCAAGAACACTAAGAACACACACACTTCTTTCTTTCTCTCTCCTTTTTCTTTTTCTCTCAATTTTTACTAGCTTTTCTTTCTTTTTCCTTTCTTTTTCTCTTCCTTTTCTTTCTCTATTCTTTATGGACGAAATTCAAGCTATATTTCAGCCTCTCCACCTCTATTCTTATGGCAAATATATCACATGGCCAATTAGAATTAGTGTAAAACCCCACCTAAATTTACCCTAGAGTTAGAAGGATAGGGTGCATTAGGGCTGTAAATGGGTCCAATCGGGTCCGGGATGCCTTGTCCCGGACCCAGACCCAATTAAGGAAAAAGAACCTGGACCCCGACTTGATTACTTGTCGGGTATGAAATAAAGAGACCCATACCCATATATGCGAGTATCGAGTCCGAGTCAGGTATACTCAGCCCGAAAATTATGAAACAATATTCATTTATTTAAAATTTAAAATAATTTTCATTTAAACTAAAAAATGTGAATAATAGCCCTAATATCAATAACAACTATAATTCTAACTCAGGGTCTAAAGAAATTTGTATTCAACTTACAGTAGCAATATTTCCTAAATATAAGCTTTATAAGTTTTATTATAGTTCATGATAATAATATAGATTATTTTACTCTCAAAAAACCCATAACATAATATATTTTATATATAATAAAATATATATTTTATATAATATATAATATATTATATATAATATAATTTATTAATCGGTAATTGGGTACGGGTACTATAGTTCCATACCCGAACCCAATTATGTAGATTAAATGAGTAAACAGGTCTGGGTTCGAGTCGGGTAAGAAAATAGGTGTACCAGACTTGTTATAAACGAGTCTGAGTATACCCGACCTATTAATAGCCCTATGGTGTATATCATATCATCTTGCATGAAATATATTTCTTGAATGATTTCATGTGCCTTAAAATGGTAGTATATGAGTTATATGGTTTATTTGTACATGTTGAATAGAAAGGGTAAAAAGGTAATTTTACTTGACGTCGAAATAGGAAGATGAATTGAGGCTTAGATAAGAAAAGGATTTGGTTGGGAAAATTAGAAAAAGAGTTAGTATGGTTAAGTAGTTGGAGCTTTATGATTTAATCTCTAAGGTCTTGAGTTCAAATCCCATCACCTAAGTTTTATTTATAATTATCTTTTGAATTTTTCTTTTTCTTACATTTCTTAAAGTTAGGAATGTTGTCTTAGGAAAGATACAATGATAATATCTTAACCATGTGATCATATTCTCAAAAGGAATTCTAGAAGAATTTTTGTCTCCTTTATTTTTGCAAGCCTTGTCCTAACCTCATTGAATTTAAACTACTCATATTTCTTTAATTCATTTTTATATCTATAAAAGTCTCGGATAAATCCTTGTTTGGAATTTTGAAATTCCAGCTCTTGTAGGATAGGAGGTTGGCCGAAATTGTGGAGGAGAAATAGAAAGAAGTTCTTAATTAAATCACCATAGTTTTTCCTTCAAGAACTTCATTGTCTTCTTGTTCTTGTTTTGGTTAAAATTTGAAAAATTTTCCAGATTTTCTTCATTACTGGTTTTTGAAATTTGTAGCCACTTTTCTCTACCTAATTTTTGCAAATAACTAACCATCTTATGTGAAGATGAAAGCTGAAACACTTTGGAATTTCACAGCCTTACAAGCTACACCAAACCGGAATATTTTTCCAATAAATAACCAAGCTTTGGACATGAACATTTAGCCATTCATTTGTGCACAAGAAAACCTGAAACTTTCCTCTTTCTTATCCAAGATGGTGGCTGGAAAACCACCATTAATGGACCTTCAAACACTCCTAAATTCTAGCAGCAAAACCATTTCAAAGAAGTCCAAAAATTTTGCACAAAACCATTTCAAATCCTAAGAGTTCTTTAACTTAAATTCCAGAATTTTTTTCCAGCTTTGCCTATTAAATGCTAGGTCCAATTTTCTTCATCAAACTTCATCATATTTTCAGTCAAATTCAGCCATGGATGGAAGACCTTAGCTTCTCCATCTACGTTGATCATTAGGACTCCATTAACATACCACAAAACACTATTATCTTCACTGTATTCAAAATTATTCAAACATCAAATTAAATTCCAGATTTTTGTTCCACTAAACAGTCACCTAGCAAGATAATAAAATCAAAAATTCCTCTGCTATTCCATAGCCATTTTCATCTAGCCCAAAGCTGGAACAACTCTCCATTCCATGATCAAACCAAAGCTAGTTCAGCCATACACCATTGAAGGACAAGAAACCTTCAAAGAGCAAATACTATTACCCAATCCTATACCTCAACCATCTCCATTTTTCTTTCAATTTGAATTTTGAAATAGCTGAAACTTTCTCTCTCCTTATTACTTAAAGTAAATAAAAGAAACTGTAAGATAAATAATGTCTTTTATTAAAATAAAATGTGTCATATACAATATACAAGTGATTGCCTCTAGGGCACAACACTAACAAACTCCCACTTGCACTAGAGCCAATCACTCATGTATCTAATACCGAATGATTTAACATGAGAATCATGTTTCTTTTGGGATTGTACTTTCGTAGGCGGGTCAGCTATGTTCTCATTCATGGGAACTCTCTCTATCTTTACATCATTCCTATCTATGATCTCCCGGATCAGATGATAGCGTCAGAATACGTGTTTGGATCGTTGGTGAGACCGCGGCTCCTTTGCTTCTGCAATGGCTCCGTTGTTGTCACAATACAAAGTTATTGGACCAACAATACTAGGAACCACATCTAGTTCCATCATGAACTTCTTGATCCAAACAGCCTCTTTAGCTGCTTTCGAAGCAGCTATGTACTCAGCTTCTATCGTAGAGTCGGCAATAGTCTCTTGTTTAGAACTTTTCCAACTTATTGCCCCTCCACATAACGTAAACACGTAGCCGAATTGTGATTTGAAATTATCTTTGTCAGATTGAAAACTGGCATCAGCATACCCGTTTATTTTCAAATCACCTTTTCCATATACCAAGAACATATCCTTAGTCCTTCGTAAGTACTTCAGAACGTTCTTTACAGCCACCCAATGACCCTCACCAAGGTCAGATTGGTATCTACTCATCAAACTAAGAGTACAAGATACATCGGGCCTAGTACATATCATAGTATACATGATAGATCCAACTGCCGAGGCATATGGAATCTTACTCATATGATCCCTTTCAACTTGTGTCTTGTGAGACATCGACTTTGAAAGGCTTACACCATATAACATGGGTAAAAATCCCTTTTTGGATTGATCCATGCTAAACCTCTTTAGCACTTTATCTATGTATGTAGACTGTGAAAGACCAAGCAACCTTTTGGATCTATCTCTATAGATCCTTATTCCAAGAATATAGGTTGCTTCTCCAAGGTCTTTCATGGAGAATTGTTTGGACAACCAAATTTTAACCATTTGCAAGATAGGTATATCGTTTCCTATTAGCAATATGTCATCTACATAAAACAATAAGAAAACGATTGCACTCCCACTAACCTTCTTGTATACACAAAGCTCATCCATATTTTGAATGAAACCAAACTCTTTGATTGTTTCATCAAAACGGATGTTCCAACTCCTAGAAGCCTGCTTAAGTCCATAAATGGACCTTTATAGCTTGCACACATTTGTGCTATCATTGCATGTGAAACCCTCAAGTTGTGTCATATACATTTCCTCAGTCAGATTTCCATTTAGGAAAGCTATTTTCATATCCATTTGCTAAATCTCATAATCATGATGAGCAGTAATGGCTAGGAGTAACTTGACGGATTTCAACATGGCTACTGGCGAGAAAGTTTCATCATAGTCAAGACCATGTTATTGACGATAACCCTTCGCCACTAATCGTGCTTTATAGGAAACTAGGTTATCATCCATGTCCGTTTTCTTCTTGAAAATCCACTTGCACCTAATAGGTTTAATTTCTTTAGGTGGATCAACCAAAGTCCATACTTGGTTGTTGTACATAGAATCCATCTCTAACTTCATGGCCTCAAGCCATTTGCCAGATTCTGAACTATTTAGAACATCTTTAGGGTAGTAGGCTCATCTTCATCTATGAGCAATACGTCATTGTGGTCACTAATGAGAAATCTATATCTCTCAGGTGTCACACGTATCCTACTAGATTTATGAGGTTCTTGTGTATCAAAAGGTTCATCTAATCTCTCAATAGATGTGGGTTAGACGGTTGATCCTCGTTTGTTTAATCTTCATGAACTTCACTAATTTCAATTTTATTCCCACTGTCCCCCTTGAGCATGTGCCCTTTCTCTAAGAAGATGGCATGCTTCGAAACAAACAATTTATTTTCGGAGAGTAGATAGAAGTAATATCCAAAAGATTCTTTTAGATATCCTACAAACAAACACTTGTCAGACTTACTATCAAGTGTGTCTAACTGTGGCCTTTTAACAAAGGCAGGACAACCACATACTCGTAAGTGAGATAACTTTGGTCTCTTATTAAAGAACATCTCAAATGGGGTAAAATCAACCATTTTTGTCGGAACTCTGTTCAGTATATAAACAGAAGTCTCTAGTGCATACCCCCAAAACGATTTTGGTAGGTCTGTAGAAGCCATCATGGTCCGTACCATGTCCAGAAGGGTTCGATTCCTTCTTTCAGATACACTGTTATGCTGAGATGTATGTGGTGGAGTCCATTGAGATAATATCCCATTATCTCTAAGATAACTCAGAAACTCTTGGCTCAATTATTCTCCTCCTCAATCAGATCTTAGAGTCTTTATACTTTTGCCAAGTTGTTTCTCTATTTCATTCTTGAAGTCTTTGAACTTTTCAAATGCCTTAGATTTGTATTTCATTAAATACAAATACCCGTATCGTGAGAAGTCATCGATAAATGTTATGAAATAGTTGTAACCTCCTCTTGCTTGTATTGACATTGGGCTACATACATCAGAATGTATGAGTCTAATAACTCCTTGGCCCGTTCTTCTTTTCCTAGAAAAAGGAGTTTTAGTCATTTTGCCTAGTAAACAAGATTCGCATGTGCCATATGATTCATAATCAAATGACCATAAGTCACCAAACTTGTGTAACTTAGAAACACGATTTTCGTTTACATGCCCAAACGATAGTGCCATAAGTAAGAGGTGTTAGAGTTATCCATTTTAGGTTTCTTATTGTTTATATTGAGAACTGAATTATCCAAGTCTAGAACACATAAACCATTAACCAAAGTTGCTGAACCATAATGAATATCATTCAATGAAAAAGAACAACATTTATTCTTAAATATTAAATGAAATCCATACAAGTCTAAACACGCAATTGAGATAATATTTTTTATTAAAACTGGTACAAAATAACAGTTTTGTAGTTCTAGAATTAATCCCGAAGACAGGTTCAGCACGTATGTCCCTATAGCAAGTGCAGCAACCTTTGCCCCATTTGCAGTACGTAGGTCCATATCGCCTTTCTCTAACATTCTACTGCTCTTTAGTCCCTGCAAGTTATTGTACAAATGAGATCCACATTCGATATCTAATACCCATATTTATCTCATTCATAAACATACCCGGAGTAAAAGTAGAAGTGCTTGTAAGCTTCTCCTTCTGCTTCTTGTCCATAATGGTCTCCAAGTAGGCTTTGCAATTGCACCTCCAGTGGCCCATCTTCCCACAATGATGGCATGGGCTCTTGGTAGCTGTGTCCTTCTTGTTCACACCACCTTTGGGCTTCATGGGAGCCTTCTTCTTCTTCTTTTGAACTTTCTTCTTAGAAGAGGAAGATTCTACTATTAAAACTGCATTGGAATCCTTCTTCATGGAGGACTCCGCAGTTTTGAGAAGATTGATCAACTCATGAATGGTAGACTCAATCTTGTTCATCTGATAGTTAATTACAAATTGTGAGAAACTTTAGGCAAAGACTATAGAATTAAGTCAACATTTAAGTCATGATTCATTGCAAACCTGAGAGATCCAAGCTTCTCTATTAAACCCAACATCTTCAACCCATGAGTGGCCATAGAAGAACCCTCTGTCATTTTGCAATGAAATAGTTATTTCGAGATCTCATATTTCTCAGTTCTAGCTTGGGCATCAAACAGCTCTCGAAGATGTAAAATAATCGATTGAGCATCCATATGCTCGTGCTGTTTTTGCAACTCACGAGTCATGGATGCCAGTGTAATACATGATGCTGTATCACTATCCTCCTTGTGCCTCTTGTGGACAGCATGCTCATCAGCATAAGCATCTTCGGCTGGTGGTGGTGGAATAAGAGCATCTAGCACGTAGAGTAACTTTTCCGATTTGAGAACGATTCTCAAATTTCTATACCAGTCGAGATAGTTTGATTCGGTTAACTTATTGGTTTCCAAGATGCTACGTAAGTTTAGGTTCATTGACATGATGCAAGTGACCTAGATATGCAGATAGAGAGCATTAGCTACTTGTATATGCACATAATATGCAAATAATTAGGACTTTAATTAAGCGCATTTTTACACACTATTTTACTTAAACCAATAGCCCCTATTATTGATTCGGGAAAGCCTATTGAAAGCTTTCCTAGTGGACCAGTATCCAAATTCCTCAAGAATAACCTTAGGTTTGCCCAACAAGCTACTCTTGAGTTCATTGGTAGGTATCCAATACCAATTACATCGTATGTAACTACCGGATCATTAGGTGATTAACAGCTTTTAATCTTAAAGCCTTTTGGGCTACTCCAACTTTTCCTCTAAATTTCTTTTTGCATAAGTTTGCCCAACCGGGATGAAGAATTTAGTTAAACCCAACTTATTAATTAGGAATTTAATTTCATAGCTTGAACATGCCCGATGTCAAGTAGGCTTGGGTTTGCCCAACAACTTGGTCTCGAAAAAGGACTCTCGTTCTTACTATATTAACGGAAGGATTTCGATTTAATATTAATTTAGGTATTTGTTCCTTTTAGCGATTTCGTTGAATAACATGCATAAAAGTCAATAAATCACATAATTGATAATCATGGTAATAAAGCGATTATGTGGTATGGTTATAGACTTTTCCTAAATTAATTTCTTTGAGCCATAAAAGAAATTAATATAGTTAACCCTATGTGCTCATGTATGATTTAAGTAGAAGGTCTTACCTTCTCGCCTTATTTTGGTTGCCATCTCCATAATTGAAATAATTCTACTCATATCTAACCTATGTAAACTAATTACATAATTTCTTAAAGAGAGAAAACCTCGAGTTACATTCAAGGGAAGTTAGATGAGAAGAGAAATACACAAGAATTCTAAAGAAGGCAGGACACACAGACCCTATTTCATAAAAAATCAAAACTGTAAAATGCATGAACAGATATAATTGGTTTTAGTCCATAACCATCCACTATGCCATTGACTATGCTTAACCAAAAAAAACATATACTTTTATTATTCCAAAATCATTGTTTTGAAAAAATAAAACAAATTCTAAAATCACCATTTTAGAGAAATACATTGATTTTAAATTTTCAAAATCACTATTTTGAAAAATAAAATTGTTTGTCTCAAAACTAATTTTGAGAAAATGCTTTTGGGTCCCGTTCTCGCAATGATAATGGCGGTCCAGCTAGCCGATCAGTAGGCGGGGGTCAAGGGGGCAGCACCCCTTTGGAAAAATTTGTATTTTTCTGCCTCTCATCAAATGAGATTTTTCCCTTTTCAAAATTCTATTCCAGATTTTTTTAAAACATTTGGATCGTGCAAAACAGAGCATAACCGACGCCGGTTTGAAGGCCAGAGCTGGCGCCAGCTCTGGTCTGGTTTTAAAGAAAAAAATTCTTTCAAAAATGATTTTTGGACATTCGTGAAACAGAATGGAATCGGCACCTGTTTGGAGGCCAGAGCCGGTGCCGGCTGTAGTCGGGAAAAATTTTCCAGAAACAATTTCTGGTACCCTAATCTTCTATAGAATTTTAGTGAGAACAATTCTTAACAGAATTTTCTATTTTGAAGCTCAAAATAACAACCAATTTGTTAGTTTAGACAAAACAAAACAAAAAATCAAATTCACAAGATGAAACGGAGGGCAACTTCCATGTTTAGGAAAATGTTTTTCTGCATAAAATTTTCATCACATAAAGAAAGCACCTTTCGAAATATGCTATAACTTTTACACAATCATATTGTGCTACGGACCCAACCCACAAAGCTTGAAACAATTTCGACTCAAGTGAAAATGATTTTCACAGTAAACAAAGACAAACACAAACATAATTTTTCATGCCAAAACAATGTTTGTAGACCACACATAGATTGTCTCTGATACCATTGTTGGGTATCTCAGGCTCGTATTGTATACGGCACAGCGAAAAATAAAACGAGATACCTTCCCAGGACCCGTCTTTGTGTGAAAAACAAGACATAAAGAGAATAAAGGTAACAGCTTTTACCTTTGGGTGATCGTCCGAAGAACAAAAAATTTCTTCTTCAAGTTGAGGCGCGATTCAGCAATCCTCGTGATCAACCTCCACGTGAGTTGAACGTCTAACCACTATAATCACAGTGTGTGATTATCTCTAACAGTAATCCACACAGAGAGTACACTCAACCACCAAAATTTCCTATGCTAGCAGAAAAAAATGGCGGCTAGGGTTCTTTGATCAAGATCAAATTGAGAGAGATAGAGAGAAGAGAGAATGTTCGTGGCTGTTGTTTTGTGTGTTGTTCAGCTAGGTTTTTTGTGTGTTACATATACTATATTACACGAAATTTCTCTCCCAAAACTAAGAATTGTAATCCTATTAGAATTCCCTAATTGTAATTGGAAACATCAAGTTCTCACAATTACAACTTGGACCACAAATTATAACTAATTATAATTTATCCACAACAACTTCTCTTTCTCTCAATCAACCCCACTATGTTATCAAATAACATATTGAGTATATAATCCTCTATTGTGTGTAACCTATTAGGTTTTCCAGTCAATTGGTAGCGAACATAAATTAATCCAAACGTCTTTGAGATTAATAATCCAAAATTAATTAGAATTAATCATATTAATTCTTATCAGGATTGGTTTATTAATTCATCAATTAATAAACTCATATTCCCAGATCATGAGCGGTATCTAGCAACATATCATGACCACCCAAGAGTCCAGGAAGTCAAGTAGCTTGACATGAACCCTTCAATAACAAATTTCAGTGCAATTAACTCATTTCACCATATAATATTTCATTTGATTTAAAATACGGAATTAGTGACAACTCCCTCCAGAAATAATTCTAGTCCGAATACAATAGTACTTGTACTAGAAACCAACTACTCTAGATGTGTATCAATTGGAACTATTCCAATACACAATTGCCTTGGCCAAGGACTTCTCGAGTAGTAATTCCTACAAGTGGCCGTGAGATATTCGCCCCTACTATTAGGAGTGGTGAATCCTTTATTGACCCTCTCAACTACTTTTGTTTACCTCACAATGTACCCAATACCCATCCCATAGGCGGCCCTCGATTGAGCTCCAGAGATTGGAATCAAAGTACAAAGCTCGGCAAACAAAGTACCTTAGAAATCTTAAGTCTAAGGATACTTGCACGTTTGCTATATTGAGATTATATCACTGGCACTAAATAGTTATCCATGTGATTATCTCAAAGCTAGGTCATCCAATGAACTTGTTCCATTAACAAGCATCCATATGTTAACTTTGAGTATCTCAATACTCACGGTTATGAGAGCCACCGCCTAATCAAATCAGGAAGTCTAACACATGCTAGTCTTGACGCTTTAATGATGTCCTGTCTCATTAATACTATGACTAGGGACTATTTAAGTACTAACACCATCCAGTGTAGTAGGAATCTCATATCATGATCTCTATCATGATTTCCTTAACAAAGTGTTGTTCTAGGGACTTTATCGAACTGTTATATTACTTAAAGTAAATAAAAGAAACTGTAAGATAAATAATGCATTTTATTAAAATAAAATGTGTCATATACAATTTACAAGTGATTGCCTCTAGGGCACAACACTAACATCACACACACACACACGAAATCACTCTCTCTCTCAATTTCTCTCAAGAACACCAAGAACACATACTAAGCTTCTTCTACCTTTAACCATCTCTACTCATCCTAGATCACTCCTAGAACCTTCAAACCAACTAGAATTCAGTCCTTACTCACTCCTAGGCCATTCTATAACATCAAAAACACCAAAGTTGATCCTCCATTCGAATCAAACACACCTTCTTGGCCAAGAACAAAAGGAACATCAGAAAGGTAACTTAAACACCTTGAACCTTCTTCATCTCATCATCACCATTGCAATGTCACCCTAATATCCTTCCCTCTATTTCTCTCTCTCTCTCTCTTGGCCGAACCTTGGATGGCCATTCTTGGACAAACTTCAACCAAGGAAGGACCCTCAAGCATTCAAGGACCTTTATTAAGTAAGGCAATACCTTTATCTAACGTTTATCAAATCAAGTATTTCTCTCTTGATCTTCTCTTTGAATTCTCAAACTCAAGACTCTTAGATGATGAATTTGATAGGTTGATAGAATAATGTAGGGTTGGAGATATGTATGTGGGTGAAAGGAATAGATTTAAGACATGCATATTTGAATGAATGTTGTGACTCAAGAAGTATGGATTATGCTTTAAGATCATTGTATATTCATTATGATTAAGAGTTTTATGAATGTTTGATGCATGATAGACATTAAACCATCATTGTTGATTACGCCTTCATGATGTTATATTTTTCAATAAATCCATAAATAGTATTATGACTAGTAAAATATCACCCTTGTTGTGATGTATGTTAATACAAGCCTATTTTTGGATAAATCGACATGTTATTTATTGGATCTATATGTGTATGAATATGCATATAAAGTTTCTCTAGTATTTCACTATAGTCATTAAAAATTATTATAAGAATTACTTTTATTATTTTTAGTATTATTCTTACTATCATTATTATTATTGAAATAATTAATATTATTATTTTATTTTATTGACTAATTTCAATGAACACAAATATTTTCGAAACTAATAATTATTTAAAATATTGGTATTTTATTAGATAAATAAATAGAATATTTTTATTAAACATTATTAGATATAAATAATAATATATTGGAATTAAGATCAAATGTCTTTTATATTCATATTATTATTAGTTAGCCTTACTAAAAAATTTATTTACACTCTTAAATATTATTTATATGAGAATAATTTTTTTATTATTAATTTTATTTGTTATCTATTTTTATTATTAAAATTACTTATAATCTATTATTAATATTACTTATTATTTGTAATAATATTATTTATTATTTATTACCAATATTATTTAGGATTTATTATTAATATTACTCATTATTTATTACTAATTTTATTTATTAATATTACTCATTATTCATTATTTGTTAACAAATAGTTAATATTATAATTTAGGGCAAAATATGTCAGTCACCCTTAAACTTTCACAATTTTTTATTTTCACCTTTGAACTTTAAAATACTTGATTTTAGCCCTTAAACTTTTAAAACACATAAAAAATAGCCCTTTCAACAATAAAAGCTCAAGTACAATACAAAATCACTAGATTTTAACTCTCATTCTCCTATTTTTTATTTTTAAAATATTATTCTTCAACTTTAATCTTGCTCTCTTCTCTTTAAATTAGCATGTCCATTAATTAAAACTATTAAGTGCTCATGGAAGTTCATCACATGACCTATTTTATATGTATTTTCATTTACTCAACTCTCACAATGTGGTGTCATCCTTCTAATTCTTATAAAGTAACTTCTATATATGACAGAACAAGACTACTGTGACTTGCACGTCTCTCACTTCTCTTTTTAGATTTTTTTTTTTTTTTTGATAATTCACTTCTACTTTCAAATTTATTCTTCCTTTCTGTAGAGATGCCAAGAAAATTAATATTCGTCAAGAACTGAATCGATTTTTTTTCTTCTTCATCCTTATGTCTTAGTTTTGTTTATTAAAGGGTAAAATATGTTATTTTTGTTATATGGTTATATTAGAAAAAGTGTGAAAGAATAATCTCAAGATTATTGAGTTGAATAAAAGGTTTAAAGTTAGATCTTAAAATTGTTGTTGATAAATGAAGAAATTCGAAGAGAAGAGAACGAGATTAAAGTTGAAGAATAATATTTTAGAAATTAAAAATAGGGAAATGAGAGCTAAAATATGGTGATTTTATATTGTACTTGAGCTTTTATTGTTGAAAGGGCTATTTTTTAGGTGTTTTAAAAGTTCGAGGGCTAAAATCACACATTTTAAAGTCCGAAGATGAAGATCAAACTATTTTTTTTAACTTATCAAATTAATCTTATTCTATAAAATACCTTATCAACTAGTGTTAAAGCTTAAGGCGTTGTTGTCATAACTAGATGTTGTTGTATCTAGTTGAGATTAAGCATGTTAGGTTAGGAATTATTTATTTAAAGCAAGTATTGCCTAGATGTTGGGACTTTTACCCTGTATTTACCTAGGCGGTATTAGGTTACCTTGAACTATCTTGGAAGGCTATTGTATCAAGGAAAAATAGGAGATCAGATAAGTCCTTGCATAAAGATATTTGTGAACAAATGCATTTCTACAAGTCGAGTGCACTAATTGTCGTGGAAGATGTACCTTGAGATGCAATTATGGACAATATATTTCTTCTTATAAAATAAAATAATTTTTTTCAAGCAAACAATTTTCCAAGCAAAACAATAAATTTTCCTTAAACAAAATTTTACCTAAAGTTGTTTGAAAGCCATAATTGCTACTTCAAAGAAAGCTCTTCATTCATTTTACATTTTCCCAAGTGGAATTAACATAACGTTGAGTACTCAAAAAGGGTAGACTACTAGGACTAATCTTTGAAGGGTTGGGTAAGTCTCTCAGTAGGAAGCCACCTCTGAGGGGTGAATCCTACATAGATAAGATGACAGTTCTTGTTGGTCAGGTCGGTCCAAGCTAGCAGCACAGTTCAAGTGGACTGTTTATTTTCGGAGTGGATAACCGGTATGTTTGGGTATAGAGATAGAGGAGTATCTCACCCAGTAGGTCGTACACCCACCTTGTATCAGCATGCACAAAGTATGGCATTCTGATTATTCTCTTGTCATGATGCACAAAGTGTGTTATCCTGATCGTTCTCTTGACATGGTGCACAGAGTGTGGTGCCATGTCCATTCATGATGCATAGCTTCATAGTCAACTTTATTAGAATGGTTATTTCTTTTCAAGTTGAGCATTTTTACTTTACAAATGCTGATAAAACACCATTCAGTGTTCAAAGGTAAATTTTTGGACTTACAGACTTTTTGTTATGACTTGTTCAAAACTTGCATACATGAATTGGTTTTTCCTGAAATACTATGAACACACACAGGACTTACTAAGAAATATTTCTCACACCTTTTATATTATGTCTTCAAGTCGATCCTGCTTGGAAGGTCAATTTACTTATGTTGTCATGAGCTTGGAAGATTTATCCTGATGTATTTACTTGTTAGAGATTTTAGTTACCATCTATTTGTTCAAGACTTGTATAAGTATTGTTTTGGGATTGTAATAAGTCCGTTATTAAGTTAATTCATTTCATGCTTTCTATTACTTAGTTATAAAGACCCCTTGTCCTAAGGATGGGGTGACATCCCCACCTCTTTTGGGGTACGTAGGTAGTAAGGTGTTATAATTAGTGAGGTCAAAATCTTACTAAGGAAGCTTACGAAAATCTTACTAAATAAGCTTAGTAAAAGTACTTATAAACTTTTATCTCAACTTATCTCAACCAATCAAATAGAAACACTTGGCCTCATTAACCAATCACTAAACGACACTTATTTTCATCCACCAATCATATTATGCTGCTTGTTTCAATTTCAACTGTATTTTAGAATTTTTCTCAGAAATAACCAAAATTCGGGTCCGAAATGAAAAAATATTTTATTTCACCATTCAACTCCAAAAATTCTACTGAATCCATTGGTAATTCTTAAATTCTTAAATTCCTTCTCTATTTGGTCAAATTTGCAGTCAAAGTCACGGGTGCGGTCAAAATAACGAAAATGCCCCCGGTGACAAAAATAATTAACACCAAAATGTGTGTTTCATCGCATTGATCAATTTCTCTTCTCAATGTACCCTCAAATTCTTATTTTATTAATAGTAGTAGCCTTTCAAAGATTTAGGGTACGGGTAGAACAAATCCAATAATTACATCTAAGTTCTGACCAAATATTATCATACCAAAATATTTGTCTCATTACACCGGTCAACTTTTGTTCTAGCCATCGATACAAATTCTCATCCTATTATAAATAGTAGCTAATCGAAGGTAAAAAGATGGGGTATTACATTCTCCCTTCCTTACAAAAAAATTCATCCTCGACATTTAGATTTGCCTTAATTCCATCAAACGTTTATTTCAAATTTCTTCTACCATCTACTCCTTTTTTGCTGTACATGAATCGTGATGGGTCCTTTATTTCCCTGTAACTCTCTAGATTTAAATTCCTCATGAGGAAATGGGCCGTCTTCTTATTTCGTAGTATATGGACAACTAGCTAAAGTATGTCTCATTTTCCCGTATTGATAATATGGTCTAAGTCTCTTCCAATACTGCTTATAAATGTGTCTACCCTTGTGATAGTAGGTGCATTGAACATATTCCATTCTTCTATTTAACTCTACTTCATGAGACACCAAGCAAATGTATATATCTCAATACTTCTCATTCATATGACATGAAATAGAAGAAAATTTCTATTTAGCACATATAAACATGATCTCTTGAGAAATCTCATATTCTTTCAACCTAATAAGATACCTTCACATATATCATTCTCGTATGATCTATAATTAAATCTCCAGTATTTATATTATTTTGCACATAGATCACACTTTCATTTCCATAAACAAACCTAAATCACTTCATATCAACTTTCATGGGAACTTTCCAGGGGTTACCCATCCTAAAATTTCTCTAACCCAAACACATCTAACTTCAAATGTCTAATGATTCATGGTTCATTAGTATTAATATAATTATATCCTTTCACACATCATTATAAACTAGGGCTTCTAGTACTCAAATATAACACTGGAACACTATACAAGTGTGCATATTCTTATCTGCACAATTCATATCACACTATACACACAGGGCCTTTAAATGTTCAACCTTTTTTATTTCTCATCTCACTATTACTGGTCCCAAAATGAAATGTTCAGAATCAATAAATAATTCCTATATAAGATCTCTTTGACCTCAATCCTTTTACTATTGTTCAAATTTAGGGTCATAGACCTTTTTAAGAGATATTGAATTTGTCTCGTATCACTCTTCTTCTAGCTCTTCAAAATAAGTTATACCTCGAAGTATCATGTCACATCTACTCCAATATCCAATTTCATAAAACGCACTACCTCTATAAATTCACACTTACTCATACAATGATGGACTCCTCAATGTCCCGTTAGAGGCTCAGTTATATTCTGTCAGAAGCTCTATTATGGTTCCCACTATGCTCTGATACTATTTTTAACACCCTATATTTCCATAACATAGTGGGTTGTAACTTTGTGGGATGTTGTCCCGTTTGATTGCTCAGGCAAGGGGTCTTTATAGCAATCCTCACTCAATAGGCAGCAGAAAATTTTTTTTCCAACATAGAAAGTACAAGAATTTGGCTTTTAATATAAATACTCAAGGGTATAACATGTCCAAGATGTAGCATGAGCCTCAGCAAGTTCACCACGCTTTCTCTATGCCTCTGATTCTGAATTTTTCAAAGGGAAATAACACAGGTGTGAGTAAAAATCACTCAGTAAGTCCCGTGTGTGCTAGTGCTTTAGTAAAGCGACAGAGTACATAAAACCCTTTGGGGAAAACATTTCATTTATTCACTGGAAATAATTCCAAAACTCTCTAAAGAAGAGTTTATTCAGAACTCAATCATTTTTTAAAAATGGTGTTTCAATTTCAAATAATTGTCCCGATTTCCACATTACAGGTATTCTTCCAACAGAAGGTTAGCCTGTATGCAAAGCTCACAAGGCTTTACCTTCGGTGCCACATATCATTATGCTTCCTACAACACTCAATCATGCATTGTCAAGAATGTAAGTACACCGCAACGTACTACCGAGAATCAAGTTAGTGCTTACGCTAAGTATTCAAGTTAGTGCATATGTCAAGTATTCAAATTAGTGCATACGCCAAGTATTCAAGTTAGTGTCTATACCAAGTAAGTTAGTACTTACGCCAAATATTCAAGTTAGTGCATACGTCAAGTATGTTAGTGCTTATGCTAAATATTCAAATTAGTGCATACGCCAGGTATTCAAGTTAGTGCTTATGCCAAGTATTCAAGTATTGTTAAGCTCAAGAAATCAAGAATTCAAGATTTATATTATCCATCATGTTTCCAAATCCATAAAAAGGCTCGTTCTTAAGCACATCAAGAAACCATTTTCCATATCAAGAAAAACATTGTTGGGGCAAAATATTATTTTCCAGAATTTGATCTCACTGACTCGTAAGTCAGTTAATAATTTCCATAGGCTCTACAGAGCTAATCAATTCATTCCATATGCACATCAGGCCAATAAAATAATTTTCGGGATCAAAATGTCATTTTCCAAAGTCAATCTCATATTTAGAGATCATTTTCCAAAATTGTGTCAAGACAGGGTAAAGGGTTCTTTTCTCACATCAAAACAAGTTTCCAAAAGTATTCAAGTCATTTCCCCATACTCAATCACAAAAGTCATTTTCAAGGGTATTTGGGTCATTTTACCCATACCCAATTCCAAAAGACTTTTTCGAGAGTATTCGGGTTATTTTACCCTTACCTGATTTAAAAAGTATTCACAAAAGTTCTAATAAGAATATTTCGGTAATTTGTCGAATACCCGATTCCAAAGGTTTTTATAAATCATTCCAATAAGGATACTTGGTTCATCTACCAAGTACCTAATCCCAAAAGGAACCCATTTCAAGAAATCCAGAATTCAAATCCTAAAACAGGATTAAAATTGAAGTTTCCAAACACATTTCCATAAAATGTTCTAATAAGGGCATTTTAGTGAATTTATGAATACCCGGTTTAAAAAATTACCATTTTTCAAAAATCCTGAGCATTTAATCCAAAAAGGACTAAATTCACAAAACCATACTTTAATCATCCGTTAAGGTTTCCAAGCTAATCATGAAATTCATTCAAGCCCGAAAGGCACAAAAGGTGGTGAAATAGTTTGTCAAATTCGATGTGAGATCGTGGGATGGAAGTCATACTAACAGAAACAGACACCAAATCGATAGATCATCCTTTGGAGTTCTTTAAACCGATTTTATGCTATTATTATATAACAAATAAAATTGAATATGAGAAATAAAAGAATTATTACTCTTGGCATTTGAAAAACTTTAAGTTAAAATTTTAAATACATTACTCCTTCAAATATAGCATTTTGATATGATACAAAAAATTAAAAAGATCATTTAACTATCAGTAATTTATTACATTATCCTTATTAATTAAAAATATTTATGTAGATTTAATAGGTTAGTTGAGCTTTTAAAAAGGAATACAAGAAAGAAAAAGGTCAGTAGAATTGTATCCCATCAAATGAAGGAATTTAGTTATGAAAGTTGCAATAATATCTTTATTTAAGTAAAATGAACATTCATCTAGACATATCCTAAAATGAAAATAGAGACATTCAAATATAAAGGAAGGAAGTAATACTTACCTAATCAATTAGCTTCATCATTGGAATTATTTTTGTGAAATAGATCTCATTCTCATTTGGTTAGTGAACAACTATACAACAAGATTACCAATTTATGTTTGAGATAGCTTCTAGTACATTGTAATTTGAGACCAATTTATGTTGTTCTTTCTTTTCTTGGAGGGGGAAAGATAACACTTCATATATCAAATTGGGCCTTAATATTGCTAGAATGTCAATATTTTAAGTTTATATAGTGATGTCTAACATTAACTAGATGTGAGAAGAAATCTATGTGTGTGTGTGTGTGTGTATTGATTGTAATATATTAAATTTTCACCTATCCAATAATTCCTATACACTTATAGTCAGAATGATACACACACACACGCACACACACACACACACAGAGAGTAAAGAATGTTTCAAACCAACTATGCTATCATTGTTAGAAAAGAAGTTATTATTAGATTGGTCACAAAAAACTGCAAGGAGGGTATAACATATTTTATCGAATAAGTTTATATTGATTTGACATAAAGATATTATAGACAAATTGGCCCCAAAATATAAATTGGAAAAGAGTTATTAAGATATCTTTTCATTGGAAATCATTATATTAACTTTGAAAGGCATAAACACGATTAGGGTGCATTTGAATTGAGACAATATTCAGTTTTTTTTAATATGAATATAATTTCAAATTTTATTAAAAAAATTTATAGAATCAAATGTTAACATTGCAATCTATTTAGATTGAACAATAAAGTTACTATTATTTCACAAATAAAATTTATTTCTATGAGATTCATTTTTCAATTAAAACAAGCCTAAAGTAGTATTTTTGTTTTAGAAAAAAAAATCTAACACAAGTGCACCCTAAGGATTTCATTCAAATAAGCATTTAATTCATATAATATTATCACAATTCAATAAGTAAGAACTATTCTTACTAAGACAGATATTTTGGATTAAATATATTGTCACGTCCTATACCCGAAGATGACATGGCAATACGTCAAAATGGAATGTCAAACCTTGAAATACTAAACTAATTCTACATAACTATTACATTTAAAACTTATATTAATTGGAACTTAAATACAAAATCTTCAAATACAAAATAAAGTTTAGAAACATTAAAACTTATTCAAGTATAGCAACTTAAAATTCACAACTCAAAAAAATGTTTAGTACATGAACTGGTAATCAAATTAATATCTAAAATATGTCAAAGTACATAAGATAAATCTTCAAATTCAAACAACTCAAGACCTTTATCAAACAATTCTTCAAATTCCTCACATTCTAGTTGCGAACTTGCAAAAATGTTAATGATGGGAATGATCTCACTAGCTTAGTAAGGAAAAATGTCTCACTTGAGATTTCGTAGGTTACATAAGTATTAACTTCCAAATGTTCAAGCCATAAAAAAATACACATTCAAGAATCTTTTATGAAAATCATTTGCATTTCAAAAACAAGTGACTCCAGATATTGGATTTCCTGTATAAGATAACGGAAACCAAAGATGGAAGGTGTAGTTCAAGCAAAGAAATTTTACACGAAGAAGGAAGTGGCGCCGCTTGTATCAAGAGAAATGACACTGCTTGAAGTCACCATAACTAACGCTAAAACTACTGAAAGGAAACAGCACTATTAGAGTTGAAGCAAGTAGTTCGGCTTGGTCAAAGACATCCATGGACAAAAGATTCTGAGTGGAAGCGGCCTGCTAGAGCTAAAACAAGCAGTGCTGCTTGATCGAAGAAACTCAATGGATGTCTCTACTTATAGGTGTTATGTCTAAAATACCCCTTACGTAACACTAATCATAAAGAGAGGAAATATTGTCCTAACACTTCTCTAAATGGCCTTCTACTATCCTTAAACCTCTAGTTTGATAATCCAAACTTCTTAGAATGTTTTTTCTTTACCAAGGATCTACCCTTAAGCAAACACCCAAGTCATGTTCTTAGAATCCTAGATTTTATAGACCATCCGAATAATCATAAAGGGAGATATCTCTAGTTAGAAGCATAGAAACTTTCTTATGTAAATTTGTCGAAACTAACTGGTCACACATACCTAACATATGAATATATTAGTCCTACAATAGAACCTCATCTATAGGATATCAAGGTACATACTTCAAACTTTGTTAGACCACCAACCCATACTCAAGCCGTAAGGTATAAGTCCATGCTACTAGTAGTAGTTTGGAATTTTCTTATTTTAGTACTTTTTAAAACCACTACTACAGGTCCAATTCTACGTATTCTAGATATGCTTATGCCATGAAGTGAGAGGATTTCTCACTAACTAGAGGTAAGCCATTCCTAACTTGAAACTCATAACATAATAACTTTGTTATAATAAGATTTCCATTCTTATCAGCTGGTTAAGAACAATTGGTTTATATGTTAAATAACTCATTGTTTATACCTTACTATGAAAGATTTCTATTTATATGGATAACTTACTTAACACAATGGGTCTTTTCCAGTAAGATTGTGCATTACAAATTAAAATAAAGAACATAAATATTATTGAGAATAAAAATTTTATTTATTAACTCAAATTTATATTAGTTACATGGTTATTAAAGGCATACATTTCAACAATCTCCCATTTGCACTCTAAGACTATGTATATCTATAGGTGCCCACCCCAATTTATCTAAGTGTCTTTTAAAGACCCTTTTTCTACCAAAAGTTTAGTGAATAGATATACTAGATTGTTCTTCGAGATTATTTGTTCAATCATAATTTTCTATCTCTGAATAAATTCCTGAATCATTAGCAACAAACCCTTCCTGCTGAGACATATACAAAGATGGCCATTCAAAAAGGTTGTCCTGACATTCATTTACCATATCTTGTAATTGTAATAACATGTGGTAGCAAGGAGGATACGAATGGACTGAAGCATGGCTACTGGGAAAAATATTTTCTTATAATTGATCTCCTCTTTTTAAGTATAACTTTTTGCCACCAACCAAACTTTGAAGGTTTCTACCTTTCCATCTGCACACCTCTTTCTCTTGTACACCCACATGCACCTTGTGAGTTTTTTCTCTTTAGGTGAAGTAACAAGATTCCAGACTTGACTGCAGTACATTAACTCAATTTGGTTTTTGTTGCTTCATGCCATATGTCTGCATCAACATCTGCAATAGCCTCCTTATACCTAGTAGGATCTTATTCTTGATGATCAGAAACTAGGTAAAAAACCTCTCATGTCCATCTTTCTAGAATCCTAAATATCATTCCACTATGACGATGTTCTTTCAATACAGGATCTTTAGGCTGTCTCTCGTCTTGTTCCACAATTAGGTTGCCAGAAATTAACTCAGAAGACAATTTCTCTGTAAGTTTCATTCTACTTGAACTTTTAGTAGATGTACTTTGTTCATCTTCCAACTCTAATATTGGTACCTGATAGGGCCTAAATTAGTCATATTTTTCCTAGTTATTTGAGGCTCTTTTGTGATACATTATATTCAATAACTAGTCATATTCCTTTATATTTGAGATTTTACCCTTGGAAAGATATTTTGTGCATTATTTCAGATTTTAGGGGTAAAACATCGCAAAACAGAACCAAGGCGACGCCAGTCAGGACAGAAGAACCAGTGCCAGCCATGAGCTATTGACAAGAACTTTGAGACGATAAAAAATTGTTGAAACAGACCAGAACAGAACCGAACCGGCGCCGACTCCAGTAGCCAAGGCAACGCCGGCTGCACTCTAGACAACAGTGCGTGAAAAGCAAGAAAAAATCGGCAAACAACGGAAGAACCAGAACACAACTAGTGCCGGCTCCAACAGCCAAGGCGGCGCTAGCTGTGCCCTGAGGAAAAGACAAGATTTTGATTTTTGCACGCGGTTTTTGGTAATCTGTGGAATTTTAGTATCTTCCTACTTCTACTCAGCCAAAAACCCTACACCAAAGAGTTTAGGCACTTCCTAAGCCAATAAGGAAAGGAGGAGAATTCATAGATTATCATAGAAAATTACTCAAATCAAAGGATGAATTCTTCAAATCAAGAAGGATTGTACAAGAAAGTCTTCAAAGGAAGAAGAATGAGGCTTGTCTATGAGTTCTATTTTTTACTTTGTTTTCTTTTTTCTTGAATAATGATATATTAATTATTTTATTATAATTTGACATTATTTTAGATATTCATGATTTTTAGAGTTATTTAATCTTTTGATTAATTGATTGTTCTTCTTGGTATTTAATTACTTGAACGTATTATGAGATTAATTGGTTGTTTCTTTTCATTAACTTACTAGATCAAAAAGGTTAATGGTAGGTGAAATTGATTAATTTCATATTTATTGGCTGTTAACTTGCTAGACCAAGGGGGTTAATTGCTGAGGATTGAGTAATTAAAGGTTAATTGATGTCTGCCAGACTAAGGATTCATTGATTAATTTCATGCTTTAAATTTACCAGACCAAGGAAATTTAATCAAGGATTGTGTTTAATACGTCTTTTGGATGAATTAGTTAAGACAAACCAAGTGATGCTAATTTATCTGGAGGATAGTGATTTCATGGATTGACCAAAGAAATGAATCTATCTTAATCCTTCATGATGCCAAGGGAATAATTAGTTATGATAATGATTAGGTACTTTGAGATCATGTTTGTCAAAATAATTGTTTAAGTTACATAATTCTACATCCTTGACATGTATATACTTTTATTTTATTTTATTTCATTTTTTATTTTTTTCACTTTATTGAGTCGGTTAAACAATGAAAGAAAATGAATTAATATATACTTGTTCCTTAAGGATCGACACTCGTTTGAACCCTATGCTATGTTAATAATGAGTACGCTTGCTCATATGTGTAATTTGAGGTTAACATTTTAATTTAAACTTGATTGAGAATGTTCTTAGTTTTTATATGATTTTTATACCCAAATAAATGACACATCAGTACCTATTAGTACATTTTTGCTCATTTAGATGATAAAAGTATCCACTTTTTTTCCCCTTTGAATACCCAACAAAGTAACATAATTCTGATTTTGGTCCTAATTTATCTCTTTTGATCAATATATAAGCTAGACATTCCCATACCTTAAGATGATTTAGACTAGACTTTTGCCCTATCCATATCTTATAGGGCATTCGAGGCACTGACTTAGAAAATACCAAGTTCAGAATATATGCTACTGTTTCTAGAGTATATTCTCAAAAGAAAATAGGAAAAGTTGTATGACACATAATACTTTTGACCATTTCCATCAATATTATGTTCCTTTTCTCAACTACTCCATTTTATTGGAATGTCCCAAGCACAGCGAGCTAAGATACTATCCCATTGATGTACCATGTAGTCTTTGAATCCACTAAAGAGATACTTTCCACCATGATCTGATCGAAGGATTTTGATCAGCTTACTTGTTCAACGTTCCATTTCAACCTTCAACTCTATGAACTTATCAAAAGAGTTAGACTTGTATACCATCAAGTAACATAACCTTACTTTGTATAATTATCCGTATTCAAACCTCCTCTAGTTGGCATTGACAATAGACCACATACATCAATGTGAATTAGACTAAATATCTCTTTGGTTCTATCTGTCTTTTGGGCAAAAGACTTTTTAGTTATCTTCCACATAAGACATAATTTGCACTAAGACTAAGCTTCTAATCTCAATGAGTCCAAAGGCCCATGGTGGATTAGTCTCTAAATCCTAATTGAGTTCATATGACCTAGCCTTTGATGCTATAAGTATGAGTAATTGATATTGGTCTTTCTCTTCTTATTTGTTGTAGGTTCACTTTGAGCATTATTTATTTAATTATTAATAGGTTTATGAAGAATAAATTACCATATATATACTCAGTACACAAAACTTCTCCATCTTTACTGATAATAATACCAAAATAGAATGAAATAGAATATCCATAATTAATAAATTTATCAACTGAAACAAATTCTCTTTAAATTCAAGAAAATATAAAATATTATTCAATAAAACTATTCTATTATAATCAACTATTAACTCTAGATCTCCCACTACTTATGCCTATAGTCTTGCTCCATTTCCTACACGAAAACCATGCTCACCTTTCTTGCATCTCCTTATCTTCCTACACCCCTTTAAGAAGTTACAGATATGGTTAGTAGCCTAAAATCAACTATCCAAGTGGATAACGATCCAACCATCATTATAAACTCCACATATAAAGTATTGCCTGTGGAATTTTTCTTAGCTAAAAGATCAAAACATTTCTTTTTTCAATGTCCCTTCTTGCCACGTTTAAAATATTTTTCCTTAGGTTTCGCATTGGGCTGGGTCTTACGTTGGGCTGTTACATTTCCCTTCTTCTTCTTTTTCTTGAACGTTATGGGCTTAGGCCCAATTCTTAAAGAAAATCACTTAATGACTAAAGCCTTAGACTATGGCCTCATGACTTTCTCCACTGTTTAAAGCTCTTTCATTAACTCTTTAAGAGTCATCTCGAGCTTATTTATGTTATATTTCAACTTAAACTGAGAGAAGGAGTCCGATAAAATCTCAAGGACTATATCTACCTAGTTTTTAAGATCAATTATGGCCCTAGGATTTTTTCTTACTCAAAAGTTATAATCATTTTGAGCATATGCTCCCTGTTACTCCCTCTAAAAGGATCGTAGGAAAATAAACGAGCGCAATGGAAATAAGCTTTTAAAAATTTTCCTGTGTAAAGACCTAGATGACTTACTTTTATTGTGCTTAGGATGACCTATCGGTGCTGGTGTTGGATCGAATAGTGTTTCCTAATTTAAATCGATGATCTATTTTTCAGGAATGCCTGCTAAACACCTATTCCTTCACATCAATCGCATACCAAATTGCTATCTCTTGGCCTTCTAGAAGATTCTCTTACCTCACTTAGGCTAACTACTGGTGAAAGCAGTGTCTAGGATGAAAGAAAACAATTGGAAGATAACAAAGAGAGAGCTAAACATGTGAGACAAAAGAAAGAGAATGGCAGTTGGAAGCAAAGCTATTTCTATTTTACATAAGAACTAACAGCATACGACTACAGTGCGTTAATGCATGCACTGACTGAAAACCAACTCTCCACCTCTCTAACTATCTCCTGTTCTTTTTCTCTTTTAAAACTAGCCAGCTACTATGGTTACTAAAACCTTAGCGCAACCTCACACTTAACCTGGCGGGCCTCGGATTTGATATATTTTTAATACGTCCAAGACTTATTAATTTAGCTTTTTTATTAATTAGCTGACTCTCTTGGGCCCAATAATAAATAATTGTATGTTATCATTTTGAATATTCTATTTATCAGCATATGAAAATATTAACTCTAAGAATAATATTGCAAATGCATTGTCTTTGATCTACATGTGTAATAATTAAAATACCCCTTTACATAGCATTCATTATTGAGATAAGAGAAATGTACTAACACTTTTTTCAATGACATCTACCAGCCTTAGACATCTAGTCTGAGAATCCATGACTTTTATTATGTACCCATTTATTTCTAAGAGCTACTAAAAAACATATAATACTAAATCACATTTCTAGGTCCCTGAATTATTTAAATTATTCTGAACAATCACAAAATGGTGACATCTCCAACTAAGAGTATAAAAGTCATCTTAAATGAATCCATCTTAGCTAACTAGTTACATATACTTAACATATAAGTATATTAGTCCTACAAAAGAACCTCACTCATAGTATATCAAAGTATATGCTTTCCACTTCACCAAACCACCAACTAATACTCAAGCCGTAGGGTATTAGTCCACGTTGTAACAGTAGTAGTCTGAGTTTCTCCTATTTAGTAATTTTAGAAATCACTCCTACAGGTCCTATTCTATATATTCTAAATATACTTATACCATAAAGTAAGAAGACTACTCACTGACTAAGGTAAGACATTCCCTATTTATAATTCATAACATAATAACCTTATCATAATGACATTTTCCATTCTCATCAACTAATTAAGAACTACCGTTTATGCGTTAAGCAACTCATGATCCATGCCTTACTATAAAAGACCTCCATTTATATGGATCACTTACTTAAATACAATAAGTCTTTTCCAACATAAACTGTGCATTACAAATTAAAGTGAAGGAACATAAACATTATTGAGAATAAAACTTTACTTATTACATCGAATTTACATTAGATATATATTTTGGAGGGCATATATTCCAATAATCTCCCACTTATACTCTAAGACTATGGAAGCCCATAGGTACCTATTCTTATGGTATCTAATTGTCTTTTAAAGACTCTTTCTGCTAAAGGATTGGTGAATAAATCAGCTAAATTGTTTTCTGAGGCCATCTGTTCCACTACGATTTCCCGTCTCTGAATAAATTCCCAGATCAGGTGATACTTTTTCTTAATTTGCTTCCCTTTTGTGGTTTCTTGGTTCTTTCGATTGTGAAACAACTTCTGAATTGTCATAATAAAAAATAATTGGCTTGTCCATCAGCAACATAACTTTGAATTCTAAAAAGAATTTCCGAAGCTAAATTGCTTCCTTGGATGCCTCCAAAGTTACCACATACTCAATTTTCATGATTGAATCGGCAATAAAAAATTGCTTGATATTCCTCCATAAAATAGCTCATCCAGATAAGATAAAGATTTAACCACTAGTGAATTTTCTTTCATCTGTATTTACCTGGAATAATGAGTTTGTGTATTGTGTTCGAACCAAGTTATCAGCTCTGTAAATCAACATATAATCCCTCGTTCTTTTGATGTATTTAAATATATGCTTTATAACTTGCCAATGAATCTTTCTTGGGTTTGACTGATATCTACTAACTAAATATACACCAAAATAGATATGTGGCCTAATACACAACATGGTGTACATGGGACTTTCTACAGCCGAAACATAGGGAATCCTACTAATCCTATTTTTCTCCTCTTATGTCTTAGGATATTCTTTTGAAGAAAGAGACAACCTAAGTCTACAAAGGAGTTGAGTCACTTTACAGGAGTCCATATTGAACTGATGTGTGTTTTTTAGTGTAGAAAATAATACTAATAAATTACATAATTAATCGAGCTTTAATTAAAATGCCAACCACTAAAACCACACATACGGACAAGTATACCCATCGTATAGTATAGGGAATACCAAGTATCGAATCCACGAGTACTTAAGCTCCCACCTTACTTTACCCAAATATTTATTGTCTAGCCAATAAAATAAGAATAGAATAAAAAAATAAATAAAGATAAAAATAGATATAACTTAAGGATGCAATTTCATGTAACTAGACAATCAATTCCTTAAAAGAATGAAATTAGCTAATAACCCTTTGTTCGAGATGAAATCAAGTAATCTTCGATTACTTAGTCAAATTTGTCACCCAAATTCATTAAGATTTAACAAATACGAAATCAATGCAATGAAACTCCTAACATCGTTGTCCCAAGTCAATTAGAAGAACTCGCATCACAAACCAATGATAACAAGTAATCAAATACCAAAGATAACAATATATTGATAAAAAAATTCCAATTAACTCAAAATCATAATCTCCAAAATAATATCTAATTATAATCAAAACATTAAGTACATCAGTGTTAAAGAAAAGTAAACAAATGATAAAAGATAAAACTCCTATACAAGCCCTTCTTCTTTTCTTGAAAACCTCCTTTGAACAATGCTCCTTTGAATAGTAATTGAGTAGCTAGCTTAGATCCTTCAAATCACACATTTCTCTTATGTTTTTCTTGTATTTATAAGCCTCTTTAATGCTAAATTCATTACTTAAGGAATCTAGTCTGAGTAGAATTCAAAAAATACCACTTTTGAAAAATACCAAGTTCGTGCACAGGATTTTCGCCTTCTAGAGTGGACCTGGCACCGAGTCTAGTCGACCCACCTGGCACCAGGTCTATTTTTCTTTCTCTTTTTTTGATGTTTAACTAGAATGGACCTAGCGCCTGGTCCCTTGGCTAGGCATGGCACCAGGCCTGTTCTGGATTCTTCCTGAAATTCGCTCCATTTTCTTTGCTTGACCAGAATGGACCAGGCGCCTAGTCTCTTGGTTAGGCTTGGTGCCAGGTTCATTCTGGAGTTGTTCACTTCTTACTCAAATTTAACTCAAATCTATGCAAATTTGTCAAACATACTTTTTACAAGTAAAATGTTAAATAGGAAGGAATATGCCTGGTTATTATAACAAAAGTATCTCAAAACAACCTCAAATTACTAAGAAAATAATGGTGATTTTAGCCCTTATCACATTCCCCCTACACTTGAACTTTTGCTTGTCCTTAAGCAAATAAGAATTAAAACACTAAGCATTTAGAACAAGACAAAATAATTTAGCAAATTTTTCCTTAGAAAATTCATCCATAATGAAGACATAACTTTCTTTCAACCTTAAATATAAACTTGTCATTCACTCAACCTTTTCAAAACTTTATAAACTCTTGTACTAAATCAAACAATCCCAAGGACATCAAAGTTAAATTAAACAAGCTTATATCTAGTACAATAAAATCATCCTACTCCTCAAGCAAAAATATAGATAACATAAATCATACAAATCAAGCCATTTAACCAATTCAAGCATTACAAACTCAAATTTACACAACTCAAAGTTAGTGAAACAAGGAAAACACTTCATTCTCTTTTTTTTTTCTCTCAAAACTTTTTTTAATGACTTAGGGAATTGATAGCCTTAAGTGAATGGATTTCTCTTCACGCACCGTATTGGCCCCCTTATAGTCATCATTTATCAATTTTTTTAGCAATTTTCTTTTTTCTTTCTTCTTTCTTTCCTTACCTTCTTGCCTTCAAGATAGACTCAAGAGAATATGATGCTTCTTTATTTCTTCTCTTCCACTCATTGTATTGACCCATTTTTTAGCAAAATGTGTCTCTCTCTTTTGTTTTTCTCATCAAATGAAAGCAATTTTTTTTCAACTCACATTCTTTCCTTTTCACTCAAAATTTTTTCCTCACATTCCTTTATTCACAACTAAAAGTTAAGAAAATTTTAAATTTATAATACAAGAATTAATCAACAACTCTTCCCATATTTTATTATATCATCCACATTCAAACTCAAAGAATAAAATAAAACTCAAATACCAAATATAACCAAGATTAACTTAAATTCTCAAGACTTAGCAAAATCCAACTTAATACATAAGTTTACTTTTTAATAAAAATCAAACCATAATGAATGACAAATCCATATCCAAAGTTAAAAAGAAAATCCCAACTCCATTATAGACAAATAAGCTCAATTTAACTCAAAAATCTCCAAACATTTAAATTTTCAAAAATTTCAATTTTTCAACAAAATTATTTGATGCCAAGAAAACACCAATATCATTAATAAAAACTTGGACAAAGAATATTACTAAACTACTCCCCCACACTTAAATTGGACAATGTCCTCATTGACAAAAAATTAACACAAGAAAGCATCTCCAAATGGACCAAAAATAATAAAGAGGTAGAAAGTTTAAGCAATACTTTCCAAGTGCAATAAAGTGCTAATAGATATCAAAACTGGAAATAGAGAGAATAGCTTGTCCAAGAGGACTTTATTCCTACCTATAAAAGAGAACCACAAATAAAAGCACAAGGAAAATACAAAATAAAAACACACCTAAATAAAAAAAACAAACTGAAAAAAAATCTTAACAAAGTAAATAAAGACACGGCTCTCTCCCACACACTTAAGAGGGAAAACATTTTCCATATTTGGGAGAAAAACACCTAACAATTATAAAGCAAAAAAAAAAAAAAAAAAGACACAAGCTCTTTTCATTTATCATGCTTTCTCATCAAACCTTTGTAAAAGAAATTAAAGCTTAAATGAGAAAATAGGCAAGATGAATGTAGAAAGAATGAAGGTTTTTGAAAAAGGCCATGTTCATGAAAATAATTCTTCTCAGTAAAACAAAACACATGAACCTCATTCTTGAACATTCCTTTAGACGCACAAATAACTTTTTCAACATATGAGTACACATAGTATCTGAAGAATGCATCAAACTTGAAACCACCATTTAACCTTTTAAAAGATTTGCCATAATGAAAATTTCCCAAAAAACTTAGCTATTGAGTCTTCAAAGATGGGATCAAGAAATCCTTACTTTTCATCACATCTACAAATACCAAGTTACCTCTCTTTGGATGGGGCGAAGGGTAGAATTTGTCAACATCCTCCAAGGAGTTCATATGATATAGTATTGAAAAATCCAACTCCTTAAGGCATGTTAAACTGAACACATCATCATTTGGACCATTGTCCTCCAAGAATAGAGAGGAACCTAATAAATCATGTGATAAAGAGCTATTAGAATTAGTAGCACATAGAAGAGAATTGAATACCTCCCTTTCCACATTGGATAATTGTTCCTCATATCCTCTCTCTTTTCTTTGGGGATTCTCTTGTTCAAGTGTATGGGCCTTTATGGCATCCTCAACCAACTTGATTAGTTGTATTCTTTGATGTTTCATACGTTGGGATGCTTCTTTATACCACTTAATGGAGGAATTTGTATTGGCGATAAAAGAATGCATTGAGGCTTCAAGTAACGTCTCACAAAAAGCATCAATCTAAGCTTGTAAATTTGCCAAATTCTCATCATTATAGCTCATTTGATCTTGTGCTCAAAAGTAGTTGTCCATGATGATGTCAATCTTGCACTCAAAGAAAAACAAAAATCAAATCGAAAATAAAAACAAACAAAAATAATTAAAAAAAACAAAGAAAAGAAAAAACAAAAGGGAAAATTAAATAATAGAAAAATAAAGAAAAGAAAAACACACGCATTCACAAACTATCTAAATACAAAAGTTAGCGGTATTTACATATAACATGAAGTAAGCTAGTTAATTAACTCACACAATGTTACAAACAATAAGATAGAACACCGATTTATACAAAGAACATATATACATATTTACATATAGATATATGGACATATAAACATATAAACATGATTAAATTAACAAAATCTAAAGCTTTCATGATATTGCTCCTCGGCAACAGTGCCAAAAACTTGATACGCATTTTTTAGTATAAAAAATATTACTAATAAATTACACAATCAATCAAGCTTTAATTTAAACGCCAACCACTAAAACCACACATATGGACAAGTATACCTATCGTATAGTATAGGGAATAACAAGTATCGAATCTACGAGAACTTAGGCTCCCAGCTTAATTTATTCAAATCTTTATTGTTTAACTAATAAAATAAAAAGAAAATAAAAAGGAAAATAAATAAAGATAAAAATAGATATAACACAAGAATACAATTTCATGTAACTAGGCAATTATCTTGAAAACACAATATTGAATCACTTAGCATTCATCCCAATCAATTGTCATATTGGCATCATGAAGGAATATAAAGTAAAATTCAACTATTTCCCAAGTCATGAATTTAGTTATATAAATTCCACTTCATTTGTCAATCCATGGAATCATTATATTTTGATTCATATTAACAGATTTGTCAATCAAGCTAACATAACCAAAACATGCATTAAGCTTAATTCCTTATAAGCATAAAATTAGCTAATAACCTTTTGTTTGAGGTGAAATCAACTAATCTTCGATTACTTAGTCAACTTCGTCGCCTAAGTCCATTAAGATTTAATAAATACGAAATCAATGCAATGAAACTCCTAACATCGTTGTCCCAAGTCAATTAGAAGAACTCGCATCAATAACCAATAATAACAAGTAATCAAATACCAAAGATAACAAAAGATTGATAAAAAAATTCTAATTAACTCAAAAACATAATCTTCAAAATAATATCCAATTACAATCAAAACATTAAGCACATCATTGTTAAAGAAAAGAAAACAAAGGATAAAAGATAAAACTCGTAGATAAACCCTTCTTCTTCTCTTGAAAACCTCCTTTGAACAATGCTCCTTTTAGTGGTGATTGAGTAGCTAGCTTGGATTCTTCAAATCACACATTTCTCTTGTGTTTTTCTTATATTTATAAGTCTTTTTGATGCAAAATTGGTTGCTTGAGGAATCTAATCCGAGTAGAATTTAGTAAATACCAAAATTCTTTGAAAATTACCAAATTCGTGCACAGAATTTTTGCCTTCCAGAGTGGACCTGGCATTGGACCCAATCGACCCACCTGGCGCCAGGTCTATTCTGTTTTCTCTGTCTTTACTGTTTAACCAGAATGGACCCGGCGCCTAGTCCCTTGGCTAGGCCTGGTGCCAAGTCTGTTCTGGATTCTTCTTAAAATTCACTCTGTTTCCTCTGCTTGACCAAAATAGACTTGGCACCTAATCTATTAGCTGAGCCTGGCGCCAGGTTCATTATGGAATTGTTCACTTTTTGCTCGAATTTAACTCGAATCTACACAAATTTGTCCAAAATATTTTTTACAAGCAAAATATCAAATAGAAATGAATATGCCTCGTTATTATAACAAAAGTATCTTAAAATAACATCAAATAACTAGAAAAATAATGGTTATTTTAGCCCCTATCATGAACCAAGCTAATATCTTGTCAATGCATGTAACTTGGGATAATCCTAACATTCTCTACTTCCTATTTCTAAAAAGTTTAATTCTAAAAATGTAACTAGCTTCTCCCAAGTCCTTCATACTAAATTAACTATAAAGCCAAACCTTTATTTATGGTAATGTTCTTACATTATTAGAAATGACTAGAATGTCTTTCACATATAACACAAGGAAGACAATATAAATACCTTTCAATTTCTTATACACGCAGACTTCATCCTCATTTGAATAAAACTATAAGACTTTACAGTCTCAATAAAATAAATATTCCATGCTTTTGATGCTTGCTTAAATCTATAGATAGATTTCTTAGCTTGCTATCCATATGCTCTAGGCCTTTGGCAATAAAAACCTTATGGGGTGGGACATATAGATGTCTTCACTAAGAGGACCATTAAGAAAGATCATCTTGACATCCATTTGCAATATTTCATAGTCATGATGAAATGCAATGGTAAGAAGGAAATGAATGGACTTTAGCATGGCTATTGGGAAAAGATTTCTAAAGGATCGTAGGAAAATAAAAACACAGTAGAAGTTTACAAATTTAAAATTTTCTTGAGCCAAAGTTTAGAAATACTTACTTCTGAGACACTTAGGTTGAATAATTCGTGTAGGATTTGGGTTCGACGGAGCCTCTTGTATTGGAGCGTTCACTTATTCAGCGAGAATTCTAGCTAACCATCAACTCCTTCATATCTAACACATATCACGTTTGCTAGCTCTTGGCCTTTTAGAGTATTCTCTAACCATGTATGGATTTTCTTCTGGTGAAAGTAGAATTAGGGTGAAGAATAACAGTTGGAAGAATTTCTTGGGAAATCTAACTAAAGGAAAATCGAAAGAAAATGGCCTTTTAAGAAAAAATAAAAACCATTTTTCTTTGTTTCAATGAACAATCAAGAACTAAGGCTTCTTTCGTTCAAAAGTCAACCGCCTTTTTTATTTTGTCATGCCGACACTCAGGCACACACGACCACCTCTTTTTTTTTTTTTCCTATTCCTTTTATTTTTAATTGTGGGGACACCTAAGGTTTCCTAAAAACCCTTTGCCGCCTAATTAACACTGGTGGGCTAGGGTATTCTTAATTATTCTATGACTAATTAAATAACTCTCATATTAATTAATTGATCCACTTGTGCCTAATATAAAATTATTCAAGATAATTAATTAATAAATTAAATTAAATTAAATTGGCCTAATTAATTATTCTACCCTAAATAAATAATTAATTAGACTCTTAGAATAATTCTTTCAATAATAAATTCACCCAATAAGCTCATATAGTAAATAAATTTACTAAAGTTACTTGAGCTACTATGAGATAAAAAGACATTATTATTAGCTACTGAAATGAGTAAAATATCATTACCAACAAATAGTTGCATTTTTATCATTTTAAATATTCTATTTATCACTATATGGTAATATTGACCCCAGAAATAATATTACAAGTGCAGTGTCTTTGACCTACAAGTGTAATGACGAAAGTACCCTCTATGTAATACCTATTGTTGAGATAGAAAAATTATACTAACACCTTTCTCAATTATATGTACTATCCTTCGATAACAAGTTTGATAATCCATGACTTCCAGTATGTACTCACTTATCTCAAGGAGCTACCCAAAAGCATACATACTTACTCATATTTTCTAGGGCCTTGAATTATTTAGATTATCCTGAACAATCACAAGGGGGTGAAGTCTTTACAAAGTGAAGCATAAAAAATTTATTATATAAGTCTATCTTAATTAACTAGAGTCATACACCCAACGTAAAAGGTTATTGGCCTTGCGATAAAACTTCACCCATCATACATTAAAGTGCACAAGTCCAGCTTCACCAGACCACCAACTTATACTCAAGTGCTATGGTACTCGTCCATGTAGTAGCATCAATAAACCAATCTTTATTTATTATAGCACTTGTATAAAGATTATTATCTCATTGCCTAATTCTACGTATTCTAAATACGTTTATACTATTAGCATGAAAGTACTACTCACTGGTTAAATGTAAACTATTCCCCATTTAAAAATCATAGTATAATGATCTAAACCTTAATGAAGTGTCCAGCTCCATTAATCTATCAAGAACAATTTTTTTGCCATGTGTTAGTAGCCGATAATCTATACATTACTATGAAAGCAAGGCCAATCACGTAGATTATTTACTAACACATTTAGACCTTTAATGTATAAATATATGTACACAAATAACCATTAATAAATAAAATATTTTATTAATTTTCAAAATATAGATATACATAGTACATTTTGGGTATATATTTCAATAACCTCCCACTTGTACTAAAAGGACTATAAGTGTCCATATGTGCCTACCTTTGTAACGTCCAAGTATGACACCCTACCCTAAATGTCCATAGAAATAGGGATATATATGGCCCATATAGCATGAGCATTTTTAAATAGAGACATATTTAGCATGGCATGAAGAAATTTGCTGGAGTATGATTGTAGAAGAATTGTTGTGCTTTGGTGATATTTAATAAATCGCTATTTGAAATAATAATTTATAGAATATTTTAGTATTAAACTATAAATTGGGGAAAGAAATATATATATATATATATATATATATAGGAAAATATAGCTAACTCTTAATTGTTATATAATTATTTAGTAACGGTTAATTAAAATAATTTAAGTAACTATTTATTAATTGTTACATAATCACATATTTATATACATATATTTAAAATAAATTTGTTTATTTTCTATATATTTACTGAACACTCATTATATGTTTATGTAACACCCCACTACCTAAGCCCGACAGGGCCGGGGATGTCGCCCTGTCCAAAGGATAAGGGGTCTTTATAACTAGGTCACACATTCACAATAATGGAATAAAACAATACTTAAAAATTAAAACTTATACAATCCAAGAATTCAAAAATAAATCCAGAAATAAAATTATTCACTCTCAGCTCCCAAAGCATTACATAAAAATAAATAATAAAATCTCTTCCAAGGCGGACAACACTAGCTACTCATCCCCATAGCAGGATCGACCTAAAATCATGGTAAAAATGGTGATGAGATAAAAATCTCAGTAAGTCCGTGTGTGCTTTGAGTGTCTAGTGAAAACAGTTCGTGGATGCAAAGTATAAAATCTTCACAAGAGAAATACTAGCAAGCAATAAACAACAGTTAAAATCAAGAGTGGTGTTTTGGATTTTCCAACCATACATGCACAATAAAATCAACCATTCAAAAAGGTGGTCATGGGTTACCACATGTTGGGCTCCATAACCATACAACAATCAAAATGCCACACTTGGTGCAGACGGACAAAAGGTAGGTGATCGGCCTACTGGGCAAGATACTTCTCCTTCTCTATACCTAAACAAAACCGGTTGTCTATTCCAACAACACATAATCCACTTGACTGAAAATTGCTAGCTCGGACCGACACGACCTACTGGACTGACATCTTATCTAGGAAGGACTCATCCCTCAGAGGTGGCCACCTATTGAGAGACTTACCCTAACCCTTCAAAAACTAGTCCTAGCAGTCCACCCTTATTGAGTACTCAACGTAATTTATCCCACTTGGGGGAAAATGAATAAAACATAGTTCCACTTGAAAATGACAATTAAGGATTTCCAAAGTCTTTGTCAAAATCAGTTTTAGAAAGAGTTTTAGGGTTTGAGTAAATCTGTTCATTGATTTTTCAAATAATTTATTTGACTGAAATGGGAAAGAGGACAATCCTCAATTGCCTTTACAGAAGTGAGTGTCCATACAATCTACATTTGGCTTGCCATAATAATCATTTTGCATCAAACGATTTTTATGCAAGAGTTTACCTGATCCTTACTCAAAGTAAAGGTCTCCAACAGCTGACCTAACCCCGCATGGGTTAAACATGAGCCATAATCAAACTCAAGCCAAAGATTCACTTTCACAAATAAAACTAGCTCAACTTACTACCATCATGTCCCTAGTGTCCCAAGCTTTGAGGCTAGATAACAAATAAAAGGGTTTATAAGCTAAGTCTAGTTTGATATTAAAGTAACTAGGGTTTGGAAAATAAGTACTATAAGTTGAAAGTTTAAATCTTGCTAAAAATAAATTAGGGTTTATTTGATAAAGGGTCCTAGGACCCAGATGTAATTATTTAAAATAATAATCTATTGATAATTAATTGTTAGAAAATAATTGGTAACTAAAATTAGTTGTAAGTAAATTTTAATAGGTTTTGATTAAAAGATAATAAATAAATTTTAATAGTATTTATGAATATAAGACTTACAAAATTAATATTTCACTTATTATGATTACTTATATAAAAAGCTTTATTTGATATTATTATTTTATATAATATCTATATATTTTATTTCTTTAATAAAAGCTATAATTTATTTGACTAAAATATCACTATTTTATATAAAAGACCAAATCCACATTTTCCTTGGGTTTTCAAAATTTACTAGAAGAAGTCATAATATTAATCATTTTATTGATGAAATAAAATTAGCTTAGGGACAACTGGTCATGCTCATATTTCTATTGCTAACCATAATCATGAACATACACTCCACACCAATTCATCAAATCATCCAAATCATGAATAAAGGCATAGATCTAAATTCATCAAGGCATGATCCAAACTCTACTATCATAAACATAATCGTGGCTTTAACAATCATACATGAATATAAATCCTATTCACCAAAGATGACATAATCTCTAACATGCTTGATCACATATACTACTCACGACATGGAGAGCATGCAAAAAAACCCTAAAACATCATATAACCTAACCAAGACCAATCATCATCATGCATCAATCCCATCTCCATCATATACACACATTTATTCATGCTTCAATCTTAACTCATCATAACAACACATGCTCACACCCTAATCATAATGCATCTCCTTCCAATATCATCCTAGAGACATGAATCTAGAATTTAAAAAGAGGGTTGAAGAGGCTTACTTGATTGATGAGTACCTTGGAATAGTTTCGAATGGATCCTAACTCTTAGGGACTTGATCCGTACAAGAGAGATGAAGGAAACATGGCCATGATTGCAATCACCATTCGGCCAAGAGAGAGAGAGAGAATTTGGCTAAGAGAGAGAGAGAGAGAGAAAAAAGAGAAAAGAGAGTCAATTAGTATGTTTATATATACATATATTCATTAGAAGTTGAAGATGAGAGAAGGTGGGGCGATTGATCATGCTTACCTTGGAGGTGTTCTTGAGCCTTCACAAAAATACTGGTTTTTCGATCTAAAAGAGAGAGTTGGATTTTAGAGTTTGATGTTAAAAGTGGTAGGGATGGATTCCCGGAAGCCAATAGGTACAATCTGGAATTTTTTTGAAGAATATTGAAGTGGTTTTGGTGGCCTTAGGCGAGAAAAGGTTAGTAGGTTAGTAGGTGTTCTTGGTTTGGAGAGAACAGAGAGAATAGGGAGAGGGCTGGCCGAAATTCTGTGTAGGAAGGAGTGGCCGACTGATTTGGAGGGTTTAGGAAGTTGAATTTTCTGATTTGAGAGGAAAAGGAAAGTTGGTTGTTTGAAATCCTAAAAAATTATTTTAGGGAATCAATTTTAGAAACAAAATATGGTAAGAAGATCTTTGATGGATGAGAGCTTTTGGAAGCTATAATGGACGGTTGGCCGGCTAGGGATTTTGCTGGAATGAAAGCTGGTTGAAGGAGCTTCATGGTGGCCAAAAATATGATGTTCAAAAGTGGAGGGATTTTCTGGTTGTTAGAGGTTTAATTCATGGAAGGTTGCTAAAATAGATTGCTGAAATTTTGGACTTCAATCAATGGTTTGATTGGAGTGATTGATGGAGAGTTTTTAGGAGCGACCATGAATTGATTTTTTAGCAGAATGCTGGGGAAGATGATGAAGCTCAGTTCAGGGCTGTTCAAGGGAAGTTTGTACAGAAAAATGGTGGAGGTTTCGGACAAGGCTGAAGAAGAAGCAAGGCTGGAAAAATTCTGGACAGATTTCGCAAGTTGCTAGAATTTTCCTGGGCAGATTTTGCTGCCATTTTCCAGTCAGCTTATAGAAGATTTGAAAGGGTTTTCAGAGGTCTTTTAAGGCTGGGTTCCAGTCTTCTTTATGAAGGAAAAATGTGGCTAAGATGCTAGGTGAAAATTTGGAAGAATCAACCTGGTTTAGGCTCACCAATGCTGCGAAATTGTCCAAGAAAATTTCCTGATTTGCACAGCATTTGTACAGTCCGGTTTTGGCCTTATAATTTCAGACTTCAAGCTGGTCAAGAGAGCTATTTTTCTGGCAGCATTTGGAAGGGAATGATGGAAGAAAATTTCGACACTTGGACTGAACAAGAAGCTAGAAAAATTCCAGATTACTACATGAACATAATGAATACCCTTAGGTTGGAGTTTGAAGGTTCAACCATAGAGATTAATTCTCTTGGGAACCTTCCACAACTCCTCCCCATTTTTGGCCAACAAGATAACTCATTCATAGCCATGTTCGAAACCTAAGCCCCACAGAACCTTGCTGGAATTTTTCTGGAATAAAGTTGGCTTGAATAAATTAAACAACTTAATGAATTGAGATGTAAAAAAACTAAGGATCAAGAAGGGTGTGAATTCCCTTGGAAATTTTTGTAGGGCACAAGAGTAGGATTAGGACATTCCTATCATGTCTCTCCTAGAACAACACTTCTACCCTCCCCTAAATCATGCAAAGGCCGAAACATAACTTTCCCAAACAAAAATAAAATTTAATCATGCTAAAACTCCAATGATGGAATTTGAACCTAAGACCTCAAGAATTAATTCCAAAGCTCCAACCACTAAACCACAACAACTCTTGTTCTTATTTTCTCTCCCAAATATTTTTCCTACTTAATCCTCAGGCTATCTCCCTATTTTCACCTCAAACAAAAATTACCATTTTGCCTTTTTTACTCAACAAGCACAAATAAGCCATCTAGGCTACAAATCACAAATCCAAAGCAGATAAAATCATATAAAAATATATTTATGCATGAAATAAAATATGATATGCATCCCAACCCCCTTACTCTAAGGTTGGTTTCAACTGGGGTTTCACAGTTTATGTTATTTATTTACTTGTGTATTAATTTTAGGTAGTATTTAAATATTAGACTAGCAAGACTTTCTTCTTATTTTATTTTATTTGGAGAGAAATTAAATTTTCTTAACTTAAATATTTATTCTAGCTAGGAGAATAGTTTGAGGGAATTATTAGGCTTCTAAAAGCCTAGTAGCTGCCTCTTAGGAGAAGGAAAAGGGAAAAACCCCAATTCTTGTGTATTTGGAAAATTATCTTGAAGGAGATTTATTATTCCCAATCCATTAATACTTAGGAAAAATTAGAGAATATTCCTATCCTATTCCCATTCCTATGTACCATCACCTAACTCTCCAAATCCCATAGAATTATGATTAATTAATTAAAGGAAGCTTTTTATTAGATAAAACCTAGAGAAAAATAGGATTTTACGTAATTGTTTTTTCTATTTCCTAAACCTAACATAATTTACCTATAAAAACCCAATAAAATCATATTTTTGAACCCTAATCACCATAGCAACCGTCTCTCCCTCTTTCTCTCCCCTCACACGAAATTCCTTCTTCCTTTAGCCAAAGTTTAATTAATGTATTGCTTACGGAAAAATTCTGCACAAGAACACAATTTTGAAGCACTATTCCTATATTGATTTCTTGACATTCTTGGTGGAAACGAAGGCTAGAAGACACCACTCTTTCCTTTAAGGTTGTTTGAGTTAGACGTAACAAGAGGTAATGACATAGTTGGCTCTTATTGTTAATTTTCTTGATTGCTACCATAATAGTGGACAATTAGGGTTTTTAGGTTTTAAAATTTGTAACATGCATTCTTTGATTGAAAATTTATTATTGTTATCTTTGAAAATTTATTATTGTTATCTGAACATACTTAGATTGTAGAAAAGAAACCACCTTTCTAAAGATTTTATGAAAAAAAGAAAAAAAAACACTTTTACCATTTATTCTTGAAATCTGGAAATTCTGCGATTATGTGCTAGTTGTAGGTTTTATTTCAAAATAAAATAACAAAATAAATTATTGCTGCAAGGCCTTTTTATATTGTGATTTAGACATGTTTGGAATGTGTTTTATGCTAGATATCATGCAAGTAACCCAACAATAAAACCCAGTAATTTTTGAAAAATTGAATGGACAGAGTACCATTTTTTTGCTATATAGTTAGGTTGATTCTATTATTTTTTGGTGATAAAGTCCATATTTTGGAAGTCAAGACAAAGAAAATGTATCTTTATATGTGCAAATGCTAACTGTAAAATTTCAGAATTTTCCAATAAGGGAATTAAAAGTTACGAATTTTTATTTCAAGTTGGTATGTGCTGGACAGATTACTGCAGCGAAAAATAGATTACTAAGCAATTAACGCCTAATTTTTGTGTAAGCACACTTTTATTCTATTCTATATGTGCCTAGGTATGTCTCCGTAAAAATTAAGGTCAGTTTGAAGTGCCTTTCCATGTATTATGCTAATAGGAAAAAGTGTCACTTAAGTTGGAAATTATTTTCAACATAGAAAATTTTAAGGAAACTTCTATTATTATTTTATATGTGTGTCTTATGTGGAATTATTGTGCATGTCAACACTAGGATGTAATAGTGGATTTAATGTTATCAATATTAATATTGCCATTATTATTATTATTATTATTATTATTATTATTATTATTATTATTATTATTATTATTATTATTATTATTATTATTATTATTATTATTATTATTATTATTATTATTATTATTATTATTATTAAACGTTACCAATATTATCATCACTAATATTATTAATATTGTCATAATTATCATCATTATTATTTAATACTCATTATTTAATATATCTCCTCAATTATTTATTTTTGTATTATTACGAACAAACAGTACTTTAATTAGCTAAGCAAGTAATTAAATAAATATTTGTTTATTTAGCTCTTTGGTTACTTAATGTTTTTCACATTAACTAACCTATTTATTTAATTGTTATTTACTTCCATGAGCAACCTTTATTTTAATTGACTAATTATTTATTTATATAACTATATAGTTACTCAGTCATTTGTCCACTTATCTATATGTGAGCTTATCATTTATTTAGTAATTGTACACATTAAATTGTTAGTACACAATATGTCATGTTTAGCTTGTTATATTTGAAATAGAGTTGATAGTTAGTCTGTATTGTGTGATGACTCGATGTTAGAAGTTGAGCTAGTTTTGGATATTATGGCAATATAAGAGTTATAGGGAAGTTTGTGACATGATTTTTGTATTTTCTCTAGACGGGACTAGGACCCATTGATCAGGTCATTGAAAGTGTCTAATATTTGTGAGACAAACGGATCAGGTAAGTTCTTATATTAAAACCGTTTGTGAAAAAATGCAATTGCAAGTTGTCAAATATTATGTGTTCGCAAAGGAAACATGGTTTGTTGTGATAAAATTTTTAGCATGGCTAAATTTCTTACTTTATTTCCACTCATGCTCTGATTTCTTATACAAAAGGATTTTCAAAATGACTTGGTTTTTCACACTAATTATTTGAACAAGGTTTACTAAGTCATGCTGGAAATTTTCTTTTTGGCTACTATTTGATACTAATGAGTTTCCTTGTTGCAAAACCGTTGTGTACTCAATAAGGGTAGGCTACTGACACTAGTCTAAGAAGAAGTGAGCTAGTCTTCCGGTATGTGGTCACCTCTGGGAGACAAACTTGTTTCTGATTAGGCGACAGTATTAGGGAGTTAGGCCGGTCCAAGCTAGCGACTAGTTCCAAGTGGAACTGTCTTTTTTTTTTTTTCCTAGAATGGACAATCAGAAGTTAGAAGGATTTGGGAGAAGGAGGAGTATCCCTACCCATAGGCCAATCACCCACAGTGTTGTGATGCAGGATTTTACAGTATAGGGTTATAATGCAGGGTTTCATGACTCAGAGCTATGATATAAGGTTTCACAGTCCACGTTATTACTAAGTGGTTAATTTTCTTGGAATAAAGTTTTTTATTGAGAATGCAAATTGAAAATGCCACTTTTGTATTTAAAACTATTGACTTTGATTGCAATTGCGCTTTTGGTATTTAAAAATTGAATATCATGAAATTGTTTTAGATGTACACTCTCACACGCATAGAACTTATTGGGAAATTTATTTCTCACAATTTTTGTGCATGTTTTCAGGTCATGAGCACTACTAACAAGGTCGGGGTTAGAGTTCAAGATCTTGTACTTGACATTTTAATTGTTTTTGCTCAGAGATAATGCTTTATTATCCAATGTTTTTTAGGCTGGTTAAGCTTTACTTTAGTTGTATTACAGTTAAGTTTTATTTAAGGTATTATTTTAGATGAGTTATTTATTTACCTCATTATAAAGACCCCTTGTCATTCGAACGGGATGACATCCCTGCCCCTTTTGGGGTACGTAGATAGCAAGATGTTACACCAAGTGTCTTCAGAACACCTTATCTATCAAAGGTTTGGTAAATGGGTCTTCCAGATTGTTTAAAAAGAAAATCTGATCAATCACTATATCTCATTTCTAGATGAACTTCCAGATTAAGTGATACTTTCTCTCAATGTGGTTGCCCTTCCTACGGTTCGTTGCATTGTGACACAGGAATTGTCACAATATATAGTAATGGGCCTTTCCATTTATAGCACAACTCCAAGTTCTATGAGGAACTTTCGGAGCCAAAGAGCTTTTTTTTAAGCTTCTAAAGCTGTTACATACTCAACTTCTATAGTGGAATCAGTAATACAAGATTGCTTAACATTCCTCTATGAAATAACCCCTTTAAACAAAGTGAAAATATATCGCATTTTCTTTCATCTTTATCCGCCTGAAAGTCTGAGTTAGTGTAGTCAGTAGAAATCAATTCATTAGCTTTGTAGACAAGCATATAATCACTTGCTCCCTTTAGGCATTTGAGTATATACTTTACAGCTTGCCAACGTTCTTCCCCTGGGTTTAACTAATATCTGCTAGCTATGCCTATAGGATAACAAATATTTGGCCTTGTACAAAGCATAGTATATATGAGACTTCTCACTGTCGAAGCATAAGGAATTCTACTTATTCTTTTCTTCTCTTCCTATGTCTTAGGACATTATTTGGAAGATAAGGTCAATCTGCACCTAAAGGGTATGATTGCCCCTTTACACTGATCCATGCTAAACGTAGCCAATATCTTGTTAATATAAGTAAATTGAGATAAGCCTTACATTCTTTGCTTTCTATCTCTAAGAAGCTTAATATCAAGAATGTAACTACCTTCTCTCATATCCTTCATACTAAATTGATTTGATAGCTAAACCTTTATAAATGACAATGTCTTTACATCATTTGTAATGAGTAGAATATCATCTACATAGAGTATCATAAAGAACACATTGTTGGATTTTGATCAAGCAAAAACTATTTATGTGCAGCAAAAAATAAAACGAAATCTATGCAAAAACTTGTACGTAATTAAACGAGTTACGAGAATGAAGAAAAATTAGTTACCTCGAAAACATAGCTTCTAAAATTTTCCTAATTAAATATGGGCTAAAGAATTAATCTTAAATTAAATGAAATTTATTTTATTTAAGTAACCTGATTTAATTATTGGGCTAGAATAAAATAAAGGTCCATGGAGAGAGAGAATTAATTAAATTAGTTTGGTGGGTTAATTAATTATTCAGGGATTTAGCCCAGTTTGAATAATTAAAGATTAATCTGGGACTAAACTAATATAGGCTTAATTAATTGGACTAGTTTATTTGGGCTGGAAAAATTAATTATTTATTAATTGGGCCAATTATTTGGTTTTAGTTAGAATAATTAATTAAGCCCAAAAGGTTAAACTAAGAGTCCAATGGCCCAATCCAGTTTAACCTAGGGTTTTATTTAGGTTAAACAGGAGAAAAAAAAACAACGGTGTTTTTCCCCAGTGCTTCCTCTCTGTGAAAAATACCAGACGTTTTTCCCTCTCCCTCTCCAGAAAATATTCTTTAGCCCCTAAGTTGTTCACCAAACGAGATTAGGCAAGCCATATACTGGAAGATCGAAAGCTAGGCGTTCATCTACATGCAAAAACGAAGTAGAAGGCTTGCAGGGATTGCACCAGAGGCTTCTACGAGCGTGCCTACCCCAGTTCCGTATATTCCAGTTCAGCCGAGTGTGAGATCAACAAGAAGAGGTAAATGAAAATATTTTTTTTTCCCCTTTTTCTTCTTCACGCAGGTGTGCTGCGTTTTTGTTGTTCACGTGGCTGGTTTTTTGGCTATGTTTGGCTTGCAATTTTATCTTCAATTGGTATCAGAGCATGAAGATATTTGCACGTATAGGAAGCCTGTATGCTAGTTAATAAAATCGGACAGTTATGTGTGATTAACTGTGATCCTTCGCTGGTTTTTTGGTATGGATAGATGGCTTGTTCAACCTCTCGGTTGGAGGTATAGGTGAGATGTAATTCACTATTTTTCCAACAATAAATCGTGTAAACCCAACTTTAATGGGTATAGGCGGTTGTTGGTTTGTGATTTCATTGATTTTTGGTTAAAATCGGAGGGCCAAAGGCTGGAAATTGTCGCAGAAAAAGAAAAACCAGAAAAACGTAGCAGAAGAAAATCGCACTGGAAAATTGAAGCAGACGGCACTGTTCATCGGCTCGGCGCCAGCAGCGTCTGTGCCTGGAACAAGGAGGAAGGCTCGGCTTTGTGGCTTACCGGCTCGGCTGCATCAGGTGGAATTGAATTGCGAAATCCGTAAGTCAGCACGCGGGGTCAGCACCGGGCGGGTCGCTACTTGGATGGTCCATGAGGCGGACGTTCAGGTGCGGCGGGTGTTGTGGACCGCTGACCAGATTGGTTTTGTTCCTGTGCGGCGGGTGCAGTGAACCAATGGGAAATTTTTTTTTTCCCTTGTAATTTTCTTGCATTTTCTTTTTTTTTTTTGGGGTCCATACCAGGCGAAGTTAATATTTTTACAATATTTATATTCTTGGAATATATTTGCATAAAAAATATTAGTAAAGGATTTTAGGATTAAACAAGATAATTAATTAATTAATTAATGTGTTTAATTCTATTATTTGGGCACTTAGGTTTAAAAAATAGAAAAGCATAAAAACGTTTATTGTTTTCTAGCATGCTATTTTTTTTATGTACCTATGTGTGCTTTTTCTCAAAGACCAAAGTCTTTGGGAACTTTTTGTTTTGCCAAGAAAAAATATTTTTCTTTAAAAACTAAATGGTTATTTTAATTGGTACAAAAATTAATCCTTGAATATTTTCTCAAAGGATTTAATCCTTGACATAGAAAATATATTGAATTTGGATATTTTTGTAAATTAAAATGGAGAGCCATTTTGTTTTGTTTTGGAATAGAAAAATGATTTTGTCAAATAAGCTTGAGACCAGAGTCTCTAGAAAGTTTTAATTGGAAAATTTTTGAAATCATTAAGTTTTAACTTAAATAAAATTAGTCCATGGAGGAAATCTCTCAAAGGATATAAGCCTTGACATAGAGATTTTATTGGACTTAGATATTTTATTTTTGAGTTAAGAAAAACTTAATGGAAATTTCAAAAGGATATTTTCCAGAAAACCTTTATTTTAAAAGATTAAGTGGGAGAGAGGTTCCAACGGCCCCACAGCTTCCATCACGGTCCTCATTAGAGATCGTGGGTCCCCTCGCGTCATCCTAAGAGTAAACCCGTATAGGATGGGGATACCACAAAGATCTAGATCTAATGGAAGGATGTAATTAATAACCCGGGGCACGTACTATGATCGGCTAGCCCACGTTGGAGGTTATAGTGCGAGGTATGTCCATAGGAAATGAGAGGAAACGGCCATCCCACGATGGAGTTATCCTCTAGATCATTACCTAGAAGGGAAATTAATTTGTGGTGGTTAATACACTTAGCTTAGGAAACTGTTAATCTTCCCAAGAAGCTATGTCAGTTTTCCTAAGAGCCAAATTATTTTCAGTGCACAAATTTTATTTTGTTTTCACAAACTAAATTCATTCTTTTATTTTCGATTTTCAGAAATGGTGGGAGGCTCTTTCAGTCCATTGGCCGTTATTCTAAGGGAGAATAAGTTAACGGATCCAAGCTATATGGACTGGAAAAGGAACCTGGACATAATACTCACAGCCGAGGAGTATAAGTATGTCCTTTACGAAACCTACCCTGTTATCGGGGAAGGTTCCACCGCTGAAGAGCGAGAGGCTGAAAAGGCGTGGAAGAAAGATGACGAAATGGCACGTTGCTATATGTTAGCTTCCATGTCTAATGTGCTCCAGTCAAAACACGAGCACATGGCTTCTGCATATGACATAAGTCAATCATTGGCAATTATGTTCGCAGACAAGAACCGGCCCGCAAGGCAGGAGGCTCTTCGAACAATTGTAAACACTAAGATGGCTGAGGGAACATCAGTCTGAGAGCATATGCTTAAGATGACTGCTACTTTCGAGGAGGCAGAAATCATAGGGGCTGTCATTGACCCCGAGAGCCAAGTGGACATGGTTCTCGAATCTCTACCAGGCTCTTTCACTCAGTTCAAGTTAAACTATAACATGAACAAGTTGAACATGAGTTTAACTGAACTGATGAAGGAGCTCCAGATGGCGGAGAAGGTCATGAAGCCGCAGTCTAAGGCCATGATTGCTAAGGCCTCTTCTTCAAGAACTGGGCCTAAGCCCAGAAAGTTCAAGAGGAAGAAGGGAAATGCAGCAACCCAGCCCAAGAACCAGCCCAAGGACAAACCAAAGGGAAAGTGCTTCAAGTGTGGAAAGAAGGGACACTGGAAAAAAGAGTGTCCAGATCTTCAAGCCAAGAAAAACCCCACAGGTAATATTTACTATCTAGAGTCCATATCAATGGTAGGATCAACTTCCACTTGGATTGTTGATTCAGGTGCCACTGATCATATCTGTAACTCCTTGCAGGGGTTTTGGAAGATAAGAAGACTCAAGAAGGGTGAACATGGGCTTCGAGTGGGTAATGGAGCACAAGTCTGGGCCCTTGCAGTGGGAGAGCTGGATCTTATTTTTTATTGTAAGAAGATAGTGGTTTTAAAAGACATTTTATATGTACCTGGTTTCCGTCATAATTTGATTTCAGTTGCAAAACTTATTAATCAAGGATATTCTGTATCTTTCCATTCTGGTATTTCTATCAGTAGAGATGGAGAAATTTTATGTACTGGGCACATGTGTGGAAATCTGTTCTTTTTAAACCCTATTAATAACCAATCAAATATCGCTCAATCTGAACCTTTAACTAAGAAGAGAAAGACTAATATCAATGATTCATACCTTTGGCATCTAAGGTTGGGTCATATTAACTCAACCAGGATTCAGAGGCTAATCCAAGATGGGCCTTTGGGCTCATTGAGATTGGAAAGTTGGCCTCAGTGTGAATCCTGCCTAATGGGAAAAATGACCAAGAAGTCATTTACACCAAAGGCGGATAGAGCCAATGAGGTATTGAGTCTTGTTCACACTGATGTGTGCGGTCCATTGTCTACACCAGCTAGGGGAGGTTTTGAGTACTTCATCACGTTCACAGATGATTGTACAAGGTATGGTTACATTTACCTGATGAGATGCAAGTCTGACTCTTTTGACAAGTTCAAAGAGTTTAGGGCTAAAGTGGAGCGTCGGACAGGTAAATTAATCAAAACCTTACGATTGGATCGTGGTGGAGAGTACCTCCTAGGTGAATTCAAGGACTACATGGTACATCATGGGATAGTATCCCAACTCTCTGCGCCGGGAACCCCCCAGCAGAACGGAATAGCTGAGAGAAGGAACAGGACGTTGATGGAAATGGTCCGAAGCATGATGTCTCATGCTACTCTTCCAGTGTTCTTTTGGGGATATGCCCTGGAAACAGCGGCATATATTCTGAACTTGGTGCCTTCCAAGTCAGTACCTAGGACTCCCTATGAGATGTGGACTGGGCGTAAGCCAAATCTGAATCATCTCAGGATTTGGGGTTGTCCAACTTATGTACTGATCAAGAGAGACAAGTTGGAACTAAGATCAAAATTATGCTATTTTGTTGGGTATCCAAAAGGGACAAAAGGAGGCTACTTTTATCATCCTAAGGAGCAGAAGGTACTAGTCAGTACCAATGCCAGATACTTGAAAGATGATCAAAGTACTTCCACTAAAGGTTCAACGAGGTTGGAACTTCAGGAGAAGTTATCTATGGAATCAACTTCTTCTGACCCGATTTTGGAACAAGAAGAGGCACAGCCTCAAGAGCCTGTGCAAATGGAGCCTCGTCGTAGTGGGAGAGTGTCTAGGGTTCCGGATAGATGGACTGGAGAAGCCTTTAAGCTGGTCTCCGACCATCAGGAACAAGACCCCACTAGATACGAGGAGGCTATTGCTGATGCCGATGCAAATCTATGGCATGAAGCAATGAAAGCCGAGATTAAGTCTATGTACCTCAATCAGGTTTGGGATCTTGTAGCTTCACCTGAAGGGATAAAACCCATTGGGTGCAAGTGGGTATACAAGAGAAAGAGAGGAGCGAATGGGAAGGTGGAAACCTTCAAAGCTAGGCTTGTGGCGAAAAGGTATACTCAGAAAGAGGGTATCGACTATGAGGAAACTTTTTCCCCGGTAGCCATGCTTAAATCCATCCGCATCCTCCTTGCCATCGCATGTCACTATGACTACAAAATATGGCAAATGGATGTTAAGACGACATTCTTGAATGGCCATCTTAGCGAAGACATCTATATGTCCCAACCAGAAGGCTTCATTGCTGAAGGCCAGGAACACATGGTTTGCAAGCTTAAGAAGTCCATTTATGGACTTAAGCAGGCATCAAGAGCATGGAACATTCGTTTTGATGAGACTGTAAAGTCTTATGGTTTTATTCAAAACGAAGATGAACTATGCGTGTACAGGAAACTTGAAGGCATTAATGTGATTTTTCTTGTCCTGTATGTGGATGACATTCTACTCATTGGAAATGATGTAGGGACATTGTCATCTACAAAGGTTTGGCTGTCTAGTCAATTCAGTATGAAGGACTTGGGAGAAGCCAGCTACATTCTCGGGATTAGGCTTCTTAGAAATAGGAAACAGAGAATGTTAGGATTATCCCAAGCGACATACATTGGTAAGATGCTGGCCAAGTACAGCATGGACTCATGCAAGGGAGCTCTAATCTCTTACAGACATGGGTTGTCATTTTCTTCGAAGGACTGTCCTAAGTCTCAAGAAGAAAAGGACAGAATGAGTAGGATTCCCTAATCTTCGGCTGTGGGAAGTCTCATGTACGCCATGCTGTGTACTAGGCCAGATATCTGCTTTGCCCTGGGCTTAGTTAGCAGATATCAGTCAAATCCAAGGGAGGTTCATTGGCAAGCTGTAAAGCATATTCTCAAATACCTCAAGGGAACGAGAGATTATATGCTGGTTTACAGGGCTGATGATTTGGTTCCTACAAGATACACAGACTCAGACTTCCAGGCGGATAAGGATGAGAGAAAATCCACTAGTGGATATGTCTTCACCTTGTCTGGAGGAGCAATTTCATGGAGGAGTGTCAAGCAATCTTGTATTGCTGACTCAACCGTGGAAGCTGAGTATGTGGCAGCTTCGGAAGCGTCCAAGGAAGCAGTTTGGCTCCGGAAGTTCCTTTCAGAACTTGGAGTCATACCACATATGGACAGGCCGGTTGTGATGTATTGCGACAACACTGGAGCAGTATCGCAATCTAAGGAGCCTCGGAACCACAAGAAGGGGAAACACATCGAGAGGAAGTACCACCTGATCCGGGATTTCATCCAGAGACGAGAAGTCCTGGTGGAGCATATTACCTCAGATAACAATCTAGCAGACCCATTCACCAAGCCTTTGGCTGAGAGAGTCTTCAAGAGACACTTAGACGCCATAGGGGTGGGCACCTATGGACTTACCTAGTCTTAGAGTGCAAGTGGGAGATTGTTGGATTGTATGCCCTCTTAGACTAGGTTTCTGATGTAAAATCGAATATTTTAATAAAAGAATTTATTTTCAGAAATTGTTTGTGAATTTACTTTTTGTTTGTGCACGATTTTCGTTTGGAACAGGCCCATTGTGTTTAAATAAGTGATCCATGTGAATGGTGGTCTTTCAAAGTAAGGTATGGATTACGGGTTATTTAACACATAAACATTTGTTCTTAACCTATTGATGAGACTGGGAACCTCATCGTGTTTAGGTTATTATGTTATGAATTCCAAATAGGGAATGGCTTACCTTTAGCCAGTGGGTAGTCCACTCACTTCATGACATAAGCGTATTTCGAATACGTAGAACAGGACCTGTAGTAGTGGTTTCTCAAAGTACTATATGGTAGAAACCTAGACTACTACCGCTACAGCGTGTACTAGTACTCTACGACTTGAGTGTGAGTTGGTGGTCTGGCAAAGCTGGAAGCATATACTTTAATTTGCTGTAGTTGAGGTTCTATCGTAGGGCCAATATACTTGCATGTTGGGTATGTGTGACTAGTTAGTTAAGACAGACTTATACAAGATAGTTTCTACACTATATCGCCCCTTGTGGTTGTCCAAATGGTCTAAATTATCCAGGGCCCTGGGAAACATGACTTGGATGTTTGCTTTAGGGTAGCTCCCTTGGAGAGCGGAAACACTCTAGGAAGTCGTGGATCATTGGACTAGAAGCCTAAGGATGGTAGATGTCATTTAGAGGGGTGTTAGTGCACTTCTTTCTCTCTAAATGTACGGCGATGTGTAGAGGGGTATTTTAGTCATTTAACCTGTAGGTCGGAGACTTTGCGAACGCAGTATTGTCCTTGAGGTCAATATTTCCTTATGGCGATATTAGGAAATATTTAAAATGTAAATTACAGCTATTTTTATGGCAAGGGTATTTTGGTCATTTTAGTAGCCAAGGCGGTGTATCTTTTGGTCCCCAGTATAGACTGTGAGTCCTAATTAAATATGGGCTAAAGAATTGATCTTAAATTAAATGGAATTTATTTTATTTAAGTAGTCTGATTTAATTATTGGGCTAGAATAAAATAAAGGTCCATGGAGAGAGAGAATTAATTAAATTAGTTTGGTGGGTTAATTAATTATTCAGGGATTTGGCCCAGTTTGAATAATTAAAGATTAATCTGGGACTAAACTAATATAGGCTTAATTAATTGGACTAGTTTATTTGGGCTGAAAAAATTAATTATTTATTAATTGGGCCAATTATTTGGTTTTACTTAAAATAATTAATTAAGCTCAAAAGGTTAAACTAAGAGTCCAATAGCCCAATCCAGTTTAACCTAGGGTTTTATTTAGGTTAAACAGGAGAAAAAAAACAACGGTGTTTTTCCCCAGTGCTTCCTCTCTGTGAAAAATACCAGACGTTTTTCCCTCCCCCTCTCCAGAAAATATTCTTTAGCCCCTAAGTTGTTCACCAAACGAGATTAGGCAGGCCATATACTGGAAGATCGAAAGCTAGGCGTTCATCTACATGCAAAGACGAAGTAGAAGGCTTGCAGAGATTGCACCAGAGGCTTCTACGAGCGTGCCTACCCCAGTTCCGTATATTCCAGTTCAGCCGAGTGTGAGATCAACAAGAAGAGGTAAATGAAAATATTTTTTTTTCCCCCTTTTTCTTCTTCACACAGGTGTGCTGCGTTTTTGTTGTTCACGTGGCTGGTTTTTTGGCTATGTTTGGCTTGCAATTTTATCTTCAATTTCAACATGTTCAACCCTCATTTTGATCATCATGTTAACCGTCATAGTGACACCATTCCGATACCATTGTACAAAAGACTTGCAAATATGTAATATTTAGCAAAACAGTTATGCAGGGACTTACTTGATTACTCAACTAGTCAAACCAAGGCTAATGCTTGCACTCTATTCCGACTTCTTCCTTATTTAAAATCAATGATTCTATGGTTAAAGCCGAAATAGCACATATAGCCTAGCCACTATTATTTCATGCAACATAATTCCCCATGAACCCATAGATCAACCATGGCATCTAAACGAATCCATTTAATAAACTATACCCATAACCTTCTCTTGTTATGCTACTCATAGCAAGCATGTATATACTTAATTTAAATTATCAACATGATAACTCCTATTTCCAACTATCATTAAATCCATATAATAACCCCATATGAATTAAAAGATCTCATTTTCAACCATCATAAAATGGATCTAGGTCCAACATAATATGATATCATAATATTTCACTCCATATTCACCTAGATCAACTTTTGCTCCATCACACTCAATCATCCCATTCATTCATGCTTTTCATGCTATACTTATAAATAATAATATTACTATAAAATCATCCCCATTCAAATTAACAGGGAATGAATCTCAAAATACCTCTTGGATAGACAAGACAACGAAGCAAAGGTGGCTCCTCGGTGATCGGTTGAGTTCTCTTAAGAGGAAGAGATGATTAGGTCCCTTAATCTTTTTTGTTCGAAAATCACAAAAAATAGGGGGTAAATCAGCCCCTTTTTTGTTCAAAATTTAGGAGAGAAAAAGAAGAAGAATTCAATAAAAGTTGGAGGAGGTTAAAGAGTTGCTTACCCTGCTCTTAAGTTTCAATTTTTGTGGAGATTGGTGCTGTTTTGGCCGAGATATAGGAGAGGGTTGGCGGCTAGAATTTCTGGACAAAAGAGGGTGTTTAGGGTTTGATTGAGGGCTGGTTTGATGATGGGGATAGGTTAGGGTTAGGTGTTTTTAGTGTTTAGGAGAAGTTGATCTTGCTTTAGTCGCTTGATCACAAGAAGAAAAAGATGACAGCTTTTGTCTCTAATACTGTAGCCGAATTCCAGTAAGGTTTAAGAGGGACTTGGGGCTGGTTTTTAGGTTCTACAATGCCCGAGATAATGAGAGGAAAAGGAGAAAGTATAGGTTGATTTCTAGTTCAGCTTTGGGCGGACATAGGGGAAGGAAAATTGGAGTCTTGTACTGATGTTTTTGCTTAAAAACCAAAGAGGTATTTGAGAGTAAGGGGAGTTGAAATTTTCGTGAGTGTGTGTGTGTGTGTATAGTGGCCGAACTTGGAGAGCAGAAGAGAGAAATTTCAGGTGTTATTTAGCTAAAACCAAACTTGATTGGTTGGAGGTTATTTTGTGTAGGATTGTGCTAAGATTGAGGAGTTCTACTTGCTATAAATTTGCTAGGGGTATGGCGGCTAGGTCTTTGTTTTTTTTTTTTTCCCAGAAATTTTAAGCCAAGAAATCATGTTATTAATCCAAGAAGTAATTTAGGTAATATCCTAATTTATTTTAGGTAAAAATAATTGATTAGGGAATAATTATTTTTGGTGGAAAAATCTAGTTTCCAAAATCAAAGTTCTATCTTTTTCTTTGCACAATAAATCCTTTGAATAAGATCTTTTAAGAAACTCTAGATGTTAGAATATTTAACTTCCTAAAAGATTAGAATAAAATATTAACTAAAAAATATTAGGAATTTAATTTACCATAATTCCTTTTTAGCAACCCCAAAATAATTACATTCCCATATTTTAGGAAGTTGGAAAATAAGAAGGCAGCAGCCCTAGGATTTTCGGCCAAGGGAAGAAAAAATAAGGGGAAAAGGGTTTAATCAAAGATAAGAAGGAAAAGGTTTGCAAGAGTTGGGATTTGAACTCACATCACTAAAGAATACACACCAAGTTTTTACCACTATTCCATAATAATTCTTTGTGATAATATTCATCAAATAAATTACCAAAAATCTAATTCAACTCACTTCCTTCCTCTTTCATTAACTTCTACTCCACAAGAACAAAAACTATATCACCTCATATAGCACAACTATGCCCAAGTAAATAATTCAATGAAACATCAAGCATATAAATCACGTAGGCTTCACAAAAATAGTTCACATTTATCAAGTAAAATATAATAGGCTATGCCATGCATGACTTTTTCCCATGAGCTAATGGTGGTTCAAGGCGGGGTATTACAATATGACACATTCGAGTCTTGTTTACTTGGAAAAATAACTAAAATACCCTTTTCTGGAAAAGAGGAAAGGACGAAAGAGTTGTTAGAACTTATACATACTAATGTATGTGGCCCGATATCAATACAAGCAAGAAGAGGTTATCAATATTTCATTACCTTTATTGATGATTGTTCACAATATAGGTATTTGTATTTAATGAAATACAAATCAAAAACCCTTGACAAGTTCAAAGACTTCAAGAATGAAATAAAGAAATAACTTGATAAAAGTATTAAAACCCTAAGATTTGAACGAGGAGGTGAATACTTAAATAAAGAGTTTCAAAGTTATCTAAGAGATAATGAGATATTATATTAATGCATTCCACCATATACACCTTAACATAATGGTATATCTGAGAGAAGAAAACGAACCCTTCTAGACATGGTACAGACCATGATGGCTTTTGCAGACTTACCAAATCATATATACTAGAGACTGCTGTTTATATACTAAATAGAGTTCCATAAAAAATGGTTGATATTACCCCATTTGAATTATTCTTTGGTAAGAAACCAAAGTTATCTCACATAAGAATATGAGGTTGCCCTACCTTTATTAAAAGACTACAATCAGAAAAACTTGAAAGTAAGCCTAATAAATATTTTTTTGTTGAACATCCGAAAGAATTATTTGGATATTAATTTTATCTTCCTTCTGAAAACAAAATGTTTATTTCAAAATATGTTATCTTCTTATAGAAGAAGCAAATACTTAAAGAGGACAGTGGGAGTAAAATTAGACTTAGTGAAGTTCAAGAAGAACAAACAAACATAGATCAACTATCTGAATCCACATCTATTGATAGAATAGATAAACTTTCGTCTACATAAAAATCTCATAGGTTAAGTAGGATATGTGTGGCACCTGAGAGATATGAATTTCTCATAAGTGACAATAATGGCGTATTGCTCATAGATAAAGATGAGCCTACTATTTACAACGATGTTTTGAATTGTTCAGAATCTAACAATGGCTTGAAGCCAAGAAGTCAGAGATGGATTTCATGTATGAAAACCAAGAATGAACCTTGGTTGATCCACCTAAGGGAATCAAACCTATACGGAAAAAATAGGTTTTGAAGAAGAAAACCGATATTGATAGTAACATAGTTACCTATAAAGCACGATTGGTTACTAAAGGTTATCGTCAATAATATGGTATTGACTATAACAAAACCTTCTAGCCAGTTGCCATACTAAAATCCATAAGAATACTCCTAGCACCACCCATTATCATTTGAGGTCTGCCAAATGAATATGAAAATAGCTTTCTCAAAAAGAAACCTAACTGAGGAGATGTACATGACATAATTTGAGGGTTTCACATCCAAAGATAGCACACAATGTGCAAGTTGCAAAGGTCTATTTATGGACTTAATCTAGAAGCTTGTTGGATATCGATCATGCAAAAATAATTAATGCTCAGTGAAAATTAAAACAAAATCCACGCTACAAGATCACTCGTATGATCGATAGTATAAGTACAAAATGACTCTAGGGCATATCCCTAACACATTGCACATCACTTTTCGGCCACCATTAAGCTCCTTTAAGAAGCTTTCATCCCAGCAAAAACCCTGATCAACCAGCCGGCCATTAAAGCTTCCAAAAGCTCTCCATTGACCAAGATCTTCTTACCATATTTTGTTTCCAAAATTGATTCCCTAAAATAATCTTTTAGGATTTCAAACAACCAGCTTTCCTTTTCCTCTCAAATCAGAAAAATTCAACTTCCTCAACCCTCCAAATCAGTCGGCCACTCCTTCCTACACAGAATTTCGGCCAGCCCTCTCCCTAATCTCTCCATTCTCTCCAAACCAAGAACACTTACTAACCCTCTCACGCCTAAGACCACTCCGAACCACTCCAAACTTCTCCAAAAACACCAAATTATACCTACTCAACCCCTTGAATCCACTTCTGTAATTTTTAACATCAAATACCGAAATCAAAGTCCCTCTTTTGGATCAAAAAACCAGTATTTTCGTGAAGGCTCAAGAATACCTTCAAGGTGAGCATGATCAATCATCTTCATCTTCACTCATCTTCAACTTCTAATGAATATATACATATCTATACATACATACATATATATATATACACACTAATGGACTCTCTCTTCCTCTTTCTCTCTCTCTCTCTTGACCGAATGGTTGCTTCAACCATGGCCATATTATCTTCTTCTCTCTTGTCGGATCAAGTCTCCTAGCGAGAGGATTCTCTAGAAACGTCCCCAAGGTAGTCATCCATCAAGTAAGTTTCTTCCATCTTCTTTTTAAATTCTAGATTCATGTCTCTAGGATGTTATTAGAAGGTGATGGATTGTGATTAGGGTTCGATCATGTATTGTTGTGATGGAGTTGAGAATGAAGCATGAATAAATGTGTGTATACGATGGAGATGGGATTGATGTATGAGTTGATTGCCTTGGTTGAATTTTATGGTTTTTAGGGTTTTGTTGCATGCTCTCCATGTCGTGGGTGGTATATGTGATCAAGCATGATAGAGATTATGTCACCTTTGGTGAATAGGGTTTATGTTCATGTATGATTGTTAAAGCCATGAATATGTTTATGTTAGTAGAGTTTGGATCATGCTTTGGAAAATTTAGATCTATGCCTTTATTCATGATTTGGATGATTTGATGAATTGGTGTGGAGTGTATGTTCATGATTATAGTTAGCAATAGAAATATGATCATGACCTTGTTGTCCCTAAGCTAATTTTATTTCATCAATACAATGATTAATACTATAACTTCTCCTAGTAAATTTCGAAAACCCTACGAAAGGTGGATTTGGACTATTATATATAAGCTAAGGATATTTTAGTCAAATAAATGATAGCTTTTATTAAAGAAATAAAATATATAGATTTTATATAAAATAAAATATATAGAAAATAAAAATAAAGCCCTTTTCCCTAAATAATCATACTAGGTGAAATATTAATTTGGTAACTCTTATATTCATAAATACTATTAAAATTTATTTATTGTCTTTTAATCAAAACCTATTAAAATTTACTTATTATCTTTCAATCGAAACCACTAAAATTTACTTACAACTAGTTTTAGTTACCAATTATTTTCTAACAACTAATTAATAACAGATTATTATTTTACATAATACCACCTAGGACCCTTCATCAAATAAAATCTAATTTATTTATAACAAGATTTAAACCTTCAACTTATTAGTACTTATTTCCCAAAACCCTAATTATTTTAATATCAAACTAGACTTATCTTATGAACCATTTATTTATTATCTAGCCTTAAAGATTGGGACACTAGGATCATGGTTGTAGCAAGTTGAGCTAGAATTATTTGTGGAAGTGAATTTTGGCTTGAGTTTAATTATGACTCATGTTTAACCCAAGCGGGGTTAGGTCATCTGTTGGAGACCTTTATTTTGAGCAATGATTAGGTAAGCTCCTGCATAAACTTGTTTAATGTAAAATGGTTATTATGGTAAGCCAAATATGGAGTGCGTGGACACTCACTTCTGTAAAGGCAATTGGGGATTGTCTTTTTACTCATTTCAGTCAAACAAATTATTTGAAAATCAATAAACAATTTTACACAAACCCTAAACTCTTTCTAAACCCAACTTTGTTCCAAACTTTAGAAATTCTTAATTGCCATTTTCAAGTGGAGCTATATTTTATTCAGTTTCTCCCAAGTGTGGAGTTATGTTTTATTCAGTTTCTCCCAAGTGGGATAAATTACGTTAAGTACTCAATGAGGGTGGACTGCTAGGATTAGTCTTTGACGGGTTAGGGTAAGTCTCTCAGTAGGTAGCCACTTCTAAGGGGTAAGTCCTTCCCTGATAAGATGTCAGTTCAGTAGGTCGCGCTGGTTCGAGCTAACAGTTTTCAAACAAGAGGACTATGTGTTACCGGAATGGACAACCGGTTTTGTTTAGGTGTAAAGATGGAGGAGTATCTCACCCGGTAGGTCGATCACCTACTTTTTGTCAGTCTGCACAAAGTGTAGCATTCTGACCGTTGTATGGTTATAGGGCCCAACGTGTGGTAACCTATGACCACCCTTTTGAGTGGTTGATTTATTTGTACATGCATGATTGGAAAAGCCAAAACACTACTCTTGATTTTGACTATTGTTTATTGCTTGCCAGTGTTTCTCTTATGAAGACTTTACACTTTGCAATCACTGAACTCCCAAAGCACACACGGACTTACTGAGATTTTTATCTCATCACCCTTTTTACCATGATTTCAGGTCGATCCTGCTGTGGGAATGATTAGCTAATGTTGTCTGCCTTGGAAGAAATTTTGTTATCTATTTTTATGTAATGCTTTGGGGGGTTGAGAGTGAATAATTTTTATTCTGGATTTGTTTTGAATTCTTAGATTGTAATAAGTTTTAAGTTTTAAGTATTATTTTTATTCTATTATTTTGATTGTGTAACCTAGTTATAAAGACCCCTTATCTTTTGGACGGGACGACATCTCAGGCCCTATTAGGCTTAGGTAGCGGGGTGTTACAAGTGGTATCAGAGCTTAGGTTTAGGCAAATATTGATAGTATATGCTCTAATTATTTAAGATTAAATCTTTATATAACCTATCTTATTTATGTTGTAAGATGGTTAGAATGCTTAGAACCACGAGGAAAGGGCAGCATTGGCATCCTCCTATTCCTATATACCCATAAGACCTTCCAGTTCCCCAGCTTGCTCCTCAGCCAATTATCCCTTTGGAGGATAGCAGTGATGATGAGGTCCCAATCCATGAGCCACCCCCAATCCCAGTGATAGACATATGTTCTGACAATGAAGATGAGGTGATAGCGAGCATGTTCCCCACCCTCCTAATCCCATAGTGGATTTGTCAGCAGATAGTGATGACCCGGGGGAGATAGATTATGAGTCTCCACCTAGGCCTTCTTTCATTCCTCCTCCTAGCTGAGTTAAGCCCGAGGAGAGTTCTAAGCTCCCTGGGAAGGAGCCAATGGAGGGGTTTTCCAGTAGGGTTGGAGTAGACTTTTCGAAGAACTCTGGGGGATGGTTGTATAAGGCTGGTTTTGAGGATTCTGATGAAGATTAGAGGACTAAAAGTTATTTTGATCCGGATGTTTATTTATTTATTGTTTTCCGTGAACTTTTATGTTGAGGATTTCTAATTCTATTTTTTGTTAGAATTTTGAATTTATGCAAATTAAGATTTGAAAGAGAATTTATGAGCAATTAATTTTGGATTTATGCAAATCGAGATTTGAAAGAGAATTTATGAGCAATTAATTTCGAATTTATGCAAATCAGGATTTGGAGAATTTATGAACAATTCTTTAGACAAAACTTGCATCTGATTTCCTTTTATTTATATCTAACTGTGAATGCATACTCTTATCATTTGGAGTATGGTTTAGAATGGCACCCAAGCGTCGTGTAGCTTTATCAAGCAGAAGAATTCCGGAGGCAAATCATGTGGCACCGGAAGTCGAGATAACTCAGATGCAATCACCCAACCGGGGTAATGGGAGTGAACCAGAGATGGGAATGGAGTCTAAAGCACTGGTTAATGTGCCAATGGGCCAAGCATTCACTAAGATGGCAAAAATTCTGCAGACACTGACTGAGTAGAGGAACCCCAAGGGAGAAGATGAAGCGTTAGAACGGTTTTCGAAGTTTCAGCCACCCGTTTTCTTGGGTGAAGCTGAGCAAGACCAGAAGGCAAAGCAATGGATCAAGTAGATGGAGGATATATTTGCAATGCTCCAGTACACTGAGGAGCGGATGGTTAAGTTTGCGGCATTCCATTTGAGAGGTCCAGCTCGGGCATGGTGGTAGTGAATTTAGGACGACTAGGAGATAGTCGAACAGGAATGGACGTGGTCCAATTTCGTTGAAGTCTTCAGAGTAGAGTACATCCCTCAGTGGGTAGTGGAAAAGCGGGAGGATGAATTTCAGAACTTGAAGCAGGGAAGCATGTCAGTGGCCCAGTACACAGCACGGTTCACCCAGCTATCGAAGTACTACAAGAGATTGGTGGACACCGAGCAGAATAGGACGAGACAGTTCGTCAAGGGGCTAAGGCCAGAATTGAGGAAGGCGTTGGCACCTTCTCCATCGACGACCTATTCGGGGGCCGTAGACGCAGCTACCCGAACTAAAAATGAGGACCGCAGAAGGATGGCGGCGAGGCCTTTCCAGCCACCAAGGTAGCCGCAAGGACACTTCCAAGGGCAGCAATCCAACAAGTGCCCCGCCAACCAGCAGTGGCAGAACCGGGGAAAGCAAGCCCGGACAACCCCAATTGGTCCTGCCCAGACCCTTCCGTCATGCCGGTAGTGTGGGAAAAGGGCCATACAGAGAAGAACTGTTGGTCCAAATGAGGTGAACGTAAATGTTTTCACTGCAACAACCCGAACCATCTACGGAACACCTGCCCTAAGTTGCACCGAGTTGGGCAAGAAAATCCGGCTCAGAATCCAAGGCCCAATAGAACCAACACCATGGGAGCATCTGGGAGTGGAGCATCGAAGCTGCAAGGGAATGCCAAGGTGTTCGCTCTCAACAGAGAGGAGGTTGGGACCGATGCAGCAGTAGTGGAAGATACGTTTACTATCCAAGGACGTTCCGTTAATGCATTGATAGATCCTAGCTCTACTCATTCCTATTCAAACAAGATTTGTGCATGTCATTTGGGTTGGGATGGAGTAGAGTTACCTTATACTTTAGTGGTAAGTGCACCTTTAGGAAAAATGGTACAAGCAGACCATTATGTGCGGAACTGTAAAATTGATGTGGGGAGAGAAAGTCTGGAGGGAGATTTGAAAGTATTAGATATTGAAGATTATGATTTGATATTGGGAATGGACTGGCTAGCCAAGCATGGGGCTAGGGTAGACTGTAAGAATAAATTAGTCCAATTCATCAGACCAGGTTGTGATGTGTTGGAGTTTGATGGCAAGAAGGTAAAGGAATTAAAGTATTTGATAGTAGGGGCCAAGGCCCGGAAATTGCTGAAGCAAGAATGTCAAGAGTACCTGGCTTACGTGATAAATAAGCCAAAAGACCAGTGCACTCTAGAGGACATCGAGGTAGTGAAGGATTTCCCCGATGTGTTTCCAACGGAACTTACTTCTCTACCTCCCGGCCGAGAAGTGGAATTCACCATCGACCTAGTTTCGGGTGCAAAAGCCGTATCGCGGACCCCGTACCGGATGGCACCAGCAGAGCTGAAAGAGCTAAAGGAACAGTTAGAAGAGTTGGTGAAGCAAGGCTACATCAGACCTAGCATATCGCCCTAGGGAGCGCCTGTGCTATTTGTGAAGAAGAATGATGGGACTTTAAGACTATGTATCGACTATCGGGGTTTGAACAACTTGACAATCAAGAATAAGTATCTCCTACCGCTGATTGACAAGCAGTTCGACCAGTTGCAAGGATCCAATTGCTACTCTAAGTTAGACCTGAGGCAAGGGTACTACCAAGTGCGGATAAAAGAGGAGGATATCCCCAAAACGGCCTTCAACACCAGATATGGACATTATGAGTTCGTGGTAATGCCGTTTGGGGTGACCAATGCTCCAGCAGTATTCATGGACTTGATGCATTAAGTGTTCCGACCCTATCTGGATAAGTTCGTGGTGGTCTTCATCGACGACATTCTGATCTACTCCAAAAGTCCGGAGAAGCATGCGGAACATCTAAAGCTCGTGTTGGAGAAGTTGCGGGAACACAAGCTGTACACCAAGTTCAGCAAGTGTGAATTCTGGCTAGACAGTGTAGCGTTTCTTGGCCATGTGGTGACTACGGAGGGAATCAAGATAGACCCAGCAAAGGTTGAAGCGGTGTCGGACTGGAAGCAACCGGAGAACATCACCAAGATTCAAAGTTTCTTGGGATTGGCTGGTTACTACAGGAGCTTCATCAAAGGGTTTTCGACGCCCGCATCACCTATGACCTGATTGCTGAGAAATGATGTTCCATTTGTGTGGAGTGAGAAATGTGAAAAGATTTTTCAAGAGCTGAAGTGAAGATTGATGACAGCGTCGGTATTAAGTCTGCCAAAGGAAGATAAGCCTTACGTGCTGTATACCGATGCCTCGAAAGAAGGATTGGGAGCAGTATTGATGCAAGACCAGAAAGTGATCGCTTATGCTTCTCAGAAGTTGAGACCTATTAAATTTAACTACCCTACTCATGATCTAGAGCTGGCAGCTATCGTGCTCGCTCTAAAGAAATGGCGACACTACCTGTATGAAGCTGAGTATGAAGTGTTCACCGACCACAAGAGTCTGAAGTACATCTTCACTCGGAAGGATCTGAATCTAAGGCAACGAAGATGGATGAAATTTTTGGAGGAGTACCGTTGTCCGATCAATTACCATCCCGGGAAGGTCAACGTTGTAGCTGACGCCCTGAGCAGAAAAGTTAGTATGGCCAAACTAAGAGTGCAGGAGATTCAAGTGGTTTAGGAAGTGTTGGACAGAAGGGTGGAAGTGCAAGAGAAGAGAATCGTTGTTAGCAACCTAAAGTTGGTACCGAATCTAAGACGAGAGATCGTGGAAGCTCAACAAAGCAACTCGGAGTTTCAGCTTTTCTTGGACAAGGAGCTCAAGCGACAAGGCAGTGAATTCCATCAAGACGAGGCGGGAGTTTTGCATTTCAGGGATTGGTTGTGTGTACCCGGAGAATAGCAGTTGAAGGATAGAATTTTGGAAGAGGCGCTAAGAGCAAGTACGCCATTCATCCGGGGGAAGTCAAAAATGTACCAGGACCTAAAAAGGGCCTATTGGTGGCCCGAAATGAAGCGAGATGTGGTCAAGTATGTCTTGACTTATCTCACCTGTCAGAAGGTCAAGGCGGAGCATAAGAAATCCGCGGGATTGTTACAGCCATTGCCAGTACTTGAATGGAAGTGGGAGGAGGTGACCATGGACTTTATCACCGGACTTCCTATGTCAAGGACCCAGAAAGATGCCATATGGGTAGTGGTGGATCAACTGACCAAATCGGCTCATTTCATACCAGTGAATATAAGAGACTCAATGGAAAAGTTGGCTCAGACTTATATGCGAGGAATAGTCCGACTGCATGGAGTGCCTTCAAGTATCGTGTCTGATCGAGACTCGAGGTTTACATCTCGATTTTGGGGTAAGTTTCAGGAAGCACTGGGGTCAAGTCTAAAGTTCAGTTCGACAGCACATCCACAGACCGATGGGCAGTCAAAAAGGGTTATACAGATATTAGAGGATATGCTGAGGGCCTGTGTTCTAGATTTCGGGGATAAGTAGATAGAATGTGTACCGTATGCAGAACAGTCGTATAATAATAGCTACCAAGCTTCAATTGGGATGGCACCGTATGAGGCTTTGTATGGGCGCAGGTATCAGGTACTGCTATACTGGAGTTGGTCAGAAGATGGTCACATAAGCAGAACCGGAGAAGTCTGTGTCCAGGAGATGTTGGATAAAGTAAAGTTGATTCGGGAGAGGTTGAAGGTAGCTCGGAGCCGTCAGAAGAGCTATGCGAACAACCGGCAGAGAAAATTGGAATTTCAAGTCGAGGACAGCGTATTTCTGAGATTAATGCCGAATAGGGGAATCTTGAAGCATCCAAAGGGTGGAAAGCTGAATCCGAGGTATTTGGGGCCATTCCCGATAAAGGAAAGGATTGGACCGATAGTATACCGATTGGACTTGCCAGATGGATTGACAGGGATTCATGATGTGTTTCATGTGTCACAGCTGAAGAAGTACAATATCGATCCCGGTCATGTCCTGAATAATGAGCCGTTGGTGTTGCAACCCGATTTGAGCTATGTGGAGAAGCCCATGTGAATATTGGACCACAGTGTCAAAAATCTCCAGAACAAGCAGATACCGATAGTGAAAGTTCAGTGGGAGCATCATAGCACGCAGGATGCCACATAGGAATCAAAAGAGTAGGTTAAGCGGAAGTATCCCGATCTAAAATAGAGGTATGCCTAAATTCCGAGACGAAATTCTTCTAAGGAGGGGAGGATGTGAAACCCCAATTGAAACCAACCATAGAGAAAGGGGGTTGGGGTGCATATCATATTTTCTTGCATGCATCATTATATTTTTATATGGTTTTATGTGCTTTAGATATGTGATTTATAGCTTGAAAGGTTTAATTGTGTTTATTGAGTAAGAATGGCAAAATGATAATTTTTCCTTGAGGTGAAAATAGGGAGATAGCTTGAGGATCAAATAGGAAAAATATTTGGGAAAAGAAATAAGAACAAGAGTTGTTGTGGTTTAGTGGTAAGAGCTTAGGAATTAATTCTTGAGGTCTTGGGTTCAAATTCCATCATTGGAGTTTATCATGATTAAATTTTTATTTTTGTTTGGGAAGGCTATATTTTGGCCTTGTATGCTTTAGGGAAGAGTAGGGGTGTTGCCCTAGGGGAGACATGATAGGAATGTTCTAATCCTACTCTTGTGCCCTACAAAAATTTCTAAGGGATTCATACCCTTCTTGATTTCTAGCTTTCCTTAATTCTTAATCAATTAGGTTGAGTAATTTATCTAAGCCATTTTGTTTTCAAAAAATTCTAGCAAGGTTCTGTGAGGTTTAGGTTTTGAAAATGGCTATGAATGAGTTATCTTGTGGCCGAAAATGGGAAGGAGTTGTGGGGAGGTTCCCAAGAGAATTAATCTCTATGGTTGAACCTTCAAAACTCCAACCTAGCTGTGTTCATTTCCTTCATGTTGTAAATTGAAATTTTTCCAACTTCTTGTTCAGTTCAAGTGCCAAAAATTTCAGTCATCTTTTCCTCCCAAATGCTGCCAGAAAAATGGCCATTTCACTCAGCTTGAAGATTGAAAATCTCAGCCAAAATCGAGCTGCACAAAATCTGTGCAAACCAAAAAATTTTCTGGGCAACTTTCGCAGCTTTAGTGAACCTAAACTAAGATGTTTCTTCCAGTTTTTCACCCAGCATCTTAGCCACGTTTTTCCTCCATAAAGAAGGCTGGAAGCCAGCCTTGAAAGACCTCTGAATACCCCTTCAAATCTTCTGCAAGCTGACTGGAAAATGGCAGCAAAATCTGCCCAGAAAAATTCCAGCAAACTTGCAAAAATCCTAAACAGAAATTCGAGTTTGTTTCTTCTTCAGCCATGTCCGAAACCTTCACCATTTTTCTGTACAAACTTCCCTTGAACAGCTATGAACTGAGCTTCATCATCTTCCCCAGCATTCTGCTCGAAAAACCAGTCCATGGCTGCTCCTAAAATAGCTCCATCAATCACTCCAATCAAGCCCTTAACTGAAGACCAAAATTCCAGCAAACATATTCAGCAAGTTACCATAGAATCACCGCCCAAACAACCAGAAAATCTCTTCACCATTGCACATCACTTTTTAGCCACCATTAAGCTCCTTCAAATAGCTTTCATCCCAGCAAAAACCCTGATCAACCAGCCGGCCATTAGAGCTTCCAAAAGCTCTCCATTGACCAAGATCTTCTTACCATATTTTGTTTCCAAAATTGATTCCCTAAAATAATCTTTTAGGATTTCAAACAACCAGCTTTCCTTTTCCGCTCAAATCAGAAAATTCAACTTCCTAAACCCTCCAAATCAGTCGGTCACTCCTTCCTACACAGCATTTCGGCCAACCATCTCCATTCTCTCCAAACCAAGAACACCTACTAACCCTCTCACGCCTAAGACCCTCCAAAAACTCTAGATTACACCTACTCAACCCCTTGGATCCACTTCTGCAATTTTTAACATCAAATACCAAAATCAAAATCCCTCTTTTGGATAAAAAAAACCAGTATTTTCATGAAGGCTCAAGAACACCTTCAAGGTGAGCATGATCAATCATCTCCATCTTCACGCATCTTCAATTTCTAATGAATACATACATATATACATACACACACACACACACATATATATATATATATATATATATATACACTAATGGACTCTATTTTCCACTTTCTCTCTCTCTCTCTCTTGGCCGAATGGTTACTTCAACCATGGCCATATTTTCTTCTTCTCTCTTGTCGGATCAAGTCCCCTAGCGAGAGGATTCTCTAGAAACGTCCCCAAGGTAGTCATCCTTCAAGTAAGTTTCTTCTATCTTCTCTTTAAATTCTAGATTCATGTCTCTAGGATGTTATTGGAAGGAGATGGATTGTGATTAGGGTTCGAACATGTATTGTTGTGATGGAGTTGAGATTAAAGCATGAATAAATGTGTGTATATGATGGAGATGGGATTGATGCATGAGTTGATTGCCTTGGTTGAATTTTATGGTTTTTAGGGTTTTGTTGCATGCTCTCCATGTCGTGGGTGGTATATGTGATCAAGCATGATAGAGATTATGTCACCTTTGATGAATAGGATTTATGTTCATGTATGATTGTTAAAGCCATGAATATATTTATGTTAGTAGAGTTTGGATCATGCCTTGGTAAATTTAGATCTATGCCTTATTCATGATTTGGATGATTTGATGAATTGGTGTGAAGTGTATGTTCATGATTATGGTTAACAATAGAAATATGATCATGACCTTGTTGTCCCTAAGCTAATTTTATTTCATCAATGCAATGATTAATACTATAACTTCTAGTAAATTTCGAAAACCCTAGGAAAGGTGGATTTGGACTATTATATATAAGCTAAGGATATTTTAGTCAAATAAATGATAGCTTTTATTAAAGAAATAAAATATATAGATTTTATATAAAATAAAAGATATAGAAAATAAAAATAAAGCCCTTTTCCCTAAATAATTATACTAGGTGAAATATTAATTTGGTAAATCTTATATTCATAAACACTATTAAAATTTATTTATTGTCTTTTAATCAAAACCTATTAAAATTTACTTATTATCTTTCAATCGAAACCACTAAAATTTACTTACAACTAGTTTTAGTTACCAATTATTTTCTAACAATTAATTAATAATAGATTATTATTTTACATAATACCACCTAGGACCCTTCATCAAATAAACTCTAATTTATTTATAGCAAGATTTAAACCTTCAACTTATTAGTACATATTTCCCAAAACCCTAATTATTTTAATATCAAACTAGACTTATCTTATGAACCATTTATTTATTATCTAGCCTTAAAACTTGGGACACTAGGATCATGGTTGTAGCAAGTTGAGCTAGAATTATTTGTGGAAGTGAATTTTGATTTGAGTTTAATTATGGCTCATGTTTAACCCAACAAGGTTAGGTCAGCTGTTGGAGACCTTTATTTTGAGCAAGGATTAGGTAAGCTCCTACATAAAACTTGTTTGATGTAAAATGGTTATTATGGCAAGCCAAATGTGGAGTGCGTGGACACTCACTTCTGTAACGGCAATTGAGGATTGTCTCCTTACTCATTTCAATCAAACAAATTATTTGAAAATCAATAAACAATTTTACACAAACCCTAAACTCTTTCTAAAACCAACTTTGTCCCAAACTTTGGAAATTCTTAATTGCCATTTTCAAGTGGAGCTATGTTTTATTCAGTTTCTCCCAAGTGTGGAGCTATGTTTCATTCAGTTTTCTCCCAAGTGGGATAAATTACGTTTAGTACTCAATGAGGGTGGACTGCTAGGACTAGTCTTTGATGGGCTAGTGTAAGTCTCTCAGTAGGGGGTCACCTCCGAGGGGTAAGTCCTTTCCTGATAAGATGTCAGTTCAGTAGGTCGCGCCGGTTCGAGCTAGCAGTTTTCAGTCAAGTGGACTGTGTGTTACTGGAATGGACAACCGGTTTTGTTTGGGTGTAGAGATGAAGGAGTATCTCACCCGGTAGGCCGATCACCTACTTTTTGTCAGTCTGCACAAAGTGTGACATTCTCACCGTTGTATGGTTATGGGGTCCAATGTGTGGTAACCCATGACCACCCTTTTGAGTGGTGGATTTATTTGTACATGTATGGTTGGAAAAGCTACAACACTACTCTTGATTTTGACTATTGTTTATTGCTTACCAGTATTTCTCTTATGAAGACTTTACACTTTGCATTCACGAGCTGTTTTCACTGAACTCCCAAAGCACACACGGACTTACTGAGATTTTTATCTCATCACCCTTTTTACCATGATTTCAAGTTAATCCTGTTGTAGGGATGATTAGCTAGTGTTGTCTGCCTTGGAAGAGATTTTATTATCTATTTTTATGTAATGCTTTGGGGAGTTGAGAGTGAATAATTTTTATTCTGGATTTGTTTTGAATTCTTGGATTGTAATAAGTTTTAAGTTTAAAGTATTATTTTTATTCTATTATTTTAATTGTGTGACCTAGTTATAAAGACCCATTGTCCTTTAGTCGGGCGACATCTCCGGCCCTATTGGGCCTAGGTAGCGGGGTGTTACAATGACAATAGGTGAAAATATCTCCTCATAATCGATCCCTTCCTTCTGAGTATAATCTTTTGCAAACAACCTTGCTTTATAGGTATCTACATTTCTATCTGCACCTCTCTTTCTCTTGTATACCCACTTGCACCCTATGAGTTTAATCCTTTCAGATGTGATGATAAGATACCAGACTTGATTGAGATACATAGATTTAATCTCAGCATCCATTGCTATTTTCTATTTGTCTGTATCAAATTTCACCAACGATCTCATCGTATCTTGTGGAATCTTATTCCTGATTGTCAGAGACTACCTCAAAATCCTCTCTAGTCCGTCTTTCCGGAACCTTAGATATCCGCCCACTGCAACGTGGCTCAATCTATATAGGAATATTTAGTTGTGTCTTTTCTAGTTCCTCAACTGGGGCATTAGAAGTTGAAGAATCATTCAACTTCTCTTCCAATTCCACCTTACTCGAAACATTAGTGGATACATTTTGTTTATCCTCTAAGTATTTAGCATGAGTACTAATAAGTAACTTTTACTCTTGGGGATGATAAAAGTATTCACCCCTTATCACTTTTGGATACCATACAAAGTACTACAATTTTGATCTTGGGTCTAACTTACATCTTTTAGTCAGTACATACACTAGATAACCTCATACTTTAAGATGATTCATACTGAGCTTGCATCCGGTCCACATGTCATAAAAAGGCTTCAACACTAACTTGGAAGGCACTAAATTCATAATACATGCTGATATTTCCAAAGCATATCCCCAAAAGGAAATAGGAAGAGTTGCATAACTTATCATGCTTCTGATTATTTCTATCAACGTTCTATTTTTTCTTTCAATTATTCCATTCTACTGGGGAGTTCCAGGTGCAATTAGTTGAGATACTATTTTTTGATGTGACAAGTAGTCATTAAATTCACTAAGGAAATACTCTCCACTATGATTCAATCTTAGCTTCTTGATTAGTTTACGTGTTTGACACTCTACCTCAACCTTAAACTCCTTAAATTTATCAAAGAAGTCAGACTTTTATCTCATTAAGTAAAGAAAATGCACGCAATTATCCGTGAACGTGATAAAGTATTCATAACATCCTCTTACAGGTATAGACATAGGACCACAAATATCAATATGAACTAACTCTAATATTTCTTTGGCCCTTTCTGCCTTTTGCGTAAAGGACCTCTTAGTCATTTTACTCATAAGACAAGATTCGTATTAATGCCACTCCTCTAATTTCAATGAGTCCAAGGACCTATTTTGAATTAACCTCTGAATCTAATTAGAATTTATGTGTCCCAATCGTAAGTTCCATAAATATGATTTATTTGATGTGGCCTTTCTTTTCTTATTATTAGGCTTTGTCTGAGTACTATTTATTTGATGACTAATAGGATTAACATAGAAAAGATTGCCATATATGTTTCCAGAACAAATAATTTTTTCATCTCTACTGATTAAAATACCAGAATGAAAAAAAATAATATATCATTGATTAATCAATCTTGAAATTGGAATTAAATTCTATTTAAAATTAGAAATATATAAAATATCTTTCAGGACTAAAATCCTATTACATTCAAATAAAAGTTCCAACTCTCCCACTGCTTTGGTTGATACTTGTGCTCCATTGCCCACTCTAAGTCTATGCTCTCCTCTACTGAGTTACATTATCTTGCTGAACCCCTACAATGAGTTACGATATGGTTAGTGGTACCAGAATCAACAATTCAAGTGGATAATGATCCAACCAGTAAAATAAACTCTAAGTAAAGAGCAATACCTAAAGAGGACTTTGTCAAGAAGTCTGAACAATTTTTCTTGAAGTGCCTCTTCTTACCATACTTGAAATACTTAGCCTTAAGTCTCATGTTGGGCTTGGACAGACCAAGCTTAGATCCTTTAGGTTAGGCCCTAGCGTTATTTTGGGCTTTTCTCTTCTTGAATTTCTTAGGTTGGGCTCTAGTTCTAGAAGACGAACCAAAATGAGTAACTAAAGCCTTTGATATAAGCTTCATGATTTTCTCAATAGCTTGAAGTTCTTTCATTAACTCAATCAAAGAATATCCAACTTGTTCATATTATAGTTTAACTTGAATTGAGAATATGAATTTGGCAAAGTCTCAAGAACCACGTTAATTTGGTTCTCGGGATTGATTGATACCTCTATAACCTTAGTTTCCTCGAAATGAGCAATCATCTTGAGTATATGCTCATGAACCGATTCCCCCTCAGCCATCCTAGTATTCAAAATTGCCTTAAAGAAAAAGAAATTACAAGCAAAATTGAAGAAAAATAAATTGTCTTCAGAGGCCCGAACCGAAAACCTAAACCACAACCCGCACAATTCGAACTAATTCAGTCAGCACTTGATCCTCCTTCGCAAAGCTGGCTACGACTTTAGGAAAGCCAGTCAGCCGCGACTTGGCATTTTTCTCCAAGCCAGTAGTGGTTTGATGAAAATCTGGCCGTGGTTTTCCTCTATCCTCTGTAATTTTTTCTTCTTCTTTGAATTTCCTTTAGCTTTTTTTCAAAGATTTTTCAGTGCTGATCTAGCACTAATATCATTACAAAAATTCAGTAAATTAAATTTAAATACAATCCCAATCACCTATGCCTTTTGAAAACGAGACATACACGAATTTTATGGAAAACGATTAATAATAAATTTCAGGTGCTTATGCCTCCACGCATGAGGCATACACAACATCTACCCATACAAAAAATCACGAGGGATTTAATACAATCACAAAAATTATATTTTTATTAGTAAAAGAACTGCATTTTTAGTTATTAACCTTAAGCACGCTCCTACATTATAACTATGACTCAGATATCACTTGAAGGATCGCGGAAAAATAAAAATGCAGCGGAAGTTTGCAAATTTAAATTTTTTTTTTCAAGTTAAAATCTAAGAATACTTACTTCTAGGAAGCTTAGATTGAATAACCAGTGTATGATTCAGGTTCCACGAAGCTTTTTATATTATAACGTTCACTTATTTCACGGGAATTCTAGCTAACTGTCGGCTCTTTCACATTTAACACGTACCACGTTTGCTAGCTCTTGTCCTTCCAGAATATTCTCGAACTATGTATGAACTTTCTACCGATAAAAGTAGAATTAAGGTGAAGAATAACGATTGGAAGAATTTCTTGGGAAAGATAACTAAAGGAAAACCGAAAGAAAACAACCTATTAAGAAAAAACGAAAACTGTTTTTCTCTATTCCAATGAAAATCAAGAACCAAGGCTTTTTTCGTTCAACAATCAATCACCTTTTTTCTTTTGTTCACACCGACACTCAATCATACACGGCCACCTGTTTTCTTTCCTGTTCCTTTTATTTAATTGTGGCAGCACCTAGGGTTTCCTAACAACCCTTTGCCGCCTCATTAAACCTAGTAGGCTAGGGTTTTCTTAATTAGTCCAAAATTAATTAAATAGTTCTCATATTAATTAATTGATCCACTTGTGTCCAACAAAAAATTACCTTAAAATTTTAATTAATAAATCAATTTAATTAATTGACCTAATTAATTATTCTAGATCAAATAAATAATTACTTAGACTCTTAGAATAATTCTTCTAATAATAAATTCATCCAATAAGTCCATATAGTAAATAAATTTACTAAAGTTACTTGATCTACTCTAGAGACTAAAAGATATATTATTTTTTGCTACTAAAATGATAAATATATCCTTGTTAACAAATAGTTATATTTTATTATTTCAAATATTCTATTGAATCACCATATGGCAATATTAACCTCAAAAATAATATTGCAAGTGCAGTGTCTTTGACCTACAGGTGTAATAGCGAAGATACTCCTTTATATAATACCCATTATTGAGATAAAAAAGCTGTACTAACACATTTCTCAAATTAATGTACCATCCTTTGATAGCTAGCCCAACAATCCAAGACTTCCAGTATGTACTCACTTATCTCAAAGAGTTATCCAAAAGTATACATATTTAGTCATGTTTTCCAGGGCCCTAAATTATTTACATTATCCCAAATAATTACAAAGGTGTGATATCTTCACAAAGTGAAGCATAAAAACTCTATTGTATAAGTCTATCTTAATTAACTAGAGTTATATGCCCATCGTAAAAAGTTGTTAGCTTTGCAATATGACCTCACCCATTATACATCAAAGTACATAAGTCCATCTTCACCAGACCACTAACTTATACTCAAGTCTTAGGGTACTCGTCCATACAATAACAGCGATAACAAATCTTTATTTATTATAATAATTGTATAAATATTATTATTGTGTGGTCCAATTCTACGTATTCTAAATGCGCTTACACTATTAGCGTGAGAGGACTACTCACTAGTTAAAGGTAAACCATTCCCTATTTAGAAACTATAGTATAATGATCTAAACATTGATAAAATGTCATTTTTATCAGTCGATCAAAAAAAAGTTTTGCTTATGTGTTAGTAACCCATAATCTATACCTTAACGTGAAAGTACAACTCAATCACGTAGATTACTTATTAATACACTTAGACTTTTAATGTCCAAATATATGTAAATAAACAACTATTAATGAATAAAATATTTTATTAATTTTCAAAATACAGAGATACACAGCACATTTTAGACATATATTCTAACAATTTCCTTATAATCGATGCTCTCTTTTTTAGTATAGCCCTTTGTCACAAGCCTAACTTTGAAGGTTTTCACCTTCCCATCCACACCTCTTTTCTTCTTATAAATCCACTTACACCCGATGGGTTTTATCCCTTTAGGTAAAGCCACAAGATCCTAAATTTAATTGAAATATATAGACTCAATCTCAATTTTTATTACTTTTTGCCACATGTTTATTTTAGCATTAGCAATAACCTCCTCGTACCTAATGGGATCTTGTTCTAATGGTTAAATTTTATGTAAAAAGTCATATCCAATCCATCTTTCTAGTCCCCTAAATACCCTACAAAGCTTTATTTTCACAGGATCCTTAGGTTGTGCCTCTTCTTAGTCCATAATTGGGTCGCTAGAATTTAACTCAAAAGATAACTTCTCCATTAGTTCTAATCTGTTTGAACATTTGGTAGATGTACTTTATTCATCCTCCAGGTATCTAGTATTAATACTTATCAATATTTTTTGCTTCTTTAGATGATAAAAATAACCACTTTTTGTTCCTTTTAAATACCCAACAAAGTAGTACAATTCTGATCTTGACTCTAATTTATTTCTCCTTATCAGTACATAAGCTAGACATTTTCATATGCTAAGATGATTTAGACTACACTTTTGCCCAATCCACTGTTGGAACGTATACTAAAAATGGAATATGTATTTTTGTATTTTAAAATTTAATAAAATATTTCATTTATTAATATTTATTTACGTATATATGCACATTAAAAGCCTAAGTGAGTTAGCAAGTAATTTACGTAATTGACTCGTGCTTTCACTATAAGGTATAGATTATGAGCTACTAATACAAAAGCAAAAAATTATTCTTGATCGATTGATAAAACTGGGCATTTTATCAAAGTTGATATCATTACACTATAATTTTTAAATGGGGAATGGTTTACTTTAACCAGTGAGTAGTCCACTCACGCCAATAGTGTAGCGTATTTAGAATACGAAAAATTAGACCATACGATAATAATCTTTATAAAAGTACTACAATAAATAAAGATTAGTTTATCGTTGTTACTGCATAGATGAGTACCCTACGACTTGGGTATAAATGGGTGGTTTAGTGAAGTTGGGCTTGTGCACTTTGATATATGATAGGTGAGGTCTTATAGTAAAGCCAATAACCTTGTATGTTGGGTGTATAACTCTAATTAATTAAGACGAACTTATACAATAAAGTTTCTATACTTCATTATATAAAGAAATACCATTTTTGTGATTGTCTGAGATAATCTAAATAACTCAGGACCTTGAAAAATGTACCTAAGAATGTATGTTTTTTGGGTAGCTCCCTGAGATAAATGGATACATATTAGAAGTTATGAATTATCAGATTAGTTATCAAAAGATAGTAGATATCATTGAGAAAGGTATTAGCGCATTTTTCCTATCTCAATAATGGGTGTTACGTATAAGAGTATTTTAGTCATTACACCTATAGGTCGAAGACATTGCACTTGCAATATTATTCTTGGAGCCAATATTTCTAGATGGTGATAAATAAAATATTTAAAATACTAAAATATTGCTATTTGTTAGTAAGGGTATTTTAGTAGTCAAGAATAATATGTCTTTTGGTCCCCAAAATAACTCAAGTAATCTTAGTAATTATTTACTATATGGACTTATTGGGTGAAATTAATATTGGAAAATTTATTCTAAGATTCCAATAATTATTTATTTGAGCTAGAATAATTTATTAGGCTAATTTAATTAAATTGATTTATTAATTAATTATCTTGAATAATTTTTATATTAGGTCTAAGTGGATCAATTAATTAATGTGAGAATTATTTAATTAGTCTTGGGCTAATTGGAAAAATATTAGCCTACTTGGGTAGTTGAGATGGCATTGGTTTTTTTTTTTTTGGAAACCAGAGGTGCCGCTTCTAAACAAAGGAAACAAGGAAACAAGAAAGAAGAAAGGTAGTAGAAAAAAAAATAAAAGGAAAGCTGATTTTTTGTTTTGTAAATTGCTAATGCATAAAAAAACAAGATTCCTAATTCTTCTTGTGATACACGAAGGAAACAAAAACTTGGAATAGATACAGAATTCGACTTTTTACTAAGGATAGCCATCGTGTTTTCTTCTTGATTATTCCTTGTTTTTTTTTTTTTTCTTCCTTCTTTTTTTTCCTGATTAAGCTCTCCAAATTAATTCTTCCAACATTATTCTTTCACCTATTATTATACTTTCATCGGTAGATAATATTGGAATGTATGTCCACTAAAACTATATTTCTGATGTATTTTCGATTGTATTAATAAAAGTTTTATTCTCATAAATTGTTTATGTTTTCAAAATTTAGTTTTTGCACAATTTTGTTGGAAAAGACTCATTGTATTTAAGTAAGTGATTCATGTGAATTGAGGTCTTTCACACTAAGGTATGGATCATAAGTTACTTAACACAAACTATTGTTCTTAACCGGATGATGAGAATGGGAATCTCATCATGGTAAAGTTATTGTGTTATGAATTTCAAATTGGAAATAGTTTACCTTCAGCCAATGAGTAGTCCTCTTACTTCATAACATAAGTATATTCCAAATACGCACAACTGAACCTATAGTAATGGTTTCTAAAAGTACTATATTAGTAGAAATCTAGACTACTATTGCTATGGCATAGACTTATACCTAGGCATGACCCCGGTTCAATTTGTCCACAGTTGAACCTGAAGGTCTAAAACGGGAAGAACAAAGCACGTAGTGGAAGTGAAAACTGGAAAAATTGAAGAACAAGAAACTCCCAGGCCACAGCCGATGCCGGTTCCGGCGGCCTCAGCCGACGCCAGTTACGGCCTAGGGGGGGCTTCGAGGGAAAAAAAATTTTACCTCTCTTTCTTGTTCTCAGAATTGGCTAGACCGGAATGTATGGAATTGGGATAGATGCGTAGTGGAAACCTCGGGTGCAATTCCTGCAAGCCTCCTACTCCATCTGTGCATATAGGTAAATGCCAATCTCTCGATCTTCCAGTATATGGCCTGCCTAATCCCGTTTGGTGAACAACTTATAAGGCTAAAGAATTTTCTTCGAGAGAGTGAAAAGAGGTGTCTAGTTTTTTTCTTTTTCTCACGCCAGAAGCATGAAAAAAAAACAACATTGTTTTCTTAACCCTAAAAAGAGTAAAAACCACATTCTTTTTATCCTCCTGTTTAACCTAAATAAAACCCTAGGGTAAACTGGACTGACCCATTGGACTCTTAGTTTAGCCTTTTTGGACTAAATTAATTATTCTAATTAGAACTAAATAAATGGCCCAATAAATAATTAATATTTCAGCCCAAATAAACTAATCCAATTAACAAGCCCATATTAGTTTAGTCTCAAGTCAATCTTTAATTATTCAAACTGGGCCATAGCCCTGAACAATCAATTAACCCATCAAACTAATTTAATTAATTCTCTCTCTCCATGGACCTTTATTTTATTTTAGCCCAATAATTAAATCAAACTATTTAAATAAAATAAATTTCATTTAATTTAATTTAAGATCAATTCCTTAACTTGCATTTAATTAGGACTCACGGTCTATACTGGGGACCAAAAGACACCCGCCTTGGCTACTAAAATGACCAAAATACCCTTGTCATATAAATAGTTGTATTTTATATTTTTAAATATTTCCTAATATCACCATAAGGAAATATTGACCCCAAAAACAATGATGCATTAGCAAAGTCTCCGACCTATAGGTATAATGACTAAAATACCCCCTCTATACATCGTCGTACATCTAGAGAGGAAGAAATGTACTAACACCTCTCTAAATGACATCTACTATCTTTAGGCTTCTAGTCCAATGATTCACGACTTTCTGAATTGTTTCCGCTTTCAAGGGAACTACCCTAAAGTAAATATCCATGCCATGTTTCCCAGGGCCTTGGATATTTAGATCATTTAGACAATCACAATGGGCGATATAGTATATAAACTATCTTATACAAGTCTGTCTTAACTAACTAGTCACACATACCCAATATGCAAGTATATTGATTCTACGATAGAACCTCAACTATAGCATATCAAAGTACATGCTTCCAGCTTCGTCAGACCACCAACTCATACTCAAGTTGTAGAATACTAGTCCACACTGTAGCAATAATAGTCTAGGTTTCTACCATATAGTACTTTTAGAAATCACTACTATAGGTCATGTTCTACGTATTTGAAATACGTTTATATCATAAAGTAAGTAGACTACTCACTGGCTAAAGGTAAGTCATTCTCCATTTGGAATTCACAACATAATAACCTAGATATAATGAGATTTCCATTCTTATCAATCGGTTAAGAACAAAAGTTTATGTGTTAAGTAACCCGTGATCTATACCTTACTGTGAAAGACCACCATTCACATAGACCACTTACTTAAACACAATAGGTCTTTTCGAAACGAAATTGTGCACAAATAAAATGTAAATTCACAAACAATTTCTGAAAATAAATTCTTTTATTAAAACATTCGATATTTACATCAGAAACCTAGTCTAAGAGGGCATATTTCCCAACAGAATCATGGACCGGAACCGGGGTCAACAATTCAAAAACCATTGACCTCGATTCAACCCATAAACCGTGGCCAACGATCCGATTTAGGTTGGAATTTTTCTCCAACCGTCAAACGGTGGTTTAAACTGCTAATTTTATTTTTTTTAATTGACACATGTCAGTGTACTATGCTGACACGTGTCAATAAAAAAATTAAAAAAATAAAAAGGAAGCCATTGTTGTCGTGGGCCCAAAATGGCCATAATGGCCATTTTGAAGCTTCCGGCCAACCCAGTGGTCGCATACAACGGCTATATTTCTAGCCGTTGTCAACAGCCACATGCAACGGCTAACTTATTATTATTATTTTTTTTAACTCCTCACTCTTTCAATAAATAGGCATAAATCCATTGAAATTTTCACTTCTCAACTCTTTTAACTCCCTCAATTCTCAATATATATTATTGTTATATTTTTTTTTTTTTTTGAAAAAAAAAATCTCATCCTGGTAGCTCTAAGAGTAAAGGAAAAATGAATGATAGTGCTAGTTTTAATCCATATTTTCAATCTGAGACTTTTACTACTCCATCCTGTTACTAATCCGCTTCTAGTTTTGATCCAAAATTTTTTCCGATGATATTTTCTCCTTCAACAACTGATCAACCAATACAAGTTAATGATGAAGAAGTTGAAATTCAACAACAATATCCTCAAGAAAGTGATTTACAAATCGATGCTACATCAAAGAAAGTACGAAAAAGAGAAGAAATGTTCACCAAGCATTTTACTCTCATAAAAATATCATCCGGTGAAATGAAAGCCAAGTGTAACTACTGCACTAGTGTTCCTAAATTATATGCATTCAAGCAATGAATGGGTTATGGCATGCTTTTTCAACATCTAAGAAGGTATCATCTTCAAGAGTTCGATTTGGATTCCAAACAACAACAAATTTCCGAGTACACTACTACTACATCTATTCCATATGTTGGTTTATTTAAATATACTGATAAAGTAAATAAAGAAGAATTAACTAAAATGGTAGCTGTAGAACATCTTACATTTAGTTTTGGTGAAAATTTATAATTTAATAAATATTGTCAAAATGCTTTAAATACTGTTACAAATCATGTTCCCCGCACTACCCTTACACATACAATTAAAATTTTATATAGGGAAAGTAAGAATTAATTAACTCATTTTTTTTTAAAAAAAATGTCTATTAAAATTTCTTTATGTAGTGATATTTGAAGTGATCACTGGCAAACTCATTCTTATATGGGTGTTACATCTCATTGGGTAGATAATGGATGGAATATTCAAAAACAATTAATTGCTTATATGGCCTTTGATGGTCTACATTATGTTGAAAATATTTGTCAATTATTAATTATTATTTTTGAAGAATATGATTTAGTAAATAAATGTTTTTTCGATTTCTTTTGATAACGCAAGCGCAAATACTACCTCAATTGCTAGTCTTAAAATTTTAATTGAACCAACTTTTAGAGGTAAATTTTTTCATGTTAGATGTATATGTCATATTTTAAACTTATGTGTACAAGATGGTGTAAAAAGTTTTGATTTTTATATTAAACCAATAAGATCTATCTTTTCTTATTTATGGCTTAGACCTACAATTAAAAAAGAATGGAGTCAATTTTGTAAATGTAATGGTATGAAACCAAAATAATTTTCAAAAGATATCTCATATAGATAGAATTCAACATATGAATTACTAAATGAATCTTTTTCATATAAAGAACTTTTATGTGCTTTTTTTTGCAAGTAGAGTTGTTGGAATACATATGTTTCCTCAACAATGGAGTGTTTGTGAAGGTATTTTATATTTTTTAAAAACATTTAATAATGCTACTTATAATTTATCTGGTTTCTATTATCTTATTGCACATTTAGTTATTCAAGAATGTGTTAATGTTAGTGCTATTTTTAATAAATATTCTACCAATGCTATTTTATCTCCATGTATTAATGTTATGAAAACTAAATGGTTAAATATTATTTAGATATACCTGATATTAATTTAGTAATTACTGTTCTTTATCCACGTATGAGAATTGAGGGTTTACAAGAATATCTTATTGATTATTATGATTCTTTATTTTCTAAATATAATATTGAAGACAATGATGATGAAGGTAGTAGTACTCAAGATCTTGCATGTCCTCCTAATATTTTTTGTATAATAGCTAATGTAAGGAATATTCTTCACAGCTTATATTATGAATATTCTAGAAAGTATGGTAGGGCTATCCAAGACACTCAAGATGTTGATATTTCGATATTCGGATCTTTAAAAATTAATCAGGCAACTAAGAGGATGGTAGAAAAAGGACCAAGAAGATCTTCAAGTTCCACAACGAAACTTGAATTATATCTAACTTGTAATTTGAAGTGGAATGAAACAGGTAAAAGATTTGATATCTTAAAGTGGTGGAGAGAAAATGGAAGCAAATTTCCTATTGTAGCATTAATGGCTAAGGAAATTCTTGTTGTTCCCATTTCAACTGTTGTGGTAGAACAAGTCTTTAGTGCTAAAGGAAATATTTTGAATGAAATTCACTCAAGAATGGCACTAGAAGTTTTGGAAATTCAAACATGTTTAGATGATTGGATTATAGCTAAAAATCGTCAACAAGAAAATGTGCAGCTAGATCTCAATGAATTTTGGACATAGACACAGAAAGAACTACAATAGCCGAAAGTAAAGACCATTAAAGGTAAAAAATGGTTAAAATGTAAGAGAACTATGATAGCTTTGATGCCTCTATACCCTTAGAGGATACGTAGGCAGCTTAATTTTATAAAATTAAAATTAAGTTCAAGATATTTTTAATATATTTTATATTTGTAACTTTTTTTTACTTATTTTTATACTTTTTTAAAAAATAAAAAATTTAAAAACTGCCAAACCGAATGTTGGCCAACCGTAACAGTCAACTGCCAAATCGTGAAACCGGGGTTAAGGTTTAAGGTTGAGGTTTACTATTTTAACCAACCATCAACCAGAGGTTGACCAACCGTCAACCGAAAGTTTGTCAAATGTAGTCATGCCTACTTATACCCTACGGCTTGAGTACGGGTTGGTGGTCTGGCGAAGCGTATACTTTGATATATTACAGTCGAGGTTCTATCGTAAAACCAATATATTTGTATGTTGGGTATATGTAACTAGTTAGATAAGACAAAATTGTACAAGATAGCTTCTACGTTATGTCGCCCCCTGTGACTGTTCGAATGATCAAAATATCTAGGGCTCTAGGAAACATAATTTGGATGTTTGCTTTAGGGTAGCTCCTTTGAAAAGTAGAAACATTCCAGGAAGTCGTTAATCATTGGATTAGATGTCTAAAGATAATAGATATCTTTTAGAGAGGTGTTATTATACTCTTCCTCTCTAAATATATGGTAATATATAGACGGATATTTCAGTCTTAACGCTTGTAAGTCGGAATCATTGCTTATGCAATATTATCTTTGGGATCAATATTTTCTTATGGTGATATTAGAAATGTTTAAAATGTAAAATACAACTATATATAAAGTAGGGGTATTTTGATCATTTTAATAGTTAAGGCGATGTGTTTTTTTATTCTCGGAATAGCCCATAAGTCTTGAAGGATTTGGGTTGAGAAAAATGGTCTTTAATAAAATGAATTTTATTTTATTGGCATAGTTTATTTATTGTGCTAAAATAAAATAAATGGTCTAAAGAGAAAATTATTTTTAAACTTGATTTAGTTGGTCAATTAATTATTCAAGACTTGAACCCAAATTGAATAATTTAGGTTAGCCTGGTTGAGTTAGGAAAGACTTGAGTTTTAATTGGTTTGTTTGGATTATTTAATTAATTTGAGTATTGGACTTTTATTAGTCCAAGAATAATTAAAATCAATTAAAAACTTAATTCAATGATTTGGACCATAGGCCCATAGGTTAAGCCTTGGTATGTTTTAAGGTTTAATAGAACGTGGGCCTTAGGGCTATTGTGCATGTGGCTGAAAGAGTACTGTGATGTTCAAATTTTTAAACTCCCAAATAATAGCCGGTTGACAAAGGTATTGGGATTCAGGATTAAAAAAAAAAAAAAAAAAGAACAGGGACTCTGCAAGGTGTGCGATATCAGAACTCTTTCTCTAGTCAAATTCTCGTCTCTTTGCGTAGTTCTTCGTTGTTTCTGTTCTACTTTCCAATAGCAAGAACAGAGGAACAACACTTCTTTGATCCTTGCTTGATAGCACTAAGTCAGAGAAGAAAGACTAATTTTCTTTTCCTGTTAGCATTCACCGTGCATCAAACCGAGCTTATATTCCGAAAGACCGAGAGTTTGTGTGTGTTCATGCTGAGGAGAAATCGAAGGCTTGTGGGACAACAACTAGAGACATTGAGAGTAGAACTGGAGGCTTCAAGCGGTCAGCCAGAAGTGGTTCAAACGACCACGCCGGTTCAGCCATCGCAAATAGAGAAAAAACGCAGAGGTATAAGTTTTCCGCTGCTTTTTTATTCATGCTTCTGTGCGTTCTGTTTTGCTATTTTTACTTTTAATTGGTATCAAAGCATGTTGGTTTTAACAGCTTAGGATGCATGCTAGATTAATAAATCAACAAGATTAAATTTTTGTTTGCTTGTAGCTTGTGATCTTTCGTGTTTACCGGTACGAGTAGACAAACTGTAAGCTTCGCGAGGGGAAATATAAAAATATAATTGTTTTCATAGTAATCATGTAAAGGGCATAGTAATCATGTAAGCCCAGGGTTGTTTGGTTTTATTTTGATTCGATTTGATTGAGTTCTACAAACAAAATCACGCATGTAATGTCACCGAGCAAACAAAGAAGAAGATGAACAGGAGTCAGTTTGCAAGCCAAGTGAATTAAGTCGAGCCACCAGACATTTTCTATAAGAGAAGCCGCAAAAGAGCCAGGCCGAGCCGCAGCTTTGGCCATTCAAGCTGGGCGAAGCAAGGCCAAGTCTCTCGTGGCACAGCTCAAGCCTCCCGAGGCTTGGTGCAATTTTTGCACCTAAGCCTCAGCTGGCAAGGACCAAGCCTCCCGAGGCTAGGTCACGAGCTGGGCTTGCAGGTCGCAGGGCGTGTACGGTTCGCAGGGCGTTACCCGGTCGCAGGTGGGCTGTCCAACTCAGGAGCATAATACAGTGTGGAGGTGCATGAAGACCAGGAGGTTTTTTTTTAAAAAAAATTTCCTTGTAATTTCATGCATTTTTTCTTTTTCATTTTGAGTCTCATTTATTATTTTTGCATAGTTAATATTTTTGAAATATTTTATATGAAAAATAATAGTAAGGGATTTAGGATTAAAAGAAATCATTAATTAAATTAATTACTATATTTAATTCTTTATTTGGACGCTTAAGTTAATAAATAGAAAAGCATGAAAACCGTTTTCAATTTTCAAACATGCTAATTTCTATTAGGTGAACCTATGTGCACATTTTCTCAAGACTAAAGTCTTGAGAATTTTTTACAAAGAATTTTTTTTTAATTAAATGGTTAGTTTAATTGAAAGGCAAAAATTAATCCTTTATTATTTTCTTAAAGAATTTTATCCTTAACATAAAAAATATTTTAAATTTAGATATTTTTGTGAGTTAAAAGGAATAATCATTTTAATTCTTTTTACAAGAAAATTATTTTTTATCAAATAAAACTTGAGACAAAAGTCTCTTTAAAGTTTTAGAAGGAAATTTTTTAAATTATTATGTACTTAACTTGGTAAAATTAATCCAGAAAAAAAAATCTCTCAAAGGATTTTAAAGATTTACGGATTTAGATATTTTACAATGCATTAAGGGATACTTAATAGGAAAATTTCAAAAGGATATTTTCTTGAAAACTCTATTTTAAAAGACTAAGTGGGAGAAGGGTTTCAAGGGCTCCACGGCTTTCATTACGATCCTTATTAGAGATCGTGGATCCCCTCACGTCACCTTGGGAGTGAATTCGTATAAGATAGGGATACCACAAGGATTTAGATCTAATGAATGAATATAATTGATACCCGAGACATGTACTGTAATCGGTCAACTCACATTGGAAGTCATAGTGCACGGATTATCCATAGAAAATGAGAAGAAACAGTCATCCCCTCGATAGAGTTTTCTTTTGGGTCACCCTGGGAGTGAATTCGTATAAGATAGGGATACCACAAGGATTTAGATCTAATGAATGAACGTAATTGATACCCGAGACATGTACTGTAATCGGTCAACTCACATTGGAAGTCATAGTGCACGGATTATCCATAGAAAATGAGAAGAAACAGTCATCCCCTCGATAAAGTTTTCTTTTGGATCATTACCCAGGAGGATAGTTGATTTGTTATAATCAACACACTTAGTTTATGAAATTGTTAATCTTCCTAAGAAGCTATGTCAATTTTTCTAAGAGTCAAATTGATTATATTAAAAAATGATAGTAATAGGGTCATCTATTATCAGTGTTAATATGAGGATAAAATGTATAAATTATTTATTTTTCATAAACTAAAAATGTTCTTTTATTTTTTTATTTTCAAAAATGGCTAGTGGTAGTTCTTTTAGTCATTTGGTCGTTATTCTCTGTAAGAATAAGTTAACAAGACCAAATTATATTGATTGGAAAAGAAACTTAAACATAATACTCACTGCAAAGGAATATAAGTGTACTATATGAAACCTGCCCTATTATCGGAGAGGGTTCCACTAAAAAGGAGGGAGAGACTGAAAAGACATAAAAGAAGGCCGACGAGATAACTTATTGCCACATGTTATGTCTAATGTGCTCCAGTCTAAAAACGAATACATGGCTACTACGTATGACATTAGCTCATCATTAGCCACAATATTCGCAGGAAGCAGAAAGTTATTAGAATGATCATCAACACCAAGATAGCTGAGGGAGCACCAGTAAAGGAGCATTTGCTCACTATGATTGTTGCTTTCAAGGAAACAAAAGTCTTGGGGGCTATGATTAACCCCAAGAGTCAAGTGAATATGGTTCTCAAATCTTTACCAAGCTCTTTTACTCAATTCAAGTTGAACTATAACAGGAACAAGTTAAACATAAGTTTAATGGAGTTAATGACATAGCTTCAGGTGGCGGAGAAGATCATGAAGTCACAATCAAAGGCTATGATAGCTAAAGCTTCTTCCTCGAGAACTGGACCCAAGCCTAAAAAGTTCAAGAAGAAGAAAGGTAATGCAGCGGTCTAGCCCAAGTCCCAACCCAAAGACAAATCCAAGAGCAAGTGCTTCAAATATGGGAAAAAGTGACTGAAAAAATGAGGATCTTCAGGCCAAGAAAAATCCCACTAGTCATGTTTTCTATCTAGAATCAGTATCTATGTTAAATCAACCTGGATTGTTGATTCTGGAGTCACTGATTATATCTATAACTCCTTGTAGGGGTTTAGAAAGACAAAAAGACTTCAGAATGGCGAATATAAATTACGTGTGGGAAATAAAGCATAAGTGTGAGCCCAAGCAGTGGGAGAACTGGAACTTAAATTTGATTGTAATAGAGTAGTAATTTTGAAGGATGTTTTATATGTACCAGGTTTTAGATAAAATTTGATTTCAATTGCAAAACTAATAAATGATGAATATTCTGTTTCTTTCCATTTTGGTATCACTATCAGTAGAAATGGAGAATTTTTATATACCGAGCACATGTATAGAAATCTATTCTTCATAAACCTTATAAACAAGTCTCAAAGTGAACCTTTAAATAAGAATAGAAAGATCAATGTTAATGATTCATATTTTTAGCATCTAAGGTTAGGTCACATTAAATCAACCAAGATTTAAAGGTTAATCCATGATGGGTCTTTGAACTCATTAAGATTGAAAAATTAGCCTCAATGTAAGTCTTGCCTAATGGGAAAGATGACCAAAAAGTCTTTTACCCAAAAGGAGGATGGAGCCAATGAGATATTGAGTCTTGTTCATACTGATATATGTGGTCCTTTGTCTATACCAGCAAGAGGAGGGTTTAAGTATTTCATCACTTTCACGATGATTGTGGGTTTAAGTACTTCATCACTTTCACGATGATTGTACAAGGTATGGTTAGGTTTACCAGATAAAGTGCAAGTCTAACTCATTTGATAAGTTCAAAAAGTTTAAAGTTGAAGTAGAGCGTCGAACATGTAAATTGATCAAAACCTTACGATCGGATCATGGTAGAGAGTACCTCCTCAGTGAATTTAAGGATTACATGGTATATCATGAAATAGTATCTTAACTCTTTGCACCAAGGACACCCCAACAGGAGTAGCTGAGGGAATAAATAGGACATTGATGGAAATGGTTCGAAGTATGATGTCTCATACTGCTCTTCCAATTTCTTTTTGGGGATATGCCATGGAAACAGTGACATATATTCTGAACTTGGCGCCTTCTAAGTCAGTACTTGAGACCTCTTATGAGATATGGACTGGACATAGTCCAAGTCTGAATCATCTCAAGATATGAAATTGTTCAATTTATATACTGATCAAGGGATACAAGCTAGAACCAATGTCAGAATTATACTACTTTATTGAGTATCCAAAAGGAACTAAGGGTGGTTACTTTTATCATCCCAAAGAGCATAAAATACTGTTAAGTACTAATGCTAGATACTTGAAAAATGATCAAAGTACATCCACAAAAGGTTCAACTATGTTGAAACTCAAGGAAAAGTTTTCTTCTAAATCAAATTCTTCTAACCTGGTTATTGAACAAGAAGAGACATAGATTCAGGAACCTGTGCAAAGGGAGTCTCGTTAGAGTGGAAGGGCATCTAGGATTCCAGAAAAGTGGATTGGAGAGTTTTGACCTAGTCTTTGGCCATCAGGAACAAGATCCTACTAAATACGAAGAGACTATTGCTTATGCTGATATCGATGTCGATGCAAACCTATGACATCAAGCAATAAAAGCCGAGATTGAGTCTATACACTTCAATCAAGTTTGGAATCTTGTGACTTCACCTGAAGAGATAAAATCCATTGAGTGTAAGTAGGTATAGAAGAGGAAAAGAGGTGCAGATGAAAAGATGAAAACCTTTAAAACTTGGCTGTGGCAAAAGGGTTTACTCCATACTTAAATCCATTCGTATTCTCCTTGCCATCACATATAATTATGACTATGAAATATGACAAATAGATGTCAAGACGGCCTTTTTTAATGGACATCTTAGCAAAAATATCTATATGTTCCAATCGGAAGGCATGGTTTGTAAGATTAAGAAATCCTTCTATGAACTTAAGCAGGCATCAAGAGTATGGAATATTCGTTGTATCCCTAGAGAGCAAAAGTAATTCTTAAAATGAAATGAATCAAAGGAATCAAAGTAACCCTAGAGAGCTCTATAGCAGTTTCCAGCAAGAGTATACTAAATATGTTTGATGTGGTCTTTTGTGCAGACTTATTGTCCAATGATCCACAAAGCTGGTTTATTTTGAAGCTATACCAAAATGAAGAAGAGTAGGATTATGATACTCCTTTTATTATTACAAGATAGGTTCCTAAGTCTATTGCTATTATAGCAATTTAGCAGATAGTCTTAACTACAGTGATAGCTGATTAGATGCATATTGGCCTATGCAATTTAGGGAGAGGTTAGGGAGAAGTGAGGACGTTGAGGAGAAGAGGGCTCTAGCAGTTGAACTTGAATCATGGGTTTGAACACATTCTAGTACTTAAAATCTTTGATTACATGAAATTTTCTCTCTCCTTATAGGCACGGAAAGCTGCCCATAAATGGTAGCAAATTTTATCTACCAATAGGCATCCTTTCAAGCCCATCTATGTTTAAACTACAGTTTCCTTTTTCTTCCACCTCTAAAAAAGGCATTTATCTATCTTCCATCCTATTGTTCTCATTTACGGCTAATTTGCAAGTTTAAGTTTAAGAGAAAAAAGAAAAGAAGAAAAATTTTAAATTAAGAGAGAAAAGAAGAGAAGATAAAGTAGAGTAATTTACGTATAATTTATTTGGGAATTAAAGAGAGAAAAGAAAGAAGTATTCTTTTTTTATTTGGGAGTAGGAGAGAAACGACTAGAAAAGCTATTAAAATGAGTGATTTTACAAAATTGTCCTCCTACCATGTCATTGCTCAAACCACCATCTCAGAATCCATCTCAAGCTTCTATCCTCCTCGTTAGACCGACCACCATTCTTCTCTTTCAAATCCCCCATCTCACCCTTGCTATCACCACCATCAACACCACCCCTATCACAAATCAATTCTCCATATTTTTATCTTAATCACAACAAAACTTCATAATAACACCCCCCCCTCTCTCTCACACACACACGTGCGTGCGTAATCTTATCTGAGAGAAGGAGGAACAAAAGGAGGATGAAGAAGATGAGAGCACGATTGATATTTTGGAAATTCTTAACAATCTTTCTCCATCATCAGTCGCTTTCTTCCCACTTCTAGGAAGAAAGTTTTTGCTACCGTCGAGAGGGATTCCACCCCTCAACTTCTTCCCAGTTCTTTCCCTTTCTTTCCTTACAAAATTTGGCAAACAAGAGGGGAGACGTCCTTTCTTTCCTCTCCATTTGATTTTTCTAGCCCATAGTTTCTAGCTGCTTTCTTTTCAAGAGTAGTTCTCATTTAACATGACAAAAGATTAAGATATGAAAAATCAAATATTAGTCTCCTTGGTATATTCAAAGTGTTCTACTAACCTTTTAAATTTCCACTAAATATTTTCAAATAGGCCTACAATATTTCTTCCAAACAAAAAAGGCCCATATTCAAAGCTTAATAATAGATTGGACCAGCATCTATTACTTTCCTCTCCATAAGGCTTTTAAACAGAAAGAATACATAAAAAAATTCATATTCAAAAATTAAAAAAAAAAAAAAGATCATCAGTGACTCTTCTACCAACTTCCAATTTAGGTCAGACTACTAAATCCCTTTGATTTATGAACCACTTGACATGATTAAAGCTCTTCTTCATCCTTGCAACACAAATATATGTTATTAACCCAATTAAACTCAAAGCTCCATTCACTCATAACTAGTGCTTTGATGTATGCTAACTAAATTTTATCCTGAAGGATGCCTCCAAACAATGGTCCTTCCAACCCATGTAGTTAATACTTACCAAATGGCTTATCACCTGATCAAGTACATCGCATACCCAAAAACACAAAAAGAAAAGAAACAAATGGTCAAAGAAGCAGATTAAGCACCCACATAAATCACTAAATTCACTTTATACATAAGTGTATTCCTGTCTATTAAAAATAAGATCATTCCACTTCTTTTTAAGTTAAAAAGCTCTCTGTGTAGTGTGTGAAAACCACGAGAAGGGCTATAGAAAATTTTTAGTGTAAGGTAAACGAATTGAACCTTAAGTTTTCCTTGAAAATAAAAATAAATAAACAACTAAATCAACAAAAAGCAGCTTACAAGATCAGCATCCATATGCTTGGACGCCTTTGAGGGCTTCACAACTTTCTTACCTCCAATTCAAATTCAACAATAAACTTCTTTAATCAACTGGACACATTACAAATATTCGCACAACGGACACGCAAATATACCAAATACTAGATAGAATAATCGGTAAATTCAAGCCTCGTCATCAGACTTAAAAATGGAAATCCTAAACCTTAAAAATTCATCTTAACTTCTTGCTCCATCCAGTTGCCATTTTATAAGCTAATGATTAGTAGAAAGACTGACAAGTGGAAGCAACTTCAAATGCATGCACCTAGGTATGGAAAACATCCAATTTAAGAAAGAGGAAAAGAATAATTGCATGAACTTTCGATAAGAGAACCAAGTTAAAGCATCCAAAATCAATTGTTCCACAACCCTGTAATATGTAACGTATATATTACAAGCTTGGCACACAATTTCTCAATTATTTGAGATTAAAACCAACATCAAAGAACATTTGAAAAGACAAAATAGACAAGCCATTCTTCTGCACAAATATGTACAAAACTGCCCGCTAGCATATGATGAGAAAACACACATTTAAATTAAAAAATAAATAAATTGGTAACTTCTGACACCCATGAACAAAAAAGCCTGGAACGGAAGCTGCACCCTTCTTGGGTCTGCTCGTATTGGTAAATAATTTAGGGAAAAACCCCAAAAGGGCATTCCTAAATATTAATTGTTTGGGATTTGAAGAAAGACACAACCATTTTAGGATAAGAAACAAGTGTCAGATTTTTCCCAGTTTATCAGGAAAGGAAAGCCTGGAAACTCCAAAGAACTACTACCGTTCCAAATTAATGGCACAGTTGAGCATTGGATTGAACCGATAAGAGAGAGGAGAATTATCTTTCATACTTGTATATATGGAATGGAAAGAAACGAAAAGTTATACCCTCGCAAGTGCGAACTGCTTTGCTATGGCGATTAGGAGGAATTGATTTCTTTTTCTGTTGGCCTTTGAAAAGATCTCCCTTTTGAATACTCCCATCAAATTTTTATTTTTTTTTCCTAAACGAAAATTTCAGTTCTTGTTTCAATAAAGTTCATAAATCAAACAATTTGAAAAAAAAAAAAATCAAACAAATCACTTTTCATCCATGTATATACAAAATTAACATATGTGTATATATATATAAATATAAAAGCACACATAAAACAATTTACGTATAACAGCATATACATAGAGGGAGAGACAGAGAAGGGACTAAACCTAGGAGCGAACAGGAAAGCGTCCAGAGAGGACCGAAAGGAACCAAAAGGTGAAGAAACTAGACCATTTTGATACTTAAAGGTGGGAGAGAGCGGAGAGAGAGTGAAAAGAGAGATGTTTACATAACTCTCAAGTCCTATCGCTGGCCTACACGTTTCGGCTCGTATTGGTTTCCTTCACAAAGTTAGAATGATTTCGACGTCTTCAGCCAATTACAGATGAAGAACACAGAAAAGTCTAGAATAGAGCGTAGTGGATTTTTGTGAGAAGAAGGTTAGGTGTATAGATGTGTATTCGGTTCAGTTCAGTTTTTAATTTTTAAATTCGATTTTTATTTGATTTTATTTTTTTTTATTAAAATCGAATCGAATTAAAATTTAAAAAATAAATTGTTCTAAACTGAATTTGAATATCTCTTTTAGTAGATTCATTAATTTAATAAAAATTTAAATTTAAATAAGTAAAATTTAACATAAATTATAATTTAAATCTAATATAAAATGTAATATAAATTAAAATCTAAATATTTTAAATATTTGGGTAAAATATTTTAATAGAAAATTATGATCACGAATGCAAATTGTAAAAATAAAAATTTTAAATTCAATTTACTAATGACTTTATTTTGAATAAAATCAAATTGAACTAAAATTTTTTAAAAAATCATAATTTATAAAAATAATTAATTAATTAATTAACAATATTTTAATATTAATTATATATTTTAAATTTCAAAAATATAATTCAATTTTTTAGTTTTTATTTTAAAAAATTGAATCGAATTTTTATATAAACTCTAAAACTAAATTAAATTTCATTAAAATCGAATCGAAAATCGAAATTAAAACCAATTCGATTCAATTTTTTAATTCAAATCGAATAATGAATATCTTTAGTTAGGCATGATGGTTGGGTTCAGAGTTGAGTCATCTGACGATACAAGTGGCCGTTGGTGGCTGATTTTTACTAGTTTTTAAACGGATTAAAAAATATATAGCACACAGATTTTTCTTTTACGTTGATTTTTTTTTCTCTTGGGAGGTAATAGTTTGCATAATGATGACGTGGATTCAAGTAAGAATGACATGTGCCTTGTGTGTAGCTATATTCCCTCCTATCTTAAATTATCTGTCTTATTTAACTAATCAAGCGAATATTAAAATAAATACATTTTTTTTAATTAATTAAACATTTACTTATATTTTTAACCTTAAAATTCAATTTATTCTCTCTCTATTTATTAAAAAGTATTCAAATTCTAAAACTTTGATGTATTCTAAATTACTTTTTTCTCCTATTATTTAAATAGAGTAAACTTGTTAGAAAAAAAATATTTAATATATTTAAAAAATAAGGTGTTATTAAATGAGAATAATTTTAGAATATTAAATTTTAATTTAGAATAAAAACTAAATTAAAAATAAGACAGATAATTTGCAATGGAATGAGTAGTTAAGAAGGGGGAAAAGGTTAGTATGGGCTAAAAATGAAGAAAAAACATTTAATTGTTATAAAATTAGGGTAGTGTTAGAATAAAATCTACACACTACACACTAAGAAAATTCTAACTATTCTTTGCACAAGAATTTCTCTTCAAACTTCTCTCTTTCTTTCTCTCACAATTCTTTCTCTAATCTTTCTTTCACTAATCTTTCTTTCACAAAATAATGGTGTATTACAAGCTTAGAGCATAGCTCTATTTATAGAGCTCTAATTAGTGGAATACATCATGGCATACATCATCTTCAACTAATCTCAATTAGTGGTGTCTCCACTAAATGGTGGACATCCATAAAAATCTTCTAATAATTCACATAAATCCATAATTAGTGGAGCCTCCACTAATTAATGGAGATTCCAATAATTCATAACACTCCCCCTTGGATGTCCATCCATTACATAAAGAATATGCCTCGTTAAAACCTTACTAGATAAAAACTCAGTGGGAAAAAAATCTAATGAATGAAAAAGAGTACACTATTCTATATGTCTGTTTATTACTCCCCCTGATGAGATGATTCCTTTAAATCTTTAAACCGACGCATACCGATTTTATATCTCAACTTTTCAAATGTTGCAGTTGGTAAAGTCTTCGTGAAAATATTTGCGAGGTTATCACATGACCGAATTTGTAGCACATCAATTTCACATTTCTTCTGTAATTCATGAGTAAAGAATAATTTTGGTGAAATATGTTTTGTCCGATCTCCTTTAATATATCCTCCTCGTAATTGAGCTATGCAAGCTGCATTGTCTTCATAAAGAGGAGTTGGAATATCTTTGATTGATGATAATCCACAACTTTTTCGGATATAATGAATCATGAATCTTAGCCATACACATTCTCGACTTACTTCATAAATGGCTATAATTTCAGCATGATTTGAAGAAGTAGCTGCTATAGATTGTTTCGTAAAACGCCATGATATAGCAGTATTTTCACATGTAAATAGATAGCCCGTTTGAGAACGTGCTTTATGTGGATCAGATAAATAACCAGCATCTGCATAACCTATCAATGTTGGACTGGTTTTATTTGAATAAAATAATTCGAGATCAATTGTACCTTGGAGATATCGAAGGACTTGTTTAATTCCATTCCAATGTCGTCGTGTTGGTGAAGAACTAAATATTGCTAATAAATTGACAGCAAAAGCAATATCAGGTCGTGTATTATTAGCAAGATATATCAATGCACCAATTGCACTGAGATATGGTGCTTCAGGACCAAGGAGTTCTTCATCATTTTCTTGAGGTCGGAAAGGATCTTTATCCACATTTAATGATCGGACGATCATTGGAATACTCAATGGATGTGTTTTGTCCATGTAAAATCTTTTTAGCACTTTTGTTGTATATGTTGATTGATGAATAAATGTTCTACTCTCCAGATGTTCAATTTGTAAACCAAGGCAAAATTTGGTTTTACCAAAATCCTTGATTTCGAATTCTCTTTTTAAATAATCAATTGTTTCTTGGAGCTCTTCAGGAGTTTCAATAAGATTAATATCATCAATATATATAGCTAATATCACAAATTTAGAACCAGATTTCTTAATAAAAACACATGGACATACCTAGTCATTTTTAAATCCCGCTTTCAATAAATATTCACTAAGACGTGTGAACCACATGCGCCCAGATTGCTTCGAGCCATATAATGATTTCTGCAACTTGATGGAGTAATTTTCACGAGGATAATGTTTATATGCTTCAGGCATATGAAATCCTTCGGGGATTTTCATGTAAACATCATTTTCTAAATTTTCATACAAGTAAGCAGTGACAACATCTAATAGGCGCATATCTATCTTTTCATGTACTGCCAAACTGATAAGATATCGAAGTGTAATAGCATCAATAACAGGAGAATAAGTTTCATCATAATCAATACCTGGTCTTTGTGAAAAACCTTGGACTACTAATCGCACTTTATATCGAACGATTTCACTCTTTTCATTGCGCTTTCGCACAAATATCCATTTGTAGCCAACAGGTTTTACACCTTCTGGTGTTCGAACTACAAGTCCGAAGACTTCACGTTTTGTTAGTGCATTTAACTCCGATTGAATCGCATCTTTCCATTGTAGCCAATCTTTTCTATGCCGACATTCATCAACTGATATTGGTTCAGGATCATCACTATCCTGTATAACATCAAGAGATATTATATGCAAGCATATGATCAATAATTGTTTCTATCCGATTCCAACTTCTACCGGAAGTGGTATAATGGATAGAAATTTCAGTGTTACGTTCATTTATGTCTGGTTCTTTGTCATAAGTTTTCTCTTGGTCTTTATCATTCTTTGCTTTAATATGATCATTTGGACCATTAATCCTCTCTTCTTTCGAGGATTTTTATCTTTAGAACCAAGAGGTCGGCCATACTTCTGGCATGCTTTTGGCTCAGCAGCTATATGTAAAATCTTTTGTTCTATTGGAACTTCAATTAGAATAGGAGCATTTATAGCTGGCATATGCGATTTTGTTACTCTTCTAGAGTCAACAAAAGCATCTGACATTTGATTTGCAATGCTTTACAAATGAATTATTTTTTAAACTTCAAGTTCACACGCGCTTGTATGCGGATCAAGATAATTTAATGATGTTGTCCAATCACGATCTTTTTTGTACTGTTTCTGTTCTCCCTCTAATTTAGGGAATAATGATTTCACAAGAGAATAAGAAAAGAAATATAAGAAAATGATGACAAGCAGAAAATGCCAAGAAAAATATCTCTTTTTTTTTCACTCTTCCCAGTACCGACTTTTCCTCTTCCTCTCTTGTCTTTTCTTCTCCTCCGACCCTCTACCTACCATCTACCTCTTCTTCTTCCTCATACATATATATATATATATATGTATCGATATATATCTCAGTTATCAGTCATTAGTAAACATCAAAAACAAAAATCACAAAGCAGATATGGAGACTCGTAATTCATTTGAGACATGGTCAAATTTTGACTCGGTTTCTGCAGCAGATGTTGATGTATTTTTCTTTCCAAACCAACCGCTTCTGCCTAATTCAAACACATAAGATTTTGATATGTTTTCCTTTCCAAACCAACCGCTTCTACCTAATTCGAACGCAGAAGATTTTGATATGTTTTCCTTTGCAAACCAACCACTTCCTCCTAATTTCAGGTGAGATACCTTTGAGGGCTTCCATTTGTTTTTAGTGTGCTTGATAATGAAATTAAACTCTCTTTTGGTTTGTTTTTTATGTAAATCAGTGGAAGTTTTGAACATACTGTTTTGGACCAAGTTGATCTGCCCCTACAAGAGACTGCTTTTGATACTGTTCCTCTTGATACTATTCCTTTGAATGAGGATATGCTTGTGCATGATCCATTCTACTCTCTAATGGATTTTGAACAAAGCCAGAATATGTTTTCAGGTTATTATACATTTAAACATGGATTTTGAATTGTATTACCTTTACTGATATTATTTTCTTTTTCTAGGAGAAATAATGAGTGGTCTTGGCAACGAAGTCGGAGTAAGTACTCATGAAATGTATAATATCGAAGTTCAAGATATTATTGCAGACAAAATTCCTGGGGAGAAGAAGATGATTAAGAGGCAGAGAGAGAAGAAGGGCAATAACTCCCAAACATTATCAAGAGAAACAATTTCGCAGTACTTTTACCTACCAATCAAGAGCGCAGCCAAAGAACTGAATATTGGCATAACCCGTCTCAAGAAAAGATGTAGGGAGTTAGGAATTTGTCGATGGCCTCACAGGAAATTGGTGAGCTTGGAGACCATAATCAAGAATGTTCAGGTTCTCTCTCATACATACTTATAATTTGCAAGTATGAAACTATGAAAGATTTATAAGTAAATAACCGATGATATCACTTCGATTTACAGGAGATGCAAAATAAAGAAGAAGGAGGACATATGGCTGAGAAGAAGTTGAAAGAAGCCATTGTGATACTGGAATGTGAAAAACAGTTAGTGGAAGAAAGTCCTAATACGCAGTTAGAGGACCAAACACAGAAATTGAGACAAGCATGCTTCAAGGCCAAATATAATAAGAAATTTAATTATAATAAACTTAAGGAGATCATAAAATCTCAAGACTCATTTCGCAGTAATTTTACGGCTAATTCTGCTGCTAGTCTCAATGCTGGCTCAAAGGGGAACGAAAAGGAGGAGGATGCCGAAAAAGAGGAGCTGAAGTCCATAATTACTAATTGTTTGTCTTCCTCTAATGTAAATATTGAAAAAGAACAATTACAAACCTTCATCTTAAATTTGTCAGCTCAATTACAAAAGAGCAACTATAAGCATGTATCCTCAAGTTCATATGAACACTAGTGATATGAATAAAAGATGTGATGCTTATTATTAATGGAAATATCTTTTTCCCTTATTATCTTTTCTGTTCCACTTCGGTGGCCGGTATTTCTCCGTGATAAGGGAAATATCGAGTGTGTCCATGACCATAACCACGGCCACTGCCACAACTACGACTATAACGATGGCTTCTGCTGGAGCCAACAACATTCACTTCTGGGAGTGCTGTTGAGCCAGTTCATCTGGCTTCATGATTTCTCAATAATAACTCATGTTAAAGCTGTCAATTTTGGATACCATTTTTTTCGATATTGTTACTGTAGAACATGAAAAGTGGAGAATGTCTTCTCCAATATAACTTCATCAGTAACTTTTTCTCCGTAAAATTTTTAACTAAGATGTAGTTTTATATATCACGGAGTTCACGCTTTTACAATCTTGCAACTTCAGGTGCAACCATTCATACCGTGCAGTGGGTAGTACGACCATCTTCAGGTGGTCAAATCTTTCTTTTTATCCACATGACATATGGATCTCCTTTTTTTAGAATTTAGATGCATTTCTGTATGACATATAATTTTTTTTTTTTAGAAATATCAAGGGCTACAAATTCGAATTTAGCGAGATCAATAAATGCGTACCTGTCTTCTGGCTTTAATAACGACAGAGACTCGTGCTGATAACGTGTTATAAAATTAAGGTAGTGTTAGAATAAAATCTACACACTACACACTAAGAAAATTCTAACTATTCTTTGCACAAGAATTTCTCTTCAAACTTCTCTCTTTCTTTCTCTCACAATTCTTTCTCTAATCTTTCTTTCACTAATCTTTCTTTCACAAAATAATGGTGTATTACAAGCTTAGAGCATAGCTCTATTTATAGAGCTCTAATTAGTGGAATACATCATGGCATACATCATCTTCAACTAATCTCAATTAGTGGTGTCTCCACTAAATGGTGGACATCCATAAAAATCTTCTAATAATTCACATAAATCCATAATTAGTGGAGCCTCCACTAATTAATGGAGATTCCAATAATTCATAACATTAATGTCATTAATGTGATAGCGAGGTATCAATTATCTAACTGAAAAATCTAGAGAGTAGCCCGGGCATATGGCACAAGATAGAGTTAATAGAGACACTCGATAAACAGTAAAAAATGAGAGGGGAGGTATAGAATAAAGAGGGAGATGAAGATAAGGTGAGGAGATTGATAAACCAATAAAGAGAGAGAGATGATAGGTGTACAAAACAATAAAAAGGGAGAGGAAGATCGATAAAATAGTAAAGAGGGAGAGGAGAGATATAGAATAAAAAAGGAGAGGAAGATGGCAGAAGGTGAGGATATCGATCAAATAGTAAAGAGGGAGAGGAGAGGTATAGAATAAAGATGGAGAGGAACATGTCAGTAGGAGAGGAGAGAGAGAATCTCATGGGTGAAAAAAGATGACAAAAAAGTGAGGATAAAATAGTAAAGAGGGAGGGGATAGGTATAGAATAAAGATGAGAGGATGATGGTAGTAGGTGAGGAGAGAGAGAATGTCAAGGGTGACGAAGATGACAACAAAATGTGAGGAGAAAGAGAAAAGGGAAGAATAATTTTTAAATTTGTTCTTAAAAATATATAATTATTTTAATCAAGTCACTTAAACATTAATTCATTCAATTTAATCTTTATAAATATATAAAATGTATCAAAAGTGCTCATTTTATTTAAAATTTAACGATTAAAGTTTAAAAAGTTAAATAAAACTAAACAAAATAAAAAATATGTAATTATTTTAATAAAAATAATTTTAAAATTTGTCCTCAAAAAATGAATAATTATTTCAATCAAATCTCGCAAATATTATTTTACTCAATTTAATCATCATAAATATAAAAATTATATCAAAGTACTCTACAAAATAAATTTAAAAAATAAAAAATACTAACTTTGATAATTGATTTACTTATACTTTAAATATATTACTTTTTTATATTCTTTAAACATTTTGTTTTTATTTTTTTCTATTTTTAAGCGTACTTTAATTTAATATTAGTTTGATATGATTTTTAAAAACTTTCTCTTATGATATTTTTAAAAGTTCAAAGGCTTCCACCAAATGGATCATAAGTAGGTTTGGACACTTGGCTCTTTCTCCATTATTATCTCTAAATGAAAAATTAAATTACATATATTTTATATTCAATTGCAATGTATTGTACTTTTTATAAGTATTTATTTGAATTTAAAAATAAAAATATATAAAGTTAATATGAGATTAATAGATAAAATATGATACTTTATGAGTATAAAATAGTTGTAGAAAAATCAAAATTATTTAAATTATTTTTTTAATTGAATTAAAATTTTAATTTGAATTAAATATCAATTTAAGTACACGTTAAGTTAAAAGTCACCGTATCAAATACTCACGAATATATATCTATCATTTTTTTTCTCTTCAACATTTGTTATACTATAATATTCAAATCCCTTTTAAAAATTTCTCAATATGTTTAATGCACATATATAACTTAAAATCAAATAATGTCTTTAGTGAGAATTTTTAAAGTAAGTAACTCAATTTTGTAAATTTATTTAAATTTTGTAATACGATGTTTATTAATTCAATATCATTATCACAGGGATATGAGGGAAAGTGTGGGAGTAGAATGAATATAGATGAAGTTAAGTGTGTAAAGATAGGAGATAGAAATGTAAGATGGGCAACTTTGATAATTGATTTACTTAAATTTTAAACATATTATTTTAAAAGTATCATAAAAGAAAATTTTAAAAACTCGTATCAAACTAATATTAAGTTATAGTACACTTAAAAAAAGAAAACAAATATGGGGTAATGCGTTTAAAGAATATAAAAAAGGTAATATGTTTAAAGTGTAAGTAAATTAATTATCAAAGTTGGTATTTTTTTTGTTATAAATTTGCCTTATAGTGTACTTTGATACACTTTTCATATTTATAAGGATTAAATTAAATAAAGTAATATTTAAAGGATTTTATTAAGATAATTACATATTTTTTAGAATGAATTTGAAAATTACTCTTATTAGAGTAATCGCATATTTTCTATTTTGTCCAACTCTGTTTGACTTTTTAAGTTTTGATTGTTAAATTTTTTATGGAATGAATACTTTGATACACTTTTCATATTTATAAGTATTAAATTAAGTAAATTAATATTTAAGGGATTGATTGAGACAATTGCATATTTTTAAGACAAAGTTGAAATTTATACAAGAGAGAATGAATATAATGCATGTATCTTTTCTAAGCAAAGGGTGTTATAGTCATTTGATGAAATATTGCTCTAACTGGTGCCAATATTGCCAACCTTATATAATTAATTTTAAATATTAAATAAATAATAACCAAATTTAAGTCGAGTAAGTTCAAATTAAATCTTACTTCTATATTAAAAAATAATAATAATAAATGATAACTAGTTTTGGTGGCAAAATTGGCAAAGAGCGATTGACGTACACTCATATTAATTTGGCAAGGCGTTAAAAATGATGATATGTGCAACATGTTCGGAAAGCAGACACCAAATTGATAAATCATTCTCTTGAGTGTTGCAAATTGGTTTCATGTTGTTATTAGACTTGTAGGTGACTCTGCTCTACGTGTGGAGTTTTTGCCCGTAATTAAATTTAATTTTATAAAAATTTGAAATTTGATAAAATCTATAAATTTGATAACCAATTGGTTTGATTTGGTTTATATTATTATTTGGATGGTAGAAATGAAAAAAAAAAAAAATTCCCAAATGAGATGGAAGAATAGAGATTATACATGAGGGAAGATTGGGGGTACAACTCATAGCAATAAAATTGTGAACGCGAACCCAACAATAGCCAACTTGAGTGGAAGTAAACTCATACTCAAGCTTCCTACAATTTTAGATAGTTGCTGAGCAGGCTCCTATCACCATGAACAAAAGCCTTCAAGATCTAATCATGATCATCACAATTAGAAGAGATATAAGATTAATCTTAATCTTTTAGTGGATGATTTTTTTTTCTTTTTTGTTTTTTTAGTTTGGGATTTTGATTCTATACCATAGGGAGTTCTTTGCAAAAGATGTAACATCTGAGCCTAGCACACAAGTCTAGCAGGAAATGGCCACCACCTATGTGACGGTGAAAATGAAGAGACATCTTTCCCTTCACTTTCTTCCACTCTACCTCCACTTCATCTCTTTGTAGCCTGTTGTACCATGGTTGACTTGAAAGAAATTAGGAAAAAGCCTTCTTTGATTCTATTACTGATGATCGTAATGAACGATTCTGTACAAATATATAAACATACTAGCCTACCGTTATGGACATAATTAAGGAATCAAATATTACAATCTAGGAAACTACTAATTATGTACAATCTAGTAAATCAAGGAGGTAACCCTAAGATTATGGAACTAAATAAGGGAACAAATCTCAACACTCCTCCTCAAGTTTGTGCATAGATGTCGTATATGCCCAACTTGCCAAGATACTTGAAGAAGATTTGTCTTGAGGCAGCCTTTGTAAGAATATCAACTAGATGATCTTCCGAGCAAATCTTTGGCAGCTCAATGACCTTGTCGTCCAACTTCTCTTTGATGAAAGATATGAAAGATCTACTACTTTAACATGTTTCGTTCAATCGTGTTGGACAGGATTGTGGGCAATATCACATGTTACTTTATTATCACAAAACAGCTGAATCGAATGTTTAGGTGGGTAACCCGAATCTTGTAATAGAAGTCTTAACCATAAGGCTTCACAAAGTCCAAGTGCCATCCCTCTAAATTCAGCTTCTCCACTTGATCAAGAACAAAATTCTGCTTCTTACTTCTCCATGTGACAAGATTACCTCCTTCAAAGGTGAAGTAACCAGAAGTGGATCTTCTATCATCTATTGCTCTAGCCCAATCAGCATATGTATAAACACTTACACTCTACCAATCCTCCTTCTTAGTGAACATTATCCCTTTTCCTGGAGCAGACTTCAAGTATCTTAAAATGCACATGACTGCATTCATATGTTGTTCTCCCGAATTATGCATAAACTGACTTACAACACTCAATGCATAAGCAAGATCCGGTCTTGTGTGTGCTAAGTACATCAGCCTTCCCACAAGCTTCTGATATCTCCCTTTATCAATCGGTACTTGATCTGATTTGACACACAACTTCAATCCTTCTTCCATCGGTGTATCAATCGGTTGACATGCAGACATACCCATCTCTTTCAATAGGTCAAGTGTATTCTTTCTTTGGGACAAAAATATTCCATTTTTTGATCGAGATACTGCAATCCCAAGAAAATATTTTAAGGAACTGAGATCTTTCATTTCAAACTCCTTGGACAAGTACTCTTGCAGTAACTTCATTTCTTCTATGTCATTTCCTATAAGTACCATGTCATCAACATAAACAATAAGAGCAATGATTTTACCTTGATTCCTTTTAAATAATAAGGTATGATATGAGTTTCTTTGACAAAATCCAAATACTCTCATGGACTTTGTGAATCTTCTAAACCAGGCTCTTGGAGATTGTTTCAATCCATACAATGACTTCCTCAATCTACACACCTTACCCTTCTTCTTTTCCGGCACTATACATCCTAGTGGAAGATCCATATAGATTTTTTCGTCAACTCTCCATGCAAGAAGGCATTCTTCACATCAAATTGCTTCAAGGGCCAATCCAGGTTTGTAGCTAGAGAGAGTAACACTCTGACAGTACTAATCTTAGCTACAGGAACAAAAGTCTCGGTATAATCAACCCTATAAGTTTGAGTGCACCCTTTTGCCACCAATCTCACCTTAAAGCATTTAATGTTACCATCAGATTTATGTTTCATCGAATAAACCCATATGCATCCCACTGGTTTCTGTTCAGGTAGACATTCAACAAGATCCCATGTTTCATTCTTCTGCAAGGACTTCATTTCCTCATTAATGGCAGCTTTCCACCTTAAGTCAGTTAAGGCCTCCTACACACTGTTAGGAATAGATACAACAAATAATTGATGAACAAAAGATGTATTTGATTCATACAAGTTTTGGTTAGACACAAAATGGCTCATAGGATATTTAACTTTATTGGATGTTTCAAGTTCATAAGTCTGTCTAGGAATACCTCTAGTGACACGTTCTAGAAACTTTTTCTTTGGTAGTTCCAATTTGTGTAGTATTTCAAAAAGGAAGATAGATGAACCAACTCTTCTGTCTAATAGACTGACTTCTTCATCCAATAGATTAACTTCTTCGGCAATTAGACTTGGATTGGATTCCTCAATTAATGGATCAATATCTTCAACAAACCCAGATTGAGTTCAATATGAGTATAGTCAAGAGTCTAAATTTTCTTCTGATTCTCCCCCAAAAGTTTAGACTTAGAGGAAAAATACATTAAATGCTCATGGATAGTCATATCTATTGTGACAAACATTCATTCAGTAGGAGGATGATAACACTTGTACCCCTTTTGGTATATAGCATATCCAACAAACACACACTTTAATACTCGTAGGACTAACTTTTGACATTAGTGCATATGTAAGTAGACAAAGGCAATACATCCAAAGACATGAGACTATAAATTTAGGACAAAATGAGCACTTACACATTTGTTAAGAGCTTGAAGGGGTGTCTAAAAATCAATAGAACGAGAGGGAATTCGATTGATCAAATAAACTACAGAGGTAAGAGCTTCACCCCAATAGGATGATAGCATATGAGCGTCGAACAATGAAGCACACTCCACTTCCAAGAGATGATGATTTTTTTTTCTCAACAACCCCATTTTGTTGAGGTGTATTTGGACAAGTTGTTTGATGAACAGTTCCTTGTTCCTCCAAAAAATGGTTAAGCACAAAACTAGTATATTTCCCTTATTATCACTACGAAGAACCTGGATTTGGGCATTGTATTGAGTCTTAATCATCTTATGAAAGCATTAGAATAAGAGATTGACTTCTCCCTTAGACTTCATAATCCACAACTAAATCATCCTAGTACAATCATCAATAAAAGTAACAAACCAACGAGATCCTTCTAAAATGGAAACTTTTGAAGGACCCATACATCAGAAGTGGACTTTTATTCAAAAATAATGAATAAGAGACATGATGACACTTAGAAAGTTCACAAACTTCATAATGAAAGCTAGAAACAACAATATTTTTAAACAAACTAGGGAACAATTTTTTAAGATACCCAAAAGATGCATGTCCTAACTGCCGGTGCCACAATAAAACTTTAGACCTTTTTTTCTCCCCTTCAGGACTGTCTACTGCCCAAACCTGTTGTAACTGGTCCAATTTTTTTGTCCTCAAGTCCAAATAATACAGCTTCCTTGTCTTAGTGCTACAACCAATTGTCCTCTTTGTTTGGATATTCTTAAACACATAACGGTTAGGCCAAAATAACAACACAAGATAAGGCTTTAGTAATTTGAGAAACTGACAAAAGATTATAATCTAAAGATGGGACAATCAAAACAGAGTCAAGCTTAAGAGTATTGGTAAGGGTTAAAGAGCTGTTTCTAATGATTGGAGCTTTACAACCATTGGTAGTAAAAATAATTTTTTTTAAAGATGGATTAATACTATTAACTTGTTTAGAATCAAATGTAACATGATCAGTGGCACCCAAATTAAGTATCCATCCACTCTTAGAAATGGGTATAGAAATCTTACCATACTCATTTATGGCTGCTACCAGAGTTGAAGCTGTTTCAATGGAATCATCATCTATACCTTCTTTGGCAACAACAGCAATAGGCGTCCATTTAGAATCCTTCTTTCGTGGTGCCCAACTATTATCCCACCAATCTGGATACCCCACAAGCTTAAAGCAATGATCTTTAAAATGTTTAGTTCGGTTGCAATGGGTACAATACTTTTCAGCATCACTAGTAGCATTCAGTCTGTTTCGAGACACCATTGCGGATGCTTCAGAGATCTCCCTGTCCCTTTTTAACACCATTTGGCATGCTGCCTCTCTCCAAATTTGTGCATAACATTCTTCCAGATCTAGGACTAATTCTTTGTGCAAGATCTCTCCACAAACCTGTTCAAACATTTCATCTAAACTAGCAAGAAAAATATGCACTTTTAGTCATTCAACCGACTTTTGGTGTGCAACAACATCATCAGGATCTTTCATAACATCTTTATCCTGATGATCCAACTCCTGAAAGTAAAAGCATAAAAGAGTTTCTTTTGTGTATTTAGTGCAGTTCTTGATCAATGTTCCCCTATTTTCCTCTGTTCCAGATAGTAGAACTAGATAAAATTTGGAAAAAAGAAAAAGGAAAGAAATGGCAGATCAGTAAAGAGAGATCTCAAACACCAGTATTCTTCACATAAATCTAGATCATTGCATCCAGAAATGTAGCAGAACTAGCATTGTTTGCTTGTCTTATTTCACATACGGTAGACTATGTTTCCAAACAGATGATGACATTACCTTAGAGTGAAGAAAACAACCTAACTTATTTAACCATACTTTCATGCTAGAACAAACTGCTAAATACTTACGTTAATCACAAGCAATGCACCTAAATTTTGTACTTAATCACAAGAAAATAAAGGAGATTAGAGTAGGCTATTCAATTAAAGAAGCAACATGTGCTCCATTCTATTGCATTTATCACCTAGCATTCATCAAATCATAAGCACGAATCAAAAGCAACAAAAACAAAGTGAATATCGTTAATGATCACCCTAATTCATTCCATCAATAACATAAGCAACAAGGATAGGACAAGTTTCTACAAACTCACAACCAAATCAAAACTTGTAAAATATCGTAATCTAGTCACCTAAAATCTTCACTATCGATTCACAAAATCCTTAGAACTACTAAATAAATTTAACCTAATCACTGCTTAGGTACATAAACATACATTCATGAGATTATATCTTATTGAACCAAATCCAAACAACAATCACACTTCACACTGATACATAGTTACTATCTTCTTTTCCTTTTCAATTTCTGAACTGTATCAATTAGTCTCTTATACTTAAAAATTATTATTATTATTATTATTATTATTATTATTATTATTATTATTATTATTATTATTATTATTATTATTATTATTATTATTATTATTATTATTATTATTATTATTAAAACAATCAGCCCACCTTAACAGAGATCCATAAATTAAAACGAAATTGCAAACGATATTAACACTAAGCCCTTGTTTGGTAGGGTTGTTCAGGAAAAACAAAAACTGAACCAACCCGACCGAACTAACCCAACCCAAATCGAATTTTGACTTTTTTGGTTGGTTTGATTTGGTTTAGGTTAAGAAAATTATATCCTATAACCCAACCCAACCCAACCTATACCGACGTATATATTAATTAAATTTATTTTAATTTTAAAATATAGAAAAATATGAAAGAGGAAACCCTATTATGCTAGCTATCTGCTTTCCTAATTTCCCTTCACTATTTGCCACTCCCTTCATCTTTCTTTTTTCCTCTCGAATCTCGACAGTGCCACTCTCTATGGTTTACTAGTCAGTAGTCACCACTCACACTACTATTCCTCTAGATACATGAAAAGAAGAACTAAGGATGGGAAAGAAATAATTTTAACACATGATACGAAGCTAATTTGTACTATTTAATTTATTAGTAAAGCATTCTATGTATTTACCATTATTCAGTTTATGTTATCAATATTGGGTAATGTTTTGATATTGTATGGAACTATAGATTTAACTTTGATTATTTGTATTATTGAGAAATGATTGCTTTTTTGTAATATTTAATTATTACTTCTACATGTAATATTTTATCAAATATTAGAAAGTAGTTTATTTATATAGTAAATATATAAATTAATTGACCCAAACCGAACATAATCGAAATCGACGGTTTGAAATTTTAAATAATTTGGTCTGGATTCAAAATTTCTAAACCGAAATATTTGGGTTAGGGTAAAAAATAGATAAAACTGAACAATCCAACCCATGAATAGCCCTATTGTTTGGTTAGGGAGGTAAGTAGAAGGAAAAGAGGAGGGGAAGTAAATATTTATTTCGTTTAGTATAGCAAAAATATGGAGGGGAAGTAAATGTGGAGGTATTCCTCTTCCCCTCCACATTAGATTTTTTGCCCCTCCCATTTTGGAAGGATTGCACCAATCTTTCCATTATAAAGACTAAAATGACCTCAAGTTTTTCTATTTTTTATTTTTTCTTATAATTTTTTTTATCTTTTCCTTTTATTTTTCTTAAAATTTTAATTTCTATAATTTTTTAAAAAAATTTCTCCTACTATTGTTATACTCTTTATCCTTTTTTACCACTATTTCTAGTAATAAAACACATATTTTTGTTTTTAAATATTAATTTTTTTAAAAATATTAATATTTTGTCTAATAAATTATTAATGACTTATCTAATAAATATTATTTTGCCTCAATCTTATAATTCAATTTTTTGCTTCACTTCTAATCATATTAAACAAATAAAAATAAATTAATTTACTTCTCTAGTAGTACAAGTATATTAGTAAATTTAACAGAATACCTTCCTCTTTCCCTTCACTTTTCAATAGAACTAGACAAAAGCAAGTATTTATCATATACTTCTCATCCACTCATACCAAACAAAACAAAAGTAAATATGATTACTGTTGCAGAAAGCCACGAGGAGATAGAATATAAAATAATGCTTCTGATTAATACCCACTTCTCATATAACATCTAAATTTTACTGTTTTGGTGCAATATTTAATTTTTGTCTTTTGTCTTATTCATGCAATGGGGCAAGCCAGAGAGGAAGGGTAAAAGATGTTGAAAACTAAAATGGGCGAAAGACATATGAATTCTCTATAAAATTAATGAATTGAAGGGTCATCTAATGTACGAGTTTATCTTTTCATCCTTTTAAAAAATATTAACATTTATTATTTGTGGAAAAGGGAAATATTATAAGTTCTTTTATATTATAAGATCTTTTTAGGGAAGTTGAAAATATTTTTAAAAAAATTCCCTAGAAAAACAATTTCAACATTCAATCCCCTCTTATCGATTATTAAATTTACTATTCATATTAAATAATATTTAATAATAATAATAGTTATAATAGTGAATATATAATTTTCATAATTCTTTCTTAAAAAAATATTATATAATATTTAATGAATAATTTATCCATAACGATAAACGAATCTCAATCATAGAAAAGTGTAGGTATATGATTTTTAAAATCTAACCATTCAATAAGGAAGTTGAAAAGTTTTTTTTTTTTTAAATTCTTAGAAAAAAAAATTCGATAATTCTATCCCCTCTTTACCTTTAGAATACACATTTAGATAACAAATACAACCAAATATGAGAGATAAGGGAATTATTACTCTTGGTATTTAATATATTTTAAGTTAAAATTTTAAATACTTTTAAGTGCTCTTATCTATTTGAATTATTAATATCTCATTTTAACTTAATACAAATTAAAAAAAGTATTCGACCATAAATGAATTATCAAATTATTTGTATTAATTAGAAAGATTAGTGTGAAATCCATAGGTTAATAGACTTTTAAAAAAAATAGTGAAATTTATATGCTTTAAAATGAAAAGGATTATTTGTAGAAATTTAGAATAAGAATATATAACTTAATCATTTAAGGAGAATGGACATTTAATTCTGAACATCATCGAATAAAAATGTAAATATTTAAATTCAAATAGAGAAAACAATAATTACTTGATCAATTAACCAGATTATTTAAGTCATTTTTGTGAAAACGATCTCATTCTCGCTTGCTTAGCGAAGGACCATACAACAGGCGTACCAAAAACTATAACAACTTGCATTGATGTGGAGCGTTTTTCAATTTGGAACCTATTCATTCACAATTTGACACAAAAGATATTATAGATAAACTTGCCATAAAATATAAATTGGACAAGAGTTATTAGGACATATTGTCATAGGAAATCATTTTATTAACTTTGAAAGGCACAAAAAGGCATAAACAAGAGTTAATTTAGAGTGAATTTAGATTGGAATGATATTCAATTTTTTAAGAAAAAAAATAAGTATAATTATAAATTTTATAAAAAAAAATTATAAAATAAAAATTTATTGCGATCTATTTAGATTGAATAATAAAATCGCTAATATTTCACAAACAAATTTATGTATATTAGATTCATTTTTCAATCAAAACAATGTTCAAAGTAGTTTTTTTTTTTTTTTAAAGAAAAAAACTCCAGCACAAGTGCACCCTAAGGATTTAATTCAAATGAGCATTTAATTCATATGATATCATAGCAATTCAATTAGTAAGAACTCTTCTTACTAAGAAAGAGGTTTTGGATAAAATATATTCCCTCACATCCAAAATGAAAAAGAAAAATGAATCTAAACAAAGCGATTACTAAGTTTGTTATGAAAATAATAAGTGGTTGTTCATTTTCCCGAACTTATCCATTTATCTTGAAAATAAATGTGATTGTTCATTTTTCTATAGTTATTAGTGGATAAGATAAGATTGTATTTATTAGATTCATTTCTTTTCCTTTTATATGATGTATCTAAACCTCTATAAATATAGACTTTATATGAATGAACATAATCAATCATTTGAATCTAAGTAATTATCTCATTTCTAATATAGTTTCTTTAATTTTCAGTTTTTATATTTTCTTGATTCTATTTGAAATCAAATTCATAAAACACTATCATCACAAGACTCTACCAAAATTGTTCTCCTAAAGGTTATAATCAAGACAACACTACTGAAGTTGATAATCAAGCCAACACCATTGAAGTTACTCTCTCGATCTATACAATCAAGTAGTCTGATTTTTTAAGTTTTCTAAATAAAAGAAGAAAGATACTCTTTTTATTTGATTTTGTATTAATATGATGAATCTTACTAAACTTGAGTTTGCAGTTCTAAATATCACTGGAAAAAATTATTTATCCTAGACACTAGATGCTGAAATGCATTTAATTGTAATGGATTTGGCAGATACCATTGTAGAAGAAAATCTATCATCATAACAAAATAATGCTAAAGTTATGATTTTTCTCTATCTCCATCTTCATGAAAATTTAAAAGTGAAATACTTTATTGTGAAAAAAAATTCACTTATTTTGTGCAATAATTTGAAAGAAATATTTAACCACCAGAAGATGGTCATCCTTCCAAAAGTATAATATGACTAGATGCATCTAGGATTACAAGATTTTAAATCTATTAGTGAATATAATTTTACGATATTTAAAATTAATTCGTAGTTAAAATTGTGTGGAGAAAATATTATTAATGAAGATATGTTGAAGAAAACTTTTTCTACTTTTCATATCTCGAATATGCTCCAGTAGTAACAACATCAAGAAAAAGGATTCAAGAAATATGCAGAATTAATATCTTACATTCTCATAGCTGAGCAAAATAATGAGTAATTAATGAAAAACATGATATCTGATCAACAGGTTTTACTCCATTCCCATAAGTGAATGCTATTAGACCTCGTGATTTTGGCTCCAGAAGAGGTCGTGATTGTAGTTGTAGCCGTGGCCATGGCTATAGTCGTGGACGTACACATGGTTATAATCGAAATATTCATTTTGATCACAAAAGTCAAAACAAAGTTATAAGAAATAATGATAACCACTAGAAGTGGTACAAGAAAGGAAAATGAAAGAAATAAATTTTATTTTACAACATTCTTTTCATAATGATGATGATAATACCAACCTTGAACATGTTAATGTCGATATAACTCATTTGGATATGGTTAATTTCTTTAAATATCCAGAAGGAAGAATTGATCATTTGATTCATGATGGAAGTGTTCAAAATAATTAAAATCTTACTTTTAATATGCTTATTTTATATTTTATATTTTTGACATTGGAATAGTAATTAGCATTTAAAGTTTATTATTTTATTATTTAAATATTTGACTTTATATATTTTTTGTTATGCCCAGATGTTATTATTCCATTTACTGGATATAAAAGTGGCATTGAAGATATATGCCTAATTGATAGTAGTACAACAAACACCATATAGAAAATATTTCTCTTACCTAGAGATGAGAGAAACAAATATTAATACTATAAGTGGTAGTATAAAATGAATTGAAGGTTCTGAAAGAACTAATATATTATTGCTCAGAGGAACAAATGGTATTTTCATAAAGCATTATTTCTTCAAAATCTCAAAGAAATTTATTAAGTTTTAAAGATATTCGTCGAAATGGATATCACATTAAAACAGTAGAAGAAAATAGGTTTTAGTATTTCTGAAATACTCAAATAATTTTAGGTAAGAAATCTTTATTAGAAAAGTTACCATTCTTTCATCTGGCCTATAGTGCAAAAAAATCCATACAATTGAAATGCATCATTCCATAAACCAGAAGTTTATTAATCTTGCTACATTTCTTATTTAGCATTACGGTTTAAGTCATCCAGGAGCCATTATGATGCAAAAGATAATTAAAAATACGCATGATCATCATTTGAGAAGTCAAAAGATTTTGACATCAGATAAATTTTCTTGTGATGTATGTTTTCAAGGGAAATTAGTTATTAAACCATCTCTAATAAAAGTAGAGTTTGAGTCTCCAACATTTTTGGAAAGAATTCATGGTGATATATATAAACCAATTCATCCACTATGTAGGCAATTCAGATACTTTATAGTTTTAGTTGATGCATCGACCCGATGCTTACATGTTAATTTATTATCAACTCGCAACTTGACGTTTATAAAATTGCTTACTCAAATAATTCGCTTAAGAGTGCAATGTCTAGATTATCTTATTAAAAGGATCTGTGTAGATAATGTTGGAGAATATTCTTCCCAAACTTTTGATGCTTATTATATATCAATTGGCATTACTATTGAAAATCTAGTAACTCATATTTATACCCAGAATGGTCTAGTTGAATCACTTATTAAAATATTACAATTAATTGCTAAATTGTTACTAATAAGAACAAATCTTCCTATATTTGCTTGGAAATACGTTATTTTGTATGCTGCAACACGTGTGTATAAGGCCAACAAATTATCACAATTTCTCTCTCTTGCAATTCGCTTTTAATTCAGAACCAAATATTACTCATTTAAGAATTTTTAGATGTATTGTATATGTACCGATAACGCCAAATCAACATACCATAATGGGTCTTTAAAGAAGATTAGGAATATATATTGGATATAATTCTCCCTTTATAATTGATACGTTAAACCATTGACATGTAATGTATTTACAGTAAAATTTGCTAATTGTCATTTTGATGAAACTCTATTTCCTAAATTAGAGGAAGAGCTTAAATCACATAAAAAAGAACTTAGATAACATTATTAAATTATTTGGATCCACGCACAAGCGCAAGTGAACTAGAAGTTCAAAAGATAATTCTGTTGGAATGTATGCCCAAAATGGCCTATATATTTTTGTATTTTAGAAATTAATAAAAGTTTTATTCATTAATAGTTGTTTGTTTACATATATTGTGCATTAAAGGTTTAAATGTGTTAGTAAGTAATCTACGTGATTGGATTGTGCATTCACAGTAAGGTGTAGATTATGGGTTACTAACACATAAGCGAAAAATTATTCTTGATCGATTGATGGAGTTGGACACTTTATTAAGGTTTAGATCATTACACTATGGTTTCTAAATAGAGAATTGTTTACCTTTAACCAATGAGTAGTCCACTCACACCAATAGTGTAAAGTGTATTTAGAATACATAGAATTGAACCACGCGATAATGATCTTTATAAAAACACTAAAATAAATAAAGATTGGTTTATTGCAACTATTGCTTGGACGAGTACCCTAAGACTTAAGTATTAGTTGGTAGTCTGGTGAAGCTAGACTTTTACAGTTTGATGTATGTTGGATTAGGTCTTATTGCAAGGCCAATAACCTTATACGTTGGGCGTATGACGCTAGTTAATTAAGACGGACTTATACAATAGAGTTTCTATACTTCATTACGTGAAGAAATCACTCCCTTATGATTGTCCGGGATAATCTAATAATCTAGGACTTTGAGAAACGTGACTAAGTATGTACACTTTTGGGTAACTCCCTGTGATAAGTGGATACATACTGAAACTCATAGATTATCGGACTAACTATCAAAGGATGATAGATATCATTGAGAAATGTATTAGTGCATTTTCCGTATCTTAATGACGGGTGTTACATAGAGGGGTATTTTCATCATTACACATGTAGGTTGAAGACACTGCACTTGCAATATTATTCTCGAGATTAATATTTCCATATGGTGATAAATAAAATATTTAAAATGATTAAAATATTGCTATATGTTAGCAAGAGTATTTTTGTCATTTTAGTAGCCAAGAATAATATGTCTTTTGGCCCTCAGAGTAACTCAAATAACCTTATAAATTTATTACTATATAGGCTTATTGGGTAAATTTATTTTTGGAAGAATTATTCTAGAAGTCCAATTAATTATTTATTTGGACTAGAATAATTAATTAGTCTAATTTAATTAATTAGTTTATTACTTAGTTATATTATATAATTTTATATTGGATCCAAATTGATTAATTAATTAATAAAAAGATAATTAATTAGTTCAAGACTAATTAAGAAAAGTCCTAGCCCATCAGGGTTTGAGTGTAGCGGCTAATAGGTTTTGGAAACCTAGGTTAGCCGCCACTACACAAGAAAAGGAAAAGAAAACAAAACAAAGAAAATTAATAGGAAAATGTGGGCTGGTTTTGTTTGGTTTTGGAAAAGGAAAAAGGAAGCTGTTTCATGTTTAAAAGGCATCTCGTGTGTCTTATATAGGGTTGACCGAAATTTGACAAAAGAAAGCTTTCAGTTTTTCCTTAGACAAAACAAGCTGTCATTTTCCTTTGTCGTTTTTTTTCCTTCGTTTTTCTTTTAACGTTTAGCTCTTTCGTTTTTCTTCCAATCTTCTTCACTCTAATTCAACTTTCGCCAATAGAGGTCCATAGAGGTTAAAGAATATTCTGGAAGGTTTGGAGCTAGCGAACGTAGTAAGTGTTTGATGCGAAGGAGTTGGCGGTTAGCTTGTGTTCCCGCAAAACAAGTAGACGCTCCAATCCAGGAAGCGCTATCGAACCCGAACTCAACTTCGATTATTCAAATAAAATGCCCTAGAAGTAAGTACTTCTAGATTTTGGCTCAGAAAAAATTTTAATTTGTTGTGTTCAACTGTGTATTTAATTTTCCTGCGGTCCTGCTAGTGGTATCAGAGCCATGGTTAAATCTAAGAGTATGCTTAGGGTTAATAACTGGAAAAGTTGGTTCCTTTACTAATTAAAAAAATGATCTTTGTGATTTTATGAATCCCTCATGGTTTTGACATAGGTGATTTTATTGCAAGGCCAATAACCTTATACGTTGGGCGTATGACGCTAGTTAATTAAGACGGACTTATACAATAGAGTTTCTATACTTCATTACGTGAAGAAATCACTCCCTTATGATTGTCCGGGATAATCTAATAATCTAGGACTTTGAGAAACGTGACTAAGTATGTACACTTTTGGGTAACTCCCTGTGATAAGTGGATACATACTGAAACTCATAGATTATCGGACTAACTATCAAAGGATGATAGATATCATTGAGAAATGTATTAGTGCATTTTCCGTATCTTAATGACGGGTGTTACATAGAGGGGTATTTTCATCATTACACCTGTAGGTTGAAGACACTGCACTTGCAATATTATTCTCGAGATTAATATTTCCATATGGTGATAAATAAAATATTTAAAATGATTAAAATATTGCTATATGTTAGCAAGAGTATTTTGGTCATTTTAGTAGCCAAGAATAATATGTCTTTTGGCCCTCAGAGTAACTCAAATAACCTTATAAATTTATTACTATATAGGCTTATTGGGTAAATTTATTTTTGGAAGAATTATTCTAGAAGTCCAATTAATTATTTATTTGGACTAGAATAATTAATTAGTCTAATTTAATTAATTAGTTTATTACTTAGTTATATTATATAATTTTATATTGGATCCAAATTGATTAATTAATTAATAAAAAGATAATTAATTAGTTCAAGACTAATTAAGAAAAGTCCTAGCCCATCAGGGTTTGAGTGTAGCGGCTAATAGGTTTTGGAAACCTAGGTTAGCCGCCACTACACAAGAAAAGGAAAAGAAAACAAAACAAAGAAAATTAATAGGAAAATGTGGGCTGGTTTTGTTTGGTTTTGGAAAAGGAAAAAGGAAGCTGTTTCATGTTTAAAAGGCATCTCGTGTGTCTTATATAGGGTTGACCGAAATTTGACAAAAGAAAGCTTTCAGTTTTTCCTTAGACAAAACAAGCTGTCATTTTCCTTTGTCGTTTTTTTTCCTTCGTTTTTCTTTTAACGTTTAGCTCTTTCGTTTTTCTTCCAATCTTCTTCACTCTAATTCAACTTTCACCAATAGAGGTCCATAGAGGTTAAAGAATATTCTGGAAGGTTTGGAGCTAGCGAACGTAGTAAGTGTTTGATGCGAAGGAGTTGGCGGTTAGCTTGTGTTCCCGCAAAACAAGTAGACGCTCCAATCCAGGAAGCGCTATCGAACCCGAACTCAACTTCGATTATTCAAATAAAATGCCCTAGAAGTAAGTACTTCTAGATTTTGGCTCAGAAAAAATTTTAATTTGTTGTGTTCAACTGTGTATTTAATTTTCCTGCGGTCCTGCTAGTGGTATCAGAGCCATGGTTAAATCTAAGAGTATGCTTAGGGTTAATAACTGGAAAAGTTGGTTCCTTTACTAATTAAAAAAATGATCTTTGTGATTTTATGAATCCCTCATGGTTTTGACATAGGTAGATTTTGTGCACGCCTCGCGCCTGAAGGCATAGACACCTGTAATTTATTTTTAATCACTTTCGTAGAAGTCGTGTATGCCTCGTTTTGAAAAGTATAGGCGTTTGAATTTGTATTTTCAATTTTACTTGCAAATTCCTATAACAAAACAATGGTGCCTGGATCAATGCTAAAAACCCCTGAAGGAAATTACAAAAAATGGAGGAAGATGGAGACACGGAATGAGAACCAGCCGCAACTGGCAATAGCTCATCCGTGGCTGGCTTCTTTGCTTTTTGTTCCAGAAGCTGTGGATGGCTTCTTCAAGGCCGCGGCCCGGATTCATTCATGGAAGCTCGAGCATCTATGGCTGGATGGAGAGTATCCACGACGAGCTCGTGACAAGAATTGGACCAGGTTTCCTAGTAGCGGCTGGTTCAGATCGCAGGCTCTAGTTTGGGTTTTTCTAAAGACATTCTTCCCCTATTTTCTTGTAATTATTTTTCTTTTGGGGCCCATATCACACTAGGTTATTTTCTTGCAATGGTTTATTTATGGATTTAAATAATTTTGCATGAAAATAGTTAGTAAAGGTGGAACCACTTTAGGATTAAAGAAGATCATTTTAATTTTATTATTATTATTATAATATTTATTCCATTATTTGGTCACATAAGAATTAAATGTTAGAAATAGCATGTAAAAATTTTATTTTTGTAGCATGTCTATTATATTTAATTTTGTTATCAAATGCACAAAGATTTTTTGAGAAATTAATTTTTCTCTAGATAAAACAATTAAGAAAAATATTTTTAAAAAAATGAAACTAAGTAATTTAAAATAAATTTATGGTTTATTCTTCCAAATGGTTTTATCCTTGACATGGAGAATAATTTTGAATTTAAGTATTTTAAATTTAGTTCCTAGAAAATGATTTTAACTTAAGTAGTGAAATAAAAATTCATAATTTTTTCTCTTAAAGGGTTTTATCCTTGACATAGAGAATAGTAGTTGAATTTTTGGATTTTTCACTAAAGTTAATAAAAATCAATTAATTTTAAAGAAACATTTTTTTCTAAAAACTTATTTTTCTTAAAAGATTAAGTAGGAGAGGGGTTCCAAATGGCCTCACAGATTCCTGTTAGAGATTGTAGACTTTCTCGCGTTATTCTGGGCATAACCCCCTATAGGATGGATTTTCACGAGAATCTAGAATTAACGGAGGAATTATAATTAAAGTTTAGGATAAGTGTTAATGTCGGCCAACCTATCATTAGAGGCATTAATGCTGAATTATCCGTAGGTGGTGAAAGTAGTGACCACCCTATCGATGGAACTATTTCTGGATCATTACCTATTAAGGAAGTTTAATTTGTGATGGTTATACACTTAACTTAGAAAATTATTAACCTTCCTACGAAGCTCTGTCAATATTTCTAAGAGCCAAAATTTTCATATTTTTTATAATGGTTTTAGTAGGTTAACCATATCATGGAAATAATATAATATTTTAATTGTGCATTTTTATGTGTTTTTCTAAAATAAACATTTTTCTGAATGAGGTTTTTTTTTTCCAATTAATAGAAATGTCTGATGTCAGTTCTTTGTCCATTATTCTCAACGAGAATAAGTTAACTGGACCTAATTACGTGAACTGAAAAAGGGGTCAATCAGACATTTCTTTTTCAGAATATACTTTTCTGATTGACCCCTGTCTTGAAATTGGGAAAGATTCCATAGACTTGGATAGTGAGGCTAAGAAGACATGGAAGAAATCTGATGAAATGGCTCGATATTATATGCTGGCTTCCATATCTAATGTTCTTCAGTCTAAGCATGAAAATATTACCTATTGCATATGATATCAATGTATCATTGCGTACTATATTTGCTTAAAAGAGTTGGTCCGCAAAGTAGGAAGCTTTTAGAGCAATCATGAACACTAGGATGGCTGAGGGCACATCTGTTCACGAGTATATGTTCAAGGTGATTGCTCACTTCAAGGAAGCCAAGGTCCTAGGGGCAACGATCAATGCTGAAAGCCAAATTGACATGATTCTTAAGACTTTTCTAAATTCATATTCTTAGTTCAAGTTGAATTATAATATGAACAAGTTGAATATATCTTTAACTGTGTTGATGAAAGAACATCAGGCTGTTGAGAAAATTATGAAGCCCGGGTAAAAGATTTTGGTTGTTCCTTCTGGTTCATCTTCTAGAACTAGGCCTAAGCTCAAAAATTTCAAGAAAAAGAAGTCCTAGAACAATGTAGAGACCAAGCCAAAGGGATCTAAACCCGATCTATCCAAGCCCAAAGATAAGTGCTTCAAGTGTGGCAAGAAAGAACACTTTAAGAAGGATTCTCTAGACTTCTTAGCCAAGTCCTCTTCAAGTATTGCTCTATAGAGTCTATTTTGTTGGTTGGGTCATCATCCATTTAGATTGTTGATTCTATAGTCACTAACCATATATATAACTCCTTAAAGGGGTTTAGCAGGATATGGTGACTCAATAGAGAAGATGATGGACTAAAAATGAGTAATGGAGCACAAGTGTGGATCAAGGCAATAGGAGACTTGGAGCTATTATTTGAATGTAATAGGGTTTTAGTTTTAAAAGATATTTTATGTGTTTTTAGTTTTAAACAGATTTGATTTCAGTTTCAAGATTGATTAATCAAAGATATTCTGTTTCTTTTCATTCTGGTATTTCAATCAGTAGAAATGGGAATATAATTTGTTTTGGAAACACGTATGGGAATCTTTTCAATATTAATCATATTAATTTTCAAATAAATAATACTAAGACGGAACCTGATAATAAGAAAAGAAAGGCCACATCAAATAACTATTATTTATGGCACTTGAGATTTGGACATATAAATCCTAATAGGATTCAGAGGTTAATCTAAAATGGGTCTTTAGATTCATTAAAATTGGAGGAATGGCCTCAGTGTGAATCTTGTCTTAAGGGTAAAATAACCAAAATATCTTTTACTCAAAAGGCAGAAAGGGCCAAAGAAATATTAGAGTTAGTTCATACTAAGGTTTGTTGTCCTATGTCTTCACCTACTAGAGGAGGATATGAATATTTCATCATATTCACAGACGATCATGCACGTTTTGGATATGTTTATTTGATAAGGCGCAAATCTGACTCCTTCGATAAATTCAAGGAGTTTAAGGTTGAGGTGGAGCGTTAAACAGGTAATCTAATAAAAAAGTTAAGATCAGATCGTGGTAGAGAATATCTCCTTGGTGAATTCAAGGATTGCTTGGCACATCAAGGTATAGTATCTCAGCTAACTACACCTGGAACTCCCCAGCGGAATGGAGTAGTTGAGAGAATAAATAGAACGTTGATAGAAATAGTCAGAAGTATGATGAGTCATTTAATTTGTTAACCGTAAGGGTATTCTCTTGTATTTTGACTTATGACAAACATTGATAAAGACTAACTTATGCGATTTATATGTGATAGGACATGTTTGACCTCAATTCTTTCAAGGTATGCAAATAAGATTGCTAAGTAACTCTTAAGCAATAGAATCCAATAATGGGTGATCAAGTAGAAGACCAAGCTTAAGAGATTGCATACCAAGAAATCCTTGTGGAAGAACCTTAGATTTGGAATCGTTGTTAAGATATTGTCTATGTAAATTCATATGTCTTCTTTACCTTATGATTCAATTTATTTCTACCTTGAAGCACACAAACAAAAAGATTTCAAAGTATTAAGTCTTCAAAATTTTAGATTAAGTAGTTTGGATGACTTTGCATCCAAAAAGCCTCGTCTAAAACTCTATGAACAGTTTCAAATCATTTCTGCCTAGAAAAGTGCTATTTTATACTCACATTTTAAATGCACCCTTGTCCGATACTTGAATCCAAAACTCTAAAAAATCTGACAGTGTGAAACTAGCCATTGTAGCTTTATTTTTTGCTCTTATAAAAGGTTTTAAAACTTTATTTTAAAGCAGATTTTTATCCTATCTTTCTAAAAAATACTCTTACTCTCTAGAGTACAAAAATCTCCCTTTTTATAGTGCTTAAAATTGAAATCAAATTGCTTCAAAAAAGTAAAGGTTGTTGGTGCTCATTTGCTTGTACATTTACTCAAAAGTGTGAGTTATCTCTGGTTCATTTCTATAATCCTTCTTGCGTATCAAGATTGTGGTGTAAAATCAATTTAGGATGAACTTTGATTTGTTGATTGATTGAGAGGTTTTAGTAAAACTAAGTATGGTGATCCTCTTATGTAATTGGTGTAGATAGACACCGTTGAGTTGGGTGAGTTTAATGAAATTCGGTTGAAAATCCTTAAGTGTGAGCTTAAGGTAGTGGATGTAGATCTTGGTAGATCGAATCACTATAAATCTTTTGTTTTCTCTCTTTGCATTTAATTTCGACAAGCTGCAAACTTCCCTACTTAAAAAAAAAAATTCAAATCACTCATAAGAAACCTTTATGTTTCTCACCAACCCATCTTCATTCTTGTAGTAATTGCATATCTTATGTCTCATCTCATTCAAATTGTAGTTAATCTTTAAGACATTCCAAAAACACCTCATTGTATCAATAGCAAACTCTCCGATTTGAAATACAAAGGAGTATCTCAAAACAAATTTTTGAAAAGTGTTTTAAATTTGTCAAAAACCTTATTCACCCCCTCTAAGGTTTTTCATTTGGTATTAGAGATTGGTCTTCTCTTCTTCGGCTAAATAGCCTTGTAGAAAAGATCCTTATGACAAATATCTCCTCTCTTTCCTATGTTGAATGATCCTTGACAAATTGACCTCCTTTGTTTACTAGGAGTAATTACACATTTTGGAAAAATTGAATGAAGATCTATGTTTGCTCAACTAATTTTGAGCTGTGTTAATTGAAAGAGGACCATATGTTTCTTTTAGAAATACTGAAGGTCAAATGGTTCCAAAACAGAGTGATGAATATGATGCTGAAGACAAATGCCAAAATGACATTGAATTTTCAAGTTATGAATATTCTGTATTATGCCCTTGATGCCACTGAATATAATCAAGTAAGTAACTGTGATTCAGCCCTTGATATATGGAGATTGCTTGAAGTTACCTATGAAGGGACTAATCAAGTGAGGAGTCTAAGTTGAGACTTTTAATTCATGATTATGAATTGTTCACTATAAAGCCAAATGAAAGTATAACTGATATGTTTACTAGATTTACAAATATTGCAAATGGACTTAAGGCCTATGGGGAAAGCAATTTCCATGGTGTACAAAATAGAAAAATTCTAGATGCTTTACCAAAGAGCTGGCAACCTAAAACTCTAGTTGTGGAGGAATCTAAAGACCTGAAAATCTTACCAATTGAAGAGCTAATTGGCTCTCTCCTAATGCATGAAATGAAACTCAAAAAGTTTTAAGAATCTGATAACCATGACAAAGGAAAAAGGAGAATGGCACTGAAAGCTGCTGATGAGGACGCTGAATGTAGTCAATCTGATAGTGATGATAGAACTGAAGTAGACACCGAAGAATTAGCCATGACTGCAAAGAAATTCAGAAGAATGTTCAAAAAGGAAACTTCAACAAAGGAAAGAAATTCTTGAAAAGGAAGGGACATACCTCGTCATTTAAGCTTCAATGCTATGAATGTAAGAGTACGGAACATTTCATTGCTGATTGCCTAATAGCAAAAGAGAAAAAAGACAAAATGCTCAAGAAGAAGAAGAATGATCTAAAAGCAAAGAAGGGCAGAGAACTAATAGGAACTTGGGATCAAAATGAGTCCAAATTTGAGGAAAATGAAGATTCTGAAAATGAAACTTCTAACATATACTTCATGGCAATGGAAAACAAGATAAACTCCTCATCATCTAACCTTGTAGCTGAATTGCATGATTCTACTTGCGATAATATTGATGATCAAAATACTCTTTTTATTAATATGTTCCGTGAACTGAAAAGATTGTCAAAAAGGAACAACGAAATGAAAGTAAAAATTGATTCACTATCAACTGAAAATGACAATTTGATAAGTGAGAACAAAAATCTACTTGACTCTATGTCCTGCCTAAATGTTGAAAAAGAAATCATTTCTACTTTCTTGAAATGTTCTACTCATGGGAATGAATGCCTATATGATCGAGTCTCATCTCTTGAAATCATGATCCGCAAGTTCGATAACATGAAAATGAAGATTGATGATCTCGCTACTTGTATTTAAAAGTTCTTTGATGGTCAAAGCAACCTGAATAAGATTCTTAGAACTTAACGAATGGTTGGAAATAGAAATGGCCTCGGTTATAATGGTATGCACAAATCAAGAAAGCACAAGTCCTATTTTGTAAAAGTAAGTTCCTCAAATCGAAATTATACATGTTGCACTTATTGTGACAAAAATAGACACAATGCATCTAGGTGTCATGTTAGAAAAAGCATTGAGTTAGGAATGAAATATGATTGGAGAATTAAAAGAATCATCACTAACCCCCACGAACCCAAGAAGATATAGGTACCAAAAATTACTCTCCCATCTCATGTATAGGTACATTTACTGGAAAAAAATGAGCTTCACAAAATGGTTCTTGGATAATGGATGTTCAAGCTACAAATGATGGGTTCGTTACCTTTGGAGACAAAAAGAAATGAAAGATACTTGGCATAAGTAACATTAATAAAAGATCCTCAACCATTATCAAACAAGTATTATTGAATGATGAGTTGAAATGCAACTTGCTTAGCATTAGTCAATTATGTGACAATGGTTGCAAAGTCATTTTTGAGAAAGATTCTTGCTCTATTATGGACATCTCAAATAATGAAACAATTTTTGTTACTAACCGTGTTGGGAATGTATATGTATTCTATCTTAATGATCTTATAGCTCATGATATTAGTGTTGGGAAATATGCCCTCTTAGACTAGGTTTTTGATGTAAAAATCAAATGTTTTAATTTTCAAAAATTGTTTGTGAATTTACATTTTATCTGTGCACAATTACGTTTGGAAAAGACGCATTGTGTTTAAGTGGTCCGTGTGAATGGAGATTTTTCACAGTAAAGTATGAATTACGGGTTACTTAACACATAAACATTTGTTCTTAACCGATTGATGAGAATGAGAATCTCATCATGGCTAGGTTATTATGTTATAAATTCCAAATGGGGAATAACTTACCTTTAGCCAGTGAGTAGTCCTCTCACTTCATGACATACGCGTATTTCAAATACGTAGAACATGACCTGTAGTAGTGGTTTCTTAAAAAAGTACTATATGGTAGAAACCTAGACTACTACTGCTACAGTGTGGACTAGTACTCTACGACTTGAGTATGAGTTGGTGGTCTGACGAACTTGGAAGCATGTAGTTTGATATGCTATAGTTGAGGTTCTATCGTAGAGTCAATATACTTGCATATTAGGTATGTGTGACTAGTTAGTTAAGATAGACTTGTACAAGATAGTTTCTATACTATATCGCCCATTGTGGTTGTCTGAATGATCTAAATATCTAAGGCCCTGGGAAACATGACTTGAATGTTTGCTTTAGGGTAGCTCCCTTGGAAAGCAGAAACAATCCAGGAAGTCATGGATCATTGGACTAGAAGCCTAAGGATAGTAGATGTCTTTTAGAGAGGTGTTATTACACTTCTTCCTCTCTAAATGTATAGCGATGTATAGAGGAGTATTTTAGTCATTACACCTGTAAATCGGAACTTTGCTAACGCAGCATTGTTTTTGGGGTCAATACTTCTTTATGGTGAAATTAGAAAATATTTAAAATGCAACATACAGCTATTTATATGGTAAGAGTATTTTGGTCATTTTAGTAGCTAAGGCGGTGTGTCTTTTGATCTCCAGTATACACCGTGAGTCCTAATTAAATACGGGCTAAGGAATTGATCTTAAATTAAATAGAATTTATTTTATTTATGTAGCCTGATTTAATTGTTGGGCTAGAATAAAATAAAGATCCATGGAAAGAGAATTAATTAAATTAGTTTGGTGGGTTAATTAATTATTCAGGATTTTAGCCCAATTTGAATAATTAAAGATTAAATTAGGACTAAACTAATATATGCTTATTAATTGGACTAGTTTATTTGAGTTGAAAAAATTAATTATTAATTAGGTCATTTATATTGTACTAATTAGAATAATTAATTAAGCCAAAAAGGCTAAACTAAGAGTCTAATGGCTCAATCTAGTTTAACTTAGGGTTTTATTTAGGTTAAACGTGAGGATTAAAAATATTGTTGTTTTGATCACTGCCTCTTCTCTGTGAGAAAAAGAGGACGTCTCTCTCTCTCTCTCTCTCTCTCTCTCTCTCTCTCTCTCTCTCTCTCTCTCTCTCTCAGAAAAAATTCCTTAATCTGTGAGTAGTTCACCAAATAGAATTAGGCAAGCCATATATTGGAAGATTGAGAGTTTGGGGTTCACCTATATGCAAAGACGGAGTAGGAGACTTGCAGAAATCGTACCAGAGGTTTCCACCAGCATATCTACCCCGATTGCACACATTTCGGTCTAGCCAATTCTGAGAATGAGGAAAAGAGGTATTTTTTTTTTTAAAAACCTCAGAATCTGTACAGAGCATGACTGGAGCCGGCTAGGGCTGTCGAAGCCGGCGCCGGGTCTATTCGGAGTTCCCTATTCTTCAGAGTTTTCCATTTTTCTTTTTTTTTTTTTTTTTACTTTCGCCTCCGCTGCGTGCCCTGTATTTTCCATTTTTCATGCCTTCAATTTGTATCAGAGCATGAAGGTTTTGTGAAAATATAGGAAGCATACATCTAGACAAATAAAACAGGATATGTATGTGTGATTAAACCGTACTCTTTCACTATTTTAGTATGGATAGATTCTCTATTAAATCTCGCGGGTGGAGGTATAGGAGATTTGTAATTTATTTTTTTTCTTGGTAAATCGTGTAAGCCCAATGTTTATGGGTATAGGCGATTTTTGATTTTGGTTGATTTCATTGTATTTGGATTGAAATCGAAGAGCCAATGGTACCAGAAATTGAGAAGAAAATAGAGAAAATTCGCAGAGGAAATTCGAGAAAAAAAAAATGCAGGAAGAGCTGACCAAACCGGAATCAACGCCCGCTAGGGTCTGAAATCCAATCCGCGCACGGGTCACCCAAGGGTCCTAATTCTATGCGGCGGGTGCAGTGGACCACAGTGTAGATGGGTGCCTGATCTAGTGCGGCGAGTGCAGTGGACCAAGAAGAAATTTTTTAATATTTTCCTTGTAATTTTTCTTGCAATTTCTTTTGGTTTTGGGGTCCATACTAGGCGAAATTAATATCTTGCAATAGTTAATATTCAAGGAATATTTTTGCATAAAAATATTGGTAAGGGATTTTAAGATTAAACAAGATAATTAATTAATTAATGTATTTAATTCTATTATCTGGGCACTTAGATTTAAAAAATAGAGGAGCATGAAAACGTCTACTGTTTTCTAGCATGCTATTTATTTTTATGTACCTATGTGCACGTTTTCTCACAGACCAAAGTCTTTAGAATGTTTTTGACAAGGAAAACATTTTTCTACAAATTAAATGGTTATTTTAGCTTAAACAAAAATTAATCCTTAGATATTTTCTTAAGGATTTAATCATTGACATAGAAAATATATTGGATTTAGATATTTTTGTAAGTGAAAATAGAAAGTCATTTTGTTTTAATTTTTGGCACAAGAAAATTGTTTTGACAAATAAACTTGAGACCAAAGTCTATAGAGAGTTTTAATTTGGAAATTTTTTGAAATCATTAAGTTTTTAATTTAAATAAAATTAGTCCATGGGAAAAACTCTCAAATAATATAAACCTTGACATAGAGATTTTTATGGACTTAGACATTTTATTTTTTGAGTTATGGGAAAAACTTATTGGAAATTTTCAAAAGGATATTTTTTAGAAAATCATTGTTTTAAAAGACTAAGTGGGAGAGGGGTTCCAACGGCCCCACGGCTTCCATCACGATCCTCATTAGAGATCGTGGGTCCCCTCACGTCACCCTGTGAGTGAACTTGTATAGGATGGGGATACCACAAGGATCTAGATCTAACGGAGGGATGTAATTAATAACCCGGGGCACGTACTATAATCGGCCAGCCCCTCGTTGGAGGTCATAGTGCGAGGAATGTCCATAAAAAATGAGAGGAAACGGCCATCCCCTCGATGGAGTTATCTTCTAAATCATTACCTAGAAGGAAAATTAATTTGTGGTGATTAACACACTTAACTTAGGGAACTGTTAATCTTTCCAAGAAGCTATGTCAGTTTTCCTAAGAGCCAAATTGATTATTATCAGTTTTGATAATAAGGATAAAGTGCACATATTTGTTTTGTTTTCACAAATTGAATCATTATTTTTTTTAATTTTCAAAAATGGTGGGAGATTCTTTTAATCCATTGGTCGTTATTCTTCGAGAGAAAAAGCTAACGGGACCAAACTATGTGGATTGGAAGAGGAACCTGGACATAATACTCACAGTGGAAGAGTATAAGTATGTCCTTTACGAAACCTACCCTGTTATCGGGGAAGGTTCCATTGCCGAAGAGCCTGAGGCTGAGAAGGTCGACGAGATGGCTCGTTGTTACATATTGGCCTCCATGTCTAATATGCTTCAGTCCAAACATGAGCACATGACCACTGCGTATGATATAACTCAATCATTAGCCACGATGTTCACGGATAAGAGCCGGCCCGCAAGGCAGGAGGCTCTTCGAACTATTATAAACACTAAGATAGCTGAGGGAGCATCAGTCAGAGAGCATATGCTCAAGATGATTGCTGCTTTCGAGTAGGTAGAAATCTTAGGGGCTGTCATTGACCCCGAGAGCCAAGTGGATATGGCTTTCAAATCTCTACTTAGTTCAAGTTGAATTACAACATGAACAAGTTAAACATGAGTTTAACTGAGTTGATGAAGGAGTTCCAAATGGTAGAGAAGGTCAAAAAGCCACAATCTAAGGCTATTATTGTTAAGGCTTCATCTTCTAGAACTAGGCCCAAGCCCAGGAAGTTCAAGAAGAAGAAGGGGAACGCAGCCCAAGACCCAGCCCAAAGACAAACCCAATGGCAAGTGCTTCAAATATGGACTGAAGGGACACTGGAAAAAAGAGTGTCCAGATCTTCAAGCCAAGAAGAACCTCACATGTAATGTTTTCTATTTAGAATCTATATCAATGGTTGGGTCAACTTCCACTTAGATTATTGATTCAGGAGCCACTGATCACATCTGTAACTTCTTGCAGGGGTTTAGAAAGATTAGTAGACTCCAGAAGGGCGAACATGGACTACATCTGGGAAATAGAGCATAAGTTTGGGCCCTTGCAGTGGGAGAGCTGGATCTTATTTTTTATTGTAATAGAATAGTGGTTTTGAAAAATATTTTATATGTATTTAGATTTCGACAGAATTTGATTTCAGTTGCGAAACTAATAAATCAAGGATATTATATGTCTTTCCATTCTGGTATTTCTATCAGTAGAGATGGAAAAATTTTATGCACTGGGCACATGTATGGGAATCTATTTTTTTTAAACCCTATTAACAATCAATTAAATAACGCTCAATCTGAACTTTTAACAAGGAAGAGAAAGACCAATGTTAACGACTCTTATCTTTGGCATTTAAGGTTGGGTCATATCAACTCAACCAGGATTCAGAGGTTAATCCATGATAGGCTTATTGAGATTGAAAAATTGGCCTTAGTGTGAGTCCTGCCTAATGGGAAAGATAACCAAAAGGTCATTTATCCCTAAGACGTATAGAACCAAGGAGGTATTGAGTTTTGTTCACACTGATGTGTGTGGTCCCTTGTCTACACCAACTAAAGGCGGTTTTGAGTACTTCATCACTTTCACGGATGATTTTACAAGGTTTGGTTACGTTTACCTGATGAGGAGCAAGTCTGACTTTTTTGACAAGTTCAAAGAGTTTAAGGCTAAAGTGGAGCGTCGGACAGGTAAATTGATCAAGACCTTACGATCGGATCGTGGTAGAGAGTACCTCCTGGGTGAATTCAAAGACTACATGGTACATCATGAGATAGTATCCCAACTCTCTGCGCCGGGGACACTCCAGTAGAATGGAACAGTTGAGAGAAGAAACAAGAGATTGATGGAAATAGTTCGAAGCATGATATCTCATGCTACTTTTCCAGTATCTTTTTAGGGGTATACCCTGGAAACAGCTGCATATATTCTGAACTTGGTGCCTTCCAAATCTATACCTAGGACTACCTATAAGATGTGGACTGGGCGTAAGCTAAGTCTAAATCATCTCAGGATATGGGGTTGTCCAGCTTATGTACTGGTCAAGGGAAACAAGATCAGAATTATGCTATTTTGTTGGGTATCTAAAAGGGACAAAGGGTGGTTACTTTTATCATCCTAAGGAGCAGAAAGTACTAGTTAGTACCAATGCTAGATACTTAGAGGATGATCAGAGTGCTTCCACGAAAGGTTCAACTAGGTTGGAACTAGGGAAGAAGTTATCTTCGAAAGTAACTTCTTCTGACCCGATTGTAGAACAAGAAGAGGCATAACCTCAAGAGCCTGTACAAATAGAGCCTCATCGTAGTGAGAAAGTGTCTAGGGTTCTGAAGAGATGGACTGGAGAAGCTTTTGAGTTGGTCTCCGACCATCAGGAACAAGACCCCACTAGATACAAGAAGGCTATTATTGATGCCGATGCAAATCTATAGCATGAAGCAATGAAAGTCGAGATTGAATCTATGTACCTTAATCAGGTTTGGGATCTTGTAGCTTCACCTAAAGGGATAAAACTCATTAGGTGTAAGTGGGTATACAAGAGAAAGAGGGGAATAGATGGGAAGGTGAAAACCTTCAAAACTAGGCTTATGGCAAAAGGGTATACTCAGAAAGAGGGAATCGATTATGAGGAAACCTTTTCTCTGATAGCCATGCTTAAATCCATCTGTATCCTCCTTGCCATTGTATGTCATTATGACTATGAGATAAGGCAAATGGATGTCAAGACGACATTTTTAAATGGCCATCTTAGCGAAGACATCTACATGTCCCAATCGGAAGGCTTTATTGCTGAAGGCCAAGAACATATGGTTTGCAAGCTTAAGAAGTCCATTTATGGACTTAAGCAGGCATCGAGAGTATGGAACATTCGTTTTAACGAGACTGTAAAGTCTTACGGTTTTATTTAAAACGAGGATGAACCATGAATGTACAGGAAACTTAAAAGTATTAATGTGGTTTTTCTTGTCTTGTATGTGGATAATATTCTACTCATTGGAAATGATGTAGCGTCATTATCATCTACAAAGGTTTAGCTATCTAATCAATTCAGTATGAAGGACTTGGGAGAAGCCAACTACATTCTCGGGATTAAACTTCTTAGAAATAGGAAGTAGAGAATGTTAGGATTATCTCAAGTGGCATACATTGACAAGATGCTGACCAAGTATAGCATAGACTCATGCAAGGGAGCTCTAATTCCTTCCAGACATGGGTTGTCATTTTCTTCAAGGGACTGCCCTAAGTCTCAAGAAGAAAAGGACAGAATGAGTAGGATTTCCTACACTTCGGCTGTGAGAAGTCTCATGTACGCTATGCTGTGTACTAGGCCAGATATCTGCTTTGTTATAGGCTTAGTTAGAAGATATCAGTCGAACCCTGTGGAGGTTCATTGGTAATCTGTAAAGCATATTCTCAAGTACCTCAAGGGAACGAGAGATTACATGTTGATTTACAGGGCTGATGACTTGGTTTCTACAAGATACACAGACTCAGACTTTCAGGCGGATAAGGATGAGAGAAAATTTACTAGTGGATATATCTTCACCTTATCTGGAGGAGTTATTTCATGGAGGAGTATTAAGCAATCTTGTATTGCTGATTCAACCATGGAAGCTGAGTATATGACAGCTTCGGAGGTATCCAAGGAAGCAGTCTGGCTCGAAAAGTTCTTTTCAGAACTTGGAGTCGTGCCACTCATGGACAGGCCGATTGTAATGTATTGCGATAACACTAGAGTAGTATCACAATCCAAAGAACCCAGGAACCACAAGAAGGGAAAGTACATCGAAATGAAGTACCACATGATCCGAGATTTCATCTAGAGACGGGAAGTCGTGGTGGAACAAATTGCCTCCGAGAACAATCTAGCTAATCCATTCATTAAGCCTTTGGCTGAAAGAGTCTTCAAAAAACACTTAGACACCATAGGGGTGGGCACCTATAGACTTACTTAGTCTTAGAGTGCAAATGGGAGATTGTTGGGAAATATGCCATCTTAGACTAAGTTTCTGATGTAAAAATTGAATGCTTTAATAAAAGAATTTATTTTCAGAAATTATTTGTGAATTTACATTTTATCTGTCCACAATTACGTTTGAAAAACACCCATTGTGTTTAAGTAAATGGTCCATGTGAATGGAGGTCTTTTAAAGTAAGGTATAGATTACGGGTTACTTAACATATAAACATTTGTTCTTAATCGATTGATGAGAATGGGAATCTCATCATGTCTAGGTTATTATGCTGTGAATTCCAAATGGGAAAGGACTTACCTTTAGCCAGTAAATAGTCCTCTCACTTCATGACATAAGCGTATTTCGAATACGTAAAATAGGGCTTGTAGTAGTGGTTTCTTAAAAAGTACTATATAGTAGAAACCTAGACTACTACTGCTACAGTGTGGACTAATACTCTACGACTTGAGTATGAGTTGGTGGTCTGACGAAGCTAGAAGCATGTAGTTTGATATGTTATAGTTGAGGTTCTATCGTAGAGTCAATATATTTGCATGTTGGATATGTGTGACTAGTTAGTTAAGACAGACTTGTACAAGATAGTTTCTATACTATATCGCCCCTTGTGGTTGTCTGAATGATCTAAATATCCAAGGCCCTGGGAAACATGACTTGAATGTTTGCTTTAGGGTAGCTCCCTTGGAAAGCAGAAACAATCCAGGAAGTCATGGATCATTGGACTAGAAGCCTAAGGATAGTAGATGTCATTTAGAGAGGTGTTATTACACTTATTCCTCTCTAAATGTATGGTGATGTATAGAGGAGTATTTTAGTCATTACACCTATAAATCGGAACTTTGCTAACGCAGCATTGTCTTTGGGATCAATATTTCTTTATGGTGATATTATGAAATATTTAAAATGTAAAATATAGCTATTTATATGACAATGGTATTTTGGTCATTTTAGTAGCTAAGGCGGTATGTCTTTTGATCCCCAATATAAACCATGAGTCCTAATTAAATACGGGCTAAGGAATTGATCTTAAATTAAATGAAATTTATTTGATTTAAGTAGCCTGATTTAATTGTTGGGCTAGAATAAAATAAAGGTTCATAGAGAGAGAATTAATTAAATTAGTTTGGTGGATTAATTAATTATTCAGGGTTTTGGCCCAGTTTGAATAATTAAAGATTAACCTGGGACTAAACTAATATATGCCTATTAATTGGACTAGTTTATTTGGGCTGAAAAAATTAATTATTAATTAGGTCATTTATGTGGTACTAATTAGAATAATTAATTAAGCACAAAAGGCTAAACTAAGAGTCTAATGGCACAGTCCAGTTTAATCTAGGGTTTTATTTAGGTTAAATAAGAGGATTGGAAATAACGTTATTTTGATCACTGCCTCTTCTCTGTGAGAAAAAGAGGACGTCTCTCTCCCTCTCTCTCCAGAAAAAGTTCCTTAGTCTGTAAGTAGTTCACCAAACAGAATTAGGCAGGCCATATTGAAATCAAGAAATAATTGATTAAGCTTAATAAGGATGACATGCTCCGTGCCTTATGCTTAATCTGGATATCGTGTGACAAAGGGACTAAATATAAAATTATGGTTTGGTTCAAAGAGATCACCGATCTTCATTTAACCTGGATAGTTATAATGTTTTGCTAGAAACCGCTTATAACTTGTGGGCCATTTAAATACGATTTAGGCACGCTGCCAGTGTTAAATGAACCTATAGGGTCACACAATAAGCGAACTTGTTAGGTTATTTTTCTGGTGACCAGGTTCGATGAATCTGGATGATATCCAGATTATAAGAATCTGACTCGGTAAAATAATTAGTTAAATTACCGAGATAATGGCAGAATCTTATCATATCAGTTTTAATTTAATTTGAATTTAAATTAGAATATGATAAGATATGATTAGGGTTGGACTCTAAGAGGTTCGAGGGTTTTTTAAGAAAACCCTAGCCGTCTTTCGATAGTCCAATTTTTCGGTTGAGAACATTCGTGCCATTCTCTACCAGAGAAAGAAAAAAACCTCTCAAACCCTAGGCGCTAGCACTCCCCGGGTATCGAGTGAGTTCGCGGTGTGTATCCGTAGAGGACGTTCGCATACTGCAGCGTCTGGTGATTGTTCGGGTCGAACGTACAACAACGCAACCAGAATCGAAGGATTTCGATTACAGCAACCAGAGATAACTCTTAATCGTTTACATCTTCTTAATCGTTTACTTGGGTCCTCGGGAGGGATTCGTAGATGTTTTCCGCGTTTAGGAGTCCACGAATCCCAACAGTGGTATCAGAGCCAGGTTGCTAAACGATTAGGTTGATTTATCTGTATTAATCATATTGTTGAATACATGTATAATATGTATATATGAATTTAACGGGTATGTATCAGCATGTTCTCATGATTATGATTTTAGAATACTTAGCATGCAGACTGCCTGAATTAGGTTTAATGTATGCATCTTAGTCGCCTGATCAGACCAGATTAGTTGCAGATTGTCTGTAAATTGGTCTGTTGTAATATGATATGGTATCGTAAGCATGCTATCCGTCGTTCTATATTTGCGAATTGCTTTTATTAATAGGACATGATAATATGTTATCTGTATAAATATGATTAAAAGAACGCATATTGTCTGTAATATGAATTTTCACGGCGATGGTTATTAAGGGGTCCGAACGTTAATTTGATTAATTTTCGGAAATCGGAAGGCAAAATCTCATTCAATGAAAGTAGGAAAAAATCGTTTCTCCGCGAGGCGCTGCCTTGGACCCGCGAGGCGCTGCCCTTGACCCCGCTGAGGCGTTGCCCTTGGAACCCCAACTAACTGTTCGTTGTGTGTTATTCGTCAATATTTTTTATTGTAGTTGTGGATTATTTTGAATAGTGCATAGCATGGCCCGTTTTATCCCAATGTGATTGGTTGGTTACATTATGGTTGTTTTAAGTTGTAATTTTTAAATACGGCCTGCGTGTCGTTTTTCATTGTTGTAAAATTGTACTGCTTTCCTAGAACAGGAATTATTTTTATTTTACTATCCAATGTAAAAGAAGACGGCAGCCGACATTTACAACCAAGGAGGAGTATGCTCAAGGCATTAGAGAATGCTTAAGGAGTTCATATACCTAGATTGACCACCTTGATCTTCACTTTGCTCGTGATGATCAACATAGGTTATGGGCCATGCTATGTCACTTTTATTTATGTCTTGCATGCATATTTGATATGTTTATTTCCTGGTTACTACAATTCAATCAAATTTTTTTTTAAGAAAAAAAAATTTAAGTGTTAAATGCCTTCCAAAATCAAACACTTGTTATTACTTAGATCATCATATAGTCATTCCTGCCAAAGTAGGATACTTTTGATTATCTGAGTGAGATAAGATGGAAAATAGTTTTCCATATGTTTGATATGGTTTGACTTAACTGGGCTATCAAAATGGTTTTGGGCCTAGGGCATTTTATGAGATATTTTTAGCCGGGACATTTGATGTCTATCTCATTTAAAATTAGAATTTTTATTTAATTATAAGATTAAAGCCAAAGCTTACTTATGATTAAAACAAAATATTTTTCCCCACTACGAAACATCAAAATGTTGAAGTTTCAAAAAGTTTAAATGCTTTTAGTGGGAGTTTTTCGTTAGAGTCTCAAAAATTAATTACTTTGCATATTTTTGTATGTAGATAATGGCAACAAACAGTTGGAATAATTCATTGCGATCTGTGCTTGAGAAAGACAAGCTTAGTGGGACTAACTTTCTTGATTGGGCACGAAACTTAAGAATTGTTCTTAAGCAAGAAAAAAGGCTCTATGTTCTTGAAAATCCTATTCCCCCTACTCCAGCAAATAACGCCTCAAAAGCTGAAAAAGATGCTCATAGTAAGCACAAAGATGACTCCAACGATGTTACTTGACTCATGCTAGCAACCATGAACTCTGAACTTCAAAAACAGTTTGAAGAAGCAGAGGCATATGACATGATTGTGCATCTCAAGGAAATGTTCCAAGAGCAAGCACGACAAGAGAGATTTGAAACTCACAAGGCGTTAAATGCATGTAAGATGGTTTACGGCACCTCGGTAAGTGCTCATGTCCTTAAAATGAAGGGCTATCTAGATCATCTTGATAAGCTTGGTGCTCTGTTAATCATGACATGGCCACGGATTTGATCTTGGGCTCTTTACTGCTGAGTATGACCAGTTTGTCATGAATTTTAACATGCATAATATGGAGAAATCCATTACTGAATTGCATGGGATGCTAAAACAAGCTGAATTGAACATTAAGAAGAATACTCCTAGTGTTCTAATGGTTCAAAAAGGGAAAGGCAAAAAGAACAACCAAAAGGGCAAGGTCATGGCTAGTAAGGGTAAGGACAAGGCAAAGTCCAAGTTCAAGCCCAAACCTAAGGCCAAAACACCAAAGGAGGGAGCTTGCCACCATTGTGGAGAACAAGGACATTGGTTAAGAAATTGCAAGCTCTATTTGGAAGCAAAAGAAAAAGAAGAGCGGTGAGACTGCAGCTCGGTATTTATGTTATTGAAATTAATTTATCTACTTCGATTCATGGGTATTGGATACCGGTTGTGGATCTCACATTTGTGTAAATGTGCAGGGTCTAAAAAGGAGTAGAGCCTTGGCAAAAGGCGAGGTGGACCTACGAGTTGCGAATGGAGCAAAAGTTGCTTGCAGTAGGCTGTAGGAACTTTTGAATTAATTTTGCCCGAGTGGGCTTGTTTTAGAACCGAACAATTGTTTTTATGTTCCTGCTATGAGTAGGAATATTATTTCAGTTTCTTGTTTGGATTTAGAAGGTTTTGAATTTGTTATTAGGAATAACATTTGCTCCATTAATAAAAACGGCATTTTTTATGGAGATGCTTCATTATCGAATGGGCTTTATATTCTAAATCTTCGTGGATCTTCGAGACATGTCTATCTATAATATAAATACTAAGAGATTGAAATCCAATGATTTAAATCGGACTTACTTCGGCATTGTCGTTTGGGCCATATAAATGAGAAACGCATAACAAAGCTTCATAATGATGGGCTTCTAAAATCGTTTGATTTAGAATCTTACGGAACATGTGATTCTTGTTTATTAGGCAAAATGACTAAAGCGCCTTTCAAAGGACAAAATGAAAGGGCAAGCTGATTTATTGGGCCTAATACATACTGATGTATGTGGACCAATGAATTCACTCGCTAGAGGAGGATTTCGATGACTTCATTACATTTACGGATGATTTCAGCGAGATATGGATACCTGTATCTGATGAAACACAAATCTGAATCGTTCCAGAAATTCAAAGAATTTCAAAATGAAGTACAAAATCAACTTGGCAAAAGTATCAAAACACTTCGATCGGATCGAGGTGGTGAATACTTAAGCCACGAGTTTGACGAGCATCTTAAAAATTGTGGAATTATTTCCCAATTAACTCCACCAGGAACACCTCAATGGAATGGTGTATCCGAACGGAGAAATCGGACTTTATTAGATATGGTTCGATCAATGATGAGTCAAACTGATCTTCCAATCTCCTTTTGGGGTTATGCCCTGGAGACTGCTGCATTCATACTAAATCGAGTTCCATCTAAATCGGTTCAGAAAACGCCATATGAGATATGGACTGGGAGACAACCTAGTTTGTTATTTACGAAGATTTAGGGTTGTGAAGTTTATGTAAAGCGTTTATTATCCGATAAACTTGCACCTAAATCTGATAAATGCATATTTGTGGGGTATCCTAAAGAAACTAAAGGATATCAATTTTATCTCCCAAAAGAAAATAGAGTAATTGTTGCTCGAAATGGATTCTTTCTTGAAAAGGAATTTATTTCCAAAAGAATCAATGGGAGTAAAATACATCTTGATGAGATTCAAGGACCACGAGTTAGTGCTCGAACCTCATCAAGATGAGATTCAAGAGCCACAATTAGTGCTCGAACCAAATAATGAATCTCGATTAGATGGCTCACAAGTCCAAGATGAGCCTACATCTATAGAACAAGGACCTCGAAGATCCGATAGGGTTCGTCAACAACCTCGAGAGATATGGATTTCTCATCACCGACGATCACAATGTGGAGCTTATGGTTAATGATGAGCCCACTTCCTATCAAGAAGCCATTAAGAGTTCGACTCTAGAAAATGGTTAGAGGCTATGAAGTCTGAGATGCAATCCATGTATGATAACCAAGTTTGGACTTTGGTTAACCCACCTAAAGGTTCAAAAACCATTGGGTGTAAGTGGGTTTTCAAAAAGAAAACAGACATGGAGGGAAATGTGCATACTTACAAAGCACGACTGGTAGCAAAAGGTTATAGACAAACTCATGGTATAGACTATGATGAAACCTTTTCACCAGTTGTAATGCTTAAATCTATCAGAATTCTTCTTGCCATAGCAGCATATTATGACTATGAAATTTGGCAAATGGATGTCAAAACCGCATTTCTTAATGGAAACTTACTCGAAGATGTGTACATGACACAACCCGAGGGTTTTGATGATCCTTTGAATTCTAATAAAGTGTGCAAGCTTCAAAGATCCATTTATGGATTGAAGCAAGCATCTAGAAGCTGGAATCTTCGTTTTGATGAAGCAATTAAAGAATTTAACTTTATCAAAAATGAAGATGAGCCTTGTGTCTATAAGAAAACAAGTGGGAATGCAATAGTCTTTTTGGTACTTTATGTTGATGATATCTTACTCATTGGAAACGACATCCCAACTCTACAAAGTGTAAAGACATGGTTGGGAAATTGTTTCTCAATGAAAGACTTAGGTGAAGCTGCCTATATTCTAGGTATAAGGATCTATAGAGATAGATCTAGAAAGCTAATTGGCCTAAGTCAAAGTGCATACATTGACAAGGTACTGAAAATGTTCAGTATGCAAGACTCTAAGAGAGGATTCTTGCCAATGTCACATGGCATTACGCTCAGCAAAACTCAAAGTCCTTCTACGAAGGATGAAGAAGAGCGCATGAACAAGATACCATACGCTTCCGCTATAGGGTCTATCATGTATGCCATGTTATGTACTCGACCCGATGTATCATATGCATTGAGCATGACAAGCGGAGTTCCGATCAAATCCTGGAGAGGCACACTGGACTGCTGTTAAGAACATACTAAAGTACTTAAGAAGAACTAAAGATATGTTCTTAGTTTATGGAGGACAAGAAGGCGAGCTAGTTGTAAATGGTTACACTGATGCTAGTTTTCAGTCTGACATAGATGATTATAGATCGCAATCAGGTTTTCTATTTTGTTTGAATGGAGGTCGTTGTAAGCTGGAAAAGTTCAAAGCAAGACACCGTGGCCGATTCTACTACGAAGGCGAGTATGTAGTCGCCTCAGTTGCGACTAAAGAAGCGAGTTTGGATTAAAAAGTTCATTACGGAACTAGATGTAGTTCCTAGTATTGTGAACCCAGTGGATCTCTATTGTGACAACAATGGAGCCATTGCACAAGCTAAGGAACCAAGATCACATCGACGATCCAAACATATACTTAGACGTTTTCATCTCATTCGAGAAATTGTTGATAGAGGAGATGTCAATGTATGCAAGGTGCCAACCGATGACAATGTTGCAGATCCATCGACAAAGCCTCTCCCATCGTCTAAACATGATAGTCATACCAGAACAATGGGATTACGGCTTATACCAAATTGGTCTTAGTGCAAGTGGGAGAGCTGTTGGGGATATGCCCTAGAGTCAATTTGTACTTATACAATTGTCATTATGTTTTATATAATAATATGAGGCTTTCCTTTCCATGAATAGTGAATTTTGTTTTGTTGGTCATCAAGTACGTGACTTGATAGTAAAACCCTACAATGAATACAATGACTATTCTAAAACTGTCACTGATCGATTATTATTATTGGAATAATAATAAATTAAGATTAGTATGTTTGTGACTTGATGGCTATGTTTTACTGGCCATGGATATTTGTGATATCGAGTCAAGACATAAATAAATGTTAGAGAACATTGTATTGGACATGACCCATTTGTGAGAGTACTTCATGGAATATGTCATAAGTACTTTCTAGCCATAATAATATTGAAAGTCCTTCGACCTAAATTCATCATAGTTTCTTACTTGATAAATTCTATATTTTGACATTGTCTAAAGTTGTCTTTAACTAGATAATAAATTAGACTACTGTTGAATATAAAATAAATCAAGGAGAGGAATATGATTGATTGTGAAGGAATTTGTCCCTCTCAATTATGGGAGAGATATCCATGGGCCCCTTGATAAGTTAGACTGTTAAAAATGCATGGTCGTGCTCAAATATATCAATCTAAGATATTGATATCATTTGTTTGAACAGATCTACTATGAAATCAAGAAATAATTGATTAAGCTTAATAAGGATGACATGCTCCGTGCCTTATGCTTAATCTGGATATCGTGTGACAAAGGGACTAAATATAAAATTATGGTTTGGTTCAAAGAGATCACCGATCTTCATTTAACCTGGATAGTTATAATGTTTTGCTAGAAACCGCTTATAACTTGTGGGCCATTTAAATACGATTTAGGCACGCTGCCGGTGTTAAATGAACCTATAGGGTCACACAATAAGCGAACTTGTTAGGTTATTTTTACGGTGACCAGGTTCGATGAATCTGGATGATATCCAGATTATAAGAATACGACTCGGTAAAATAATTAGTTAAATTACCGAGATAATGGCAGAATCTTATCATATCGGTTTTAATTTAATTTGAATTTAAATTAGAATATGATAAGATATGATTAGGGTTGGACTCTAAGAGGTTCGAGGGTTTTTTAAGAAAACCCTAGCCGTCTTTCGATAGTCCAATTTTTCGGTTGAGAACATTCGTGCCATTCTCTACCAGAGAAAGAAAAAAAACCTCTCAAACCCTAGGCGCTAGCACTCCCCGGGTATCGAGTGAGTTCGCGGTGTGTATCCGTAGAGGACGTTCGCATACTGCGGCGTACGGTGATTGTTCGGGTCGAACGTACAACGACGCAACCGAGAATCGAAGGATTTCGATTACGAGCAACCGGAGGTAACTCTTAATCGTTTACATCTTCTTAATCGTTTACTTGGGTCATCGGGAGGGATTCGTAGATGTTTTCCGCGTTTAGGAGTCCACGAATCCCAACACATATACTGAAAGATCGAGAGTTTGGCATTCACCTATATGCAAAGGTGGAGTAGGAGACTTGCAGGAATCGCACCAGAGGTTTCCACTAGCATATCTACTTTGGTTGCACACATTTCGGTCCAACCAATTCTAAGAACGAGGAAAAGAGGTGTTTTTTTTAAAACCTCGGAATTCGTACAGAGCACAATCGGCGCCGTTCTTTAGAGTTTTCCTTTTTTTTTTTTTTTTGCTTTCGCCTCCGCTGCATGCCTTATGTTTTCCATTTTTCATGGCTTCAATTAGATGTCTCTCCATGAATGATCATGATGGGTATCTTTGGCACAGAAGACTAGGCTATGTATAATTTGATTTGCTAAATAAATTATCCTCAAAAAAGCTTGTTAGAAGACTGCCCAAAATGAAGTTTGATAAAAACCAAATATGTGATGCATGCTAATTTGGAAAGCAGATCAAAACCTCTTTCAAACCCAAGAAAATGATCTCTACCTCAAAACCCCTTAAATTAATATATATAGATTTATTTGGACCAATGAGGACCACAAACCTTAGTGGTAAAAGGTGTACTTATATTCTAATAGATGATTTATTAAGATTTACTTGGACTTTGTTTCTTGGACAAAAAGATGAAGCATTTTTTGAATTCTCTAAATTATTCAAGCGCGTCCAAAACTCTATTGGATGAAAATTGACTTCTATTAGGAGTGACAATGATAGAGAATTTTGCAATAATGAGTTTACACGTTTTTGTTATGATAATGGAGTTTTTCACAACTTTTCAACTGCTAAAACCCCTAAACAAAATGGTTGTTGAGAGAAAAAATAGAACTTTACAAGAAATCGTTAGATTTATGATTTGTGAAAACTCTCTTCCAAAATACTTTTAGGCTGAAGCTGTAAATACAACGTGTTATATTGCTAACCGAGTGATGTTGAGACTCTTTCTAAGAAAAATGCCCTTTGAGCTTATGTTTGACAAAACTCCATCAATCTCTTATTTTAAAGTATTTGGTTGCAAATGTTTTGTTCTTGATACCCGAGACAATCTTGAAAAATTTAATAGAAAATCTAATGAGGCTATATTCCTTGGATACTCTTTCAATAAAAAGGCATATAGAGTGTACAATAAGAGAACTCTATGTGTGGAAGAATCCGTACATGTTATCATTAATAAATCTAACATTTATACATCAAGAAAAGATGATGATGATGTAGGAAGTTCAAAAGAAAGAAGGAAAGAACATCACAAAGCACCATCACTGGACATTCATGCCAAAGAAGTGGAATTGGAAGAGCAACATACTGAACAAAGCAAGCAAGAAACTGAAGAGCTCACTGATCAAGGGCTACCAAAGGATTGGAAGTACAAAACCGATCATCCAAAAGAGCAAATTATTGGTGATTCTAGCTGTGGAGTTAAAACTATATAGTATTTTGTAGACAACTTTTCTCTACTATCTAGTATTGAACCTAACTGTATTGATGTTGCCTTGCATGATGATTTTTGGATACTAGCTATGCAAGAAGGGTTTAACTAATTTGAGAGAAATCAAGTTTGGAAACTCGTCCCTAAATTACTTGATCATCCAGTTATTGGCACCAATTGGGTTTTTAGAAATAAATTTGATGAAAATTAAGTGGTAATTAGAAATAAAGCAAAATTTGTTGCCCAATGATTCAATTAAGGAGAGGGCATTAACTATGACGAGACATTTTCTCCCGTTGCTAGATTAGAATCCATAAGAATGTTTCTTGCCTTTACATCTTTCAAAAAATTTCATTCTTTATCAAACGGATGTTAAAAGTGCATTTTTGAATGGTTTTATTGAAGATGAGGTATATGTAGAACAACCTGCAGGTTTTATTTATGAGAACTTTCCAAATCACGTTTTTAAACTCTCAAAGGCTCTCCATGGTTTAAAACAAGCCCCATGAGCTTGGTATGAAAGGTTTAGTGGATTCTTGCTCTCAAAAAAATTTTCAAGAGGCATGATTGATACTACACTGTTTATTAAGTCAAAAAATTCTGATGATCTTCTCATTGTCCAAATTTATGTTGATGATATCATTTTTTGCGCTACTAATGAACCCTTCTATAAAATGTTTATTAAGACTATGTAGCAAGAATTCGAGATGAGCATGATGGGAGAACTCCACTTCTTCCTCGGGCTGCAAATAAAACAAAACTACGGATGAGATTTTCTTAAATCAAGTTAAGTACGCTAAGGAATTGCTCAAGAGGTTCAGGATGAACGAAGTCAAAGGAATCAGTACATCTATGAGCACCTTTCTAAAACTTGACAAGGATGAAAAGGGTAAGAAAGTCGACGAATAAAAATACAGAGGTATGATTGGAAGTTTGTTATATTTTACTGCTAGCCGACCAGACATTATGTTTTTAGTTTATCTCTGTGCCAGATTTCAATCGTGTCCAAAGAAATCCTACTTATGTGTCATAAAACGCATCCTTAGATATTTGGTTGGAACATATGATTATGGGTTATGATATCCTCGTACTAACACATTTGATTTTATAGGCTATACTGATGTAGACTATGCAGGCTATAAAATTGAACGAAAAAGCACTAGTAGAGACTGTCAATTTCTCGGACACTCTCTAGTGTCATGGCATAGCCAAAAACAGGCCTATCTATCCTTATCCATAACAAAGGCTGAATACATTGCAGTAGGAAGTTATTGTGCACAAATTTTGTGAATGAAAAACATATTGCTTGATTTTGGTCGCAATTTTGATTGCGTACCTATACTATGTGATAATACAAGTGCAATCAATTTAATGAAAAATCCTGTTCAATATTCTAAAAAAAGCACATTGAGGTTAAGTATCATTTTATTGGAGATCATGTGCTCAAATGAGATGTATGTGTTGAATATATCTCAACCAATAAACAGCTTGCAGATATTTTTACAAAACCTCTAGCCGAAGAAAGATTCAATAATCTGAGAATAGGCTTAGGAATTACCAAGATTATGTAACTGACAAATTTGCCAAAGATTTGTTGTTTTTACTTGTAGAACCACTGGAGACACAACTTTTGGACACTGATTTTGGATACAGCATTTCAAAGAGTAAATCCAAAACTCGCTTTCCAAAACTCTCTCTTTAAGGAGTTCCTTTTTGGATGAGCATTTCGGATAAAGCCTGAATCCAAAATGAAATCAACCTGATGCTTTGTATGTCCTTCAAGAATAATTGCTTCCAGATTATTCTTTTTGAAATTCAAAATAATAGCACTTTTTTCAAGGTAGCTTTTAAAATCTCTAATGAAAAGCCTTTTTCCAATGTACTTGAGTGTATTATTATCACAACCTCCTAGGAAATCACAAAAGGTTTTCTCTCTCTTCTCTCCCGATTTCTGAAATTAATTAGACTCCATCTTTCTTCCCTCAAAGTTTTTCTAAGCTTCTCTCTGAACAACTGAAAGCCCAAGCCTTCACCCTTTGATTATAATGGCAAAATCCCCAAAATCAACTAAACCCAAGTCAAAGAAAGCCTGAAAAATCACTCCAACAATGAAGAAGAAATCGATTGCAACAGAAAAGGGAAAAGAAATCTCTCCCGAACTCTCAACTTTTTAGACCGACTCTTCTAAATCATCTCCGAAATAAGAAAGTTTCGAGATCCAGGTACCTCACTTTTTAGATTCTAAAAGTGAATCTAATTTTAATGAAATGAATTTCAAGAAACCAAACAGTGATTGTTGGTTATCTAGCAAATCCAGCGTCTTTTTTGAATTTTACAAATGTGTTAAATATGTTTGAGTCCCTTGGGTGGGGAGCCCTACTAACTATGGATGAAAAATTGTTTACTACTCTTGTATGAGATTTTTATGCTAATTTGAGAAAAGGCCGATTAGAGGAAACAAGAGGAGGATTCATGGTCCGGTAGTACACTTCAAGAGTTGGGGGTAAGAATCTTAAGTTTGATAATTGCTTGTTGAACAGAATATGTGAAGTCAGAGATGGCGAGATTCAGTATTTTGAACTGAACAAGTTCTTGAAAGGAACTGATTTGTTTGATTTGGGGAAGTTTGAATATACATTTACTGGCAGGAAGAGTTTTAGGAACTCGAGTGATAAGAACACGAAGTGGTTGAATAGACCGGGTAGGATTCTGTACCACATGGTTTCAACCATGGTGGTTCCAAATTTTGGACACAAAACCTCTATCAACAGTATGTAAATGGTGATCATGTTGGCGCTCATTGAAAATAAGCCAATAAGTTTTAGGTATCTTGTTGCAAAATTAATAATGTGAGCCAGGAATACCTCCAGCAAAGCCCTGCCTTATGAAAACTTATTGACTAAAGTGTTTAGAAACTTTAGTGTTGATCTAAATTCTGTCACTCCTGCTTTTTCAAAGATGAATGTGTACAGCTTTGAGTCGTTTGAAAGAATGGGATATGTGAAAATGAACAATGAGTGGAAACTGCTCCGAGATGCAACTGATAATGAAAAAGAAAAGTTGTTAAAGGTAAAGGCCGAAAGCAAGAGTGCCCAATCTGCCGAAGCAAAGAGAAAGGTTGAGTTAAAAACTCAAGAAGAATCCTCTACCAAGGGCAAACAGAGAACTCAGGACACGGGCATCAGTCAAAGTATTCTAGAAGTAATCAATTTACTGGCTGTTAAGGTGGATAGCCTCAGTTCAGAAATTCAGACTCTTAGGAATAGGCTAACTACAGTAGAAGAGAAAGATAAAAAGGATGAAACAATGCATGTTCCATCAGCACCATCACAAGAAAAGGTAACTAAAGAACAAATTGCCATTGAAGAAGAAGAAGAAGAAGTTGTGAAAGAGCAACAGGATGAGGAAATGACGGCCACTGAATGAGAAAGACGGACATCCACATATCAGGAAGAATTAGCACCCCATGTCCCTACTGAAATCTCTGTCTCATCTGGAAAAAGACAGAAGCATGTGGTAGTAAAGAGGAAGTCTAGTAAGATTGATGGACAGCATTTAAAGAAAGGTGTCAAGTCCAAGTCAGAGACAGTCCATATTTCCTAAGTGATCACCTCTGCTGATTGCTTCCAAGACATCCTCTACTTGCACAACTTTTACTGATATTCTTTTGACAATTATCTTTTTGATTTCTACACCAGCCTTTAAACAATTTCAATTTTGCATATCTCTTGCTCTATTTGTTGAATATATATATCCGTCATCTGCATTCTTCTTATTCTCCTTTTTTTTTTTTATTGATGACCAAAGGGGGAGAAAATTGGTATAAAAAATTGATAATAACTGTTGGAATTATGCACTGTTGTTGATGGTTATTGTTGGTTATTATTGGACTATGTACTGTTGTATCATGGACTGGTAATGAATGAACTGCATATGGTTATTGTGCGTTGTTGTGCTATGGATTGGAAATAGTTATTGTGTTATGGTCTGTGAAGCACAGTATGAAATACATGTGAGGGTTTTGGGGTTGATCAAACCAATATGCTGTGCAATTTTTTTTTTTTTTTTTTGGTTGTATAAATTGTGATTTATGGTCATGTACTAGTTGTATATTGGCTTATAATAGGTATGAATTGTGGTTTCGGTTTCTTAGCATGTTATGGTCAAAGGAGTTTGAAGTGTGTACATAAAGTTAAAATTGAGATTTGGTTTGTTGAACAATATGTTTTTGGAAACTAATTATAAAATGCTCTATGTTAAAAACCTCAGATGATAAGGATATTTATACATATATCTTTCATTGCTCAAAGTTTCCTTGAAGTCTGAAATTTCTTGAGAAAACTAAGCTGGATCAAAATTGTTGAAAACTCGTTGTTACTTGCACATACACATGGGGAGCTTTGGACTCTTATTTCTTCAATCCAAAAGTCCAATCCAAAAATGGGTTCTAAAAAGGATTGCTTTTGTCTAATTTTACTCTATTTTGGACATATGTTTTGGACATCTAAAACCTTAAGGCCAAAAGTTTCGTAGTCTCACTTCACCTAATTTTGGATATGTGTGTTCATTATTCAGTTTGAATCGAAGAATCGAACCGAAATGGTCCCAATTTTGATTTTTGGTTCGATTCGGTTTTAGAATTTATATAAAAATTTATTTCAGATTTCTAAAATAAAAAATAAAAAACCGAATTATATTTTTAAAATTTAAAATATATAATTATATTAAAATATTGTTCATTAATTAATTAATTAATTTTATAAATTATTATTATTTTAAAAAAATTTATGTTTAATTTCGATTATTTCGGTTTGGTTCGGTTTGATTTTGTCCAAAATAAAGTCATTAGTAATTAAATTTAAGATCTTCATCTTTGCAATTTGCATCCATGATCATAACCTTCTACCAAAATATTTGGCCCAAATCTTTAAAATATTTGGACTTTAATTTATATTACATTTTATATTATATTTGAATTATAATTTATATTAAACTTTATTTGTTTGGACTTAAATTTATATTAGGTTAATGGATCTACTAAATGATGCATTCAAATTCGGTTTAAAACCGAACCGAACCAAAATAATTTCAATTTAGTTCTATCGATTTTCTTTAAATTTCGGTTCGATTCGATTTTGAAAAAAAAATCGAAAAAAAATGAATTTCAAAATTGAAAACCGAATGAACACCCCTAGTTTTGGTTACACATTTCGAAAGTCCAAAATTTAAATCCATTTTTTTTTTCTCTCAAATCTCACTGTGTGGTCTCATATCCTACATTCATATATGCACATATTAAGGGGGAGTATTTCATCTTATGAATAACATTCTATACCTCCTTGTGTACATATTTATACATTTTCTTTATCAATTGTGGCTATTCTCTTAAGGAATAGTCGTGTGATGGAAGGAATGAGGATATGGAGGTTGGTTGGACCATAGATTCGTTGAGTTATATTTATGAATACATGCTTTAATTTTCTATCTTAATCTTATAAGAACTCTTTGAGTCCTATAATGAGAGATCGTAGTTCAATGAAAAATATTCTTATTTCTCTCAATCTAACATTTTCGTACTGTACATATCATTATTTTTATATCACAATTCCATCAAGTTTGTCATCACTCAAAAGGGGAGAGATTGTTAGCCCTAAGGGCATTCTCCTGTGTTTTGACTTATGACAAACATTGATGATGACTAACTTGTGTGATTTACATGTGATAGGACATGGTTGACCTCAGTTCTTTCAAGGCAAGCAAATAAGATTGCTAAGCAATTCTTGAGTACTAGAATCCAAGAATGGGTGATCAAGTAAAAGACCAAACTCAAAAGATTGCATACCAAGAAATCCTTGTGGAAGAACCTTAGACTAGGAATCATTGTTAAGGTATTGTCTGTGTAAATTCTTATGTCTTCTTTACTTGATGATTCAATTTATTTCTACCTTGAAGCACACAAACAAAAATATTTCAAAGTATTAAGTCTTTAGAATTTTGGATTAAGTAGTTTAGATGACTCTGCATCCAAAAAGCCTCGTCTAAAACTCTATGAACAGTGTCAAATTGTTTCTGCCTAAAAAAGTGTCATTTTGGACTCATTTTTTGGACGCACCCTCATCCGATACTTAAATCTAAAACTTTAAAAAAAATGATAGCGTGAAACTAGCCGTTGGAGCTCTACTTTTTGCTCTTATAAAAGGTTTCAAAACTCGATTTTAAAACAGATTTTTGTCCTATCTTTCTAAGAAACACTCTTACTCTCTAGAATACCAAAATCTCCCTTTTTATAGTGCTTCAAATTGAAATTAAATTGTTTCAAAAAGGTAATGGTTGCTTGTGCTCATTTACTTGTACATTTACTCAAAAGTGTGAGCTATCTCTGGTTCATTTCTATAATCCTTCTTATGTATCAAGGTTGTGGTGTAAAAGTCATTTGGGGTGAACCTTGATTTGTTAATCGATTGAAAGGTTTTGGTAAAACTAAATATAGTGATCCTCTTATGTAATTGGTGTAGATAGACACCATTGAGTTGGGTGAGTTTAATGAAATCCGGTTGAAAATCCTTAAGTGTGAGCTTAAGCTAGTGAATATAGATCTTGGTAGATTGAACCACTATAAATCTTGTTTTCTCTCTCTTTGCATTAAATTTCGACAAGCTGCAAACTTCCCTGCTTAAAAAAAATTTTGAAATCACTCATAAGAAACCTTTATGTTTCTCACCAACCCAGCTTCATTCTTATATTAATTGCATATCTTATGTCTCATCTCATTTAGATTGTAGTTGATCTTTAAGAAATTCCAAAAGCTCCTCGTTGTATCAATAGCAAACTCTCCGATCTAAAATACAAATGAGTATCTCAAAATAGATTTTTGAAAAGTGTTCTAAATTTGCCAAAAATCTTATTCATCCCCCCTCTAAGGTTTTTCACAACTCTTCTTGTTTCCTTTTAGAGATATGCTTTGGAAACAACATCATACATTCTGAACTTGGTGCCTTCCAATTCAGTGCCTAAGACACCTTATGAGATGTGGACTAGTCGAAAGCCTAGTATGAATCATCTCAAAGTATAAGGTTGTCCAGCATATGTACTGACTAAAGGAAGTAAGTTAGACCCAAGATCATAATTGTGCTGCTTCGTAGGGTATCCAAAAGGAACAAGGGGTGGATATTTTTATCATCCCCAAGAGTAAAAAGTACTTATTAGTACTCATGTTAGGTACTTGGAGGATGAACAAACTGTATCCACTAAGGTTTCGAGTGTGGCAGATTTGGAAAATAAGTTGATTAATACTTCAACTTCAAGTACTCCAATTGAGGAGCCTAAAGAGGCACAACCAAATATTCCTATACAAAATAAACTACGTCGTAGTGGGAGAATTTCTAGGGGTCCTGAAAGATAAACTAGAGAAGCCTTTGAGGTAGTCTCCGGCCATCAAGAATAAGATCCCACTAGATATGATGAGGCTATTGTTGATGTTGATGCAGACAAATGGCAAGTAGTAATGGATGCTGAAACTGAGTTTATGTATCTCAATCAAGTCTAGGATATTGTCACTTCACTTGAAGGAATTAAACCCATAAGGTGTAAGTGGATATACAAGAGAAAAAAAGGTGTGGCTGGAAAAGTGAAAACCGTTAAAGCAAAGTTGGTTATAAAAGGTTGTACTGAGAAAGAAGGAATCGATTATGAGGATACCTTTTCACCTGTTCCCATGCTTAAATTCATATGCATTATCTTAGCCATTGCATGTCATTATGATTACAAAATATGACAAATGGATGTCAAGATAGCCTTTCTTAATGGCTATCTTAGCGAAGACATTTATATGACTCAGTCTGAAAGCTTTGTTGCAAAAAGGCAAGAGCATATGATCTGTAAGTTGAAGAAGTCCTTTTATGGACTTAAGCAGGCATCATTGGTATGGAACATATGTTTTGATAAGACTGTAAAGTCTTATAGTTTCATACAAAACGTGGTTTAATGAGCTGAAAAAGTCTTATGGTTTCACGGGCATACGTGTATAGGAAGACCGTTGGAAACAATGTGTCTTTTATGGTACTTTATGTAGATGACATTCTACTCATTGAAAATGATGTAGGGACATTGTCATCTATAAAGGTTTAGGTATCAAGTCAATTTAATATGAAATATATGAGAGAAGCTAGCTACATTCTTGGAATAAAGCTTCTTAGAGTTAGGAAGCAAAGAATATTAGGTTTATCCCAATCTACTTACATTGACAAGATATTGGCCAAATTTAGCATGGATTAGTATAAAGGGGCAATAATACCTTTTAGACATGGATTGACCTTATCTTCCAAGTAGTGTCCTAAAATACAGGAAGAAAAGGAAAGGATGAGTAGAATTCCCTATGCCTCGGCAATGGGAAGTCTTATGAATGTCATGCTTTGCGCCAAGCCAGATATCTACTTTGTAGTAGGCATGATTAGCAGGTATTAGTCAAACCCAGAGGAAGAACATTGGCAAGCTGTGAAACATATTCTCAAGTACCTAAAGAGAACGAGGGACTATATGCTTATTTATAGGGCCGATGACTTAGTTCCTACCGGTTACACGGACTCAAACTTTAAGCAGATAAAGACGAAAGAAAATCCACTAGTAGATATGTTTTCACTTTGTCTAGAGGAGCTATTTTATAGAGGAGTATAAAGCAATCTTGCATTACTGATTCTACCATGGAAGCTGAATATGGGTAGCTTCAAAAGCTTCTAAAGAAACGGTTTGACTCTGAAAGTTCCTCACAGAATTTAGAGTTGTACCACAAATAAATAGGCCCATTACTATATATTGTGACAGTTCTGGAGCTGTGTCACAATGTAAGGAGCCAAGAAACCACCGGAAGGATAAGCATATTGGGAGAAAGTATCACTTTATCCGGGAGCTCATCCAGAAATTGGAGATATTAGTTGACCAGATTTCCTCTACAAATAATCTAGTAGACCTATTTACCAAGACTTTGATAGAAAAGATATTTTGAAGATACTTAGATGTCATAGGGGTTAGCACATATAGACTATCATAGTCCATTTAGTACAAGTGGGAGATTGTTAGAATGTATACCCAAAATGGCCTATGCATTTCTATATTTTGAAAATTAATAAAAGTTTCATTCATTAATGGTTGTTTGTTTATATATATTGCGTATTAAAGGTCAAAATGTGTTAGTAAGAAATCTATGTGATTGGGTCGTACTTTCACAGTAAAGTGTAGATTATGACCTACTAACACATAAATGAAAAATTATTCTTGATCGATTGATGGAGTTGGACACTTTATCAAGCTTTAGATCATTACACTATAATTTTTAAATAGAGAATGGTTTACCTTTAATCAATAAGTAGTCCACTCACACCAATAGTGTAAGCGTATTTAGAATATGTAGAACTAGACCACACAATAATAATCTTTATAAAAGTACTAAAATAAAAAAATATTGGTTTATTGCAGCTACTGCTTGGATGAGTACTCTAAAACTTAAGTATAAGTTAGTGGTCTGGTGAAGTTGGACTTTTACACTTTGATGTATGTTGGGTGAGGTCTTATTGCAAGGTCAATAACCTTATATGTTGGGTGTATAACTCTAATTAATTAAGACGGACTTATACAATAGAGTTTATATCACTACAAGAAAAATGTGAATCTGCCACGGACTTTTGCCAGAGAAAATTTTCCGTGGCAATCAGCAACGATTTTTGTCATGGAATAGCAAAATACAAGTAACTTGTGAGGAAAAATATACCATAGCAAGGAAATAGTAACAAATAGCGATGAAAACATATTCCGTGACAAATCGGTAACAAAAAAAAGTACCAAAAAATTATGCCAAACATTAGCCACCAATGTGTTAATCCGTGGCAAATCTCTAGCAAATTGCGAGGGATTTGCCACGGATTTATTTTTTCTTTTTTTATTCTAATTTTTATTATATTTATTTTGATTAAAATGGTCAAATGTTTTATAAACATTTTGTTTTTTTATCTCTAACTTATTTATTCTTAAAAAATAATTTATACGAATTTAAAATAGAATGTAATATTTTTGTATGTAGAAATATATGTGTGTATTAAAATAAAAAATTTTAATGATATATATACATATATATTTACAACAAAAGCCATTGGAAATATCAATGCAATTAACTATATTACCATTTAGAATATACAAAAAATATGTTAGGTAAAATAGTGATAAAAAAGAATAAGAAAATTTCATTAATTATTTTTCGTGACAAATCCGTGGCAATTTGCCACAGATTTATTTTTTATTTTTTATTCTAATCTTTATTATATTTATTTTTATTCCATACATTTTGATCAAAATAGTCAAATGTTTTATAAACATTTTGTTTTTTTTATCTCTAACTTATTTATTCTTGAAAAATAATTGATACGAATTTAAAATAGAATGTAATATTTTTGTGTATAGAAATATATGTATGTATTAAAAGAAAAAATTTTGAAGATATGATATCATTTTTTTTTTTTACAACAAAAGTCATTGGAAATATCAGTACAATTAATTATATTACAATTTAGAATATACAAAAAATATGTTAGGAAAAATAGTGATAAAAAAGAATAAGAAAATTTCATTAATTATTTTCCGTGGCAAATCCATGGCAATTTGCCACAGATTATGTTAGTCCGTGGCAAATTGCTAGGGATTTGCCATGGATTTATTTTTTTTTTTTTATTCTAATTTTTATTATATTTATTTTGATTAAAATGGTCAAATGTTTTATAAACATTTTATTTTTTTTATCTCTAACTTATTTATTCTTAAAAAAGAATTGATACGAATTTAAAATAGAATGTAATATTTTTGGGTGTAGAAATATATGTGTGTGTTAAAATAAAACATTTTAATGATATGATATGATGTAATTTTTTTTTTTTTTTTACAACAAAAGCCATTAGAAATAATAGTGCAATTAACTATATTACCATTTAGAATATACAAAAAATATGTTAGGTAAAATAGTAATAAAAAAGAATAAGAAAATTTTATTAATTATTTTCCGTGGCATATTCATAGCAATTTGCCACGGATTTATTTTTTCTTTTTTATTCTAATTTTTACTATATTTATTTTTATTGCATACATTTTGATTAAAATAGTCAAATGTTTTATAAACATTTTGTTTTTTTATCTCTAACTTATTTATTCTTGAAAAATAATTGATACGAATTTAAAATAGAATGTAATATTTTTGTGTGTAGAAATATATGTATGTATTAAAATAAAAATTTTTAAAGATATGATATAATTTTTTATTCTTTTTTACAACAAAAGTCATTGGAAATATCAGTGCAATTAACTATATTACCATTTAGAATATACAAAAAATATGTTAGGTAAAATAGTGATTAAAAAAAATAAGAAAATTTCATTAATTATTTTCCATGGCAATTTGCCACGGATTATGTTAGTCCTAGGCAAATCCCTAGCAAATTGCAAGGGATTTGCCATGGATTTATTTTTTCCTTTTTTGTTCTAATTTCTATTATATTTATTTTGATTAAAATGGTCAAATATTTTATAAATATTTTGTTTTTTTATCTCTAACTTATTTATTCTTAAAAAAGAATTAATACGAATTTAAAATAGAATGTAATATTTTTGGGTGTAAAAATATATGTGTGTATATTTATTTTTATTTCATACATTTTTATTAAAATAGTCAAATATTTATAAACATTTTATTTTTATATCTTTAACTTATTTTTTTTGAAAAATAATTGATACGAATTAATATAGAATGTAATATTTTTGTGTGTAGAAATATATGTGTGTATTAAAATAAAAATTATATATATATATATATATATGTATGTATGTATATGAATTTGTTTATGTGTGTGTGTATATATGTATATGAATATATATATATATATATATATATATGTGTGTGTGTGTGTGTGTGTGTATATGAATATATAAATATAAATATATTTATATTTATATATATATATGTGTGTGTATGTGTATATAAATATATATATATATATATATATATATATATATATACACACATACACACACACATATTCATTTACATACACACACATACACACACACACACACACACATATATATATATATATGAATATCTGAATATAAATATGTATGTATGTATATGTGTGTGTATATATATATATATATATATATATATATATGAATATCTGAATATATATTTATATATGTATATGAATATGTGTGTTTGTATATATATATATATATATGAATATGCATATATATGTGATTATGAGTGTATATATATGTGTGTGTGTGTGTGTATATGTACTTAAATATGTGTGGTGTATGTGTGTGTGTGTGTGTGTGTGGAGGGGTGGTTATATTGTGTATGAATTTATATGTGTGTGTGTGTGTGTGTGTGTGTGTGTGTGTAAACCATTTAATAAAAAAGATAGTATAGTTGGTAGTATATAAAATTTTAAAATTTTATAAATATAAAAAATATTTTTTAATATTGAATAATATGGTTTTATATTGAATTTAATATGATTATTATATTTTGTTATAATACTTTTATTTTAAAAAAAAACACACACAAAGATTGTTCAGAGTAGTTTAAATAAAAATAAAAAAAAAGATAGCCTAACAATTGCCATAGCTCAGCGGCTAAACACGACATATACATTTCGAATGTCATAGGTTCGAGTCTTGCATTGTGCAATTCTTGAACAATTTAAAGTTGTGATCCAGTGTGGCCGGTCCATGGAGATGGATGTGCACCAAATAGTCTGTGATCTGGTGTGGCTAGTGCGTGACTTTCTGTGGCAAATCCATGGCAAATTGTCACGGATTTGCTACTGAAGAAATTTTTAAATAAAGTATCCGTGACAAATTGCCACGGAAAAAAAAACTTCCTCGCAAAAAATGCTTAGCGACGAAGGTATTTGCCATGGACTAATTCCGTTGCAAATCCGTGGCAAATTCCAATTTAGCCACGGATTTGTCCGTGGCAAATTGGCAGATTTCTTGTAGTTTAGCGACGAAGGTATGTTTCATTAAGTGAAGAAATCACTCCCTTGTGATTTTTCGGGATAGTCTAATAATCTAAGGTCTTGGAAAACGTGACTAAGTATGTATACTTTTTGGTAACTCCTTGTGATAAGTGGATACATACTGAGAGTCGTGGATTATCAAACTAACTATCAAAGGATGGTAGATGTCATTGAGAAATGTGTTAGAACATTTTTCCTATCTCAATGACGGGTACAACGTAGAGGGGTATTTTCGTTCTTACACCTGTAGGTCGAGGACACTGCACTTGCAATATTTTTCTCGAGGTTAATATTGTCATATGGTGATAAATAAAATATTTAAAATAATTAAAAGATTGGTATGTGTTAGAAAGAGTATTTTGATCATTTTTGTAGCCAAGAATAATATGTCTTTTGGTCCCTAGAGTAGCTCAAATAACCTTAATAAATTTATTTACTATATGGGCTTATTAGGTGAATTTATTATTGGAAGAATTATTCTAGAAGTCTAGATTTATTTGGACTAGAATATTTAATTGGATCGATTTAATTTATTTATTTATTTATTAATTATCTTGAATAATTTTATATTAGGCACAAGTAGATTAATTAATTAATAAAACAGATAATTTAAATAATTAGTTATTAATAAATTATCTTGGATAATTTTATATTGAGTCCAAGTGAATTAATTAATAAGAGAGCTAATTAATTAGTTTAGGACTAATTAAGAAAAGCCCTGACCCATCAAGGTTTGAGTGTAGTGGCTAATAGGTTTTGGAAACCTAGGTTAGCTGCCACTACACAAGAAAAAGAAAAGGAAATAAAACGAAGAAAAAAAATAGGAAAATGTGGCCCGGTTCTGTTTGGTTTTGGAAAAGGAAAAAGGAAGATGTTTTATGCTTAAAAGGCATCTCATGTGCCTTGTACAGGGTTGACCTAAATTTGACAAAAGAAAAAAGCTTTTGGTTTTTCCATAGACAAAACAAGCCGTCTTTTTCCTTTGTCACTTTTTTTTCTTCGTATTTCTTTTAACGTTTAGCCCTTCTGCTTTTCTTCCAATCTTCTTCACTCTAATTCTACTTTCACTGGTAGAGGTCCATAGAGGTTAAAGAATACTCTGAAAGGTTAGGAGCTAGCAAACGTGATAAGTGTTTGATGCGAATGAGCCAATGGTTAACTGGTATTTCCGCGGAACAAGTAGACGTTCCATTCTAGGAAGCACCATTGAACCCGAACTCAACTCCAATTATTCAAATAAAACACTCTAGAAGTAAGTACTCCTAGACTTTGACTCGAAAGAAATTTTAATTTGCCATCTTTCGCTGCTTATAGAGATGGCAATTTTTCCACTTAAACCGGGGACCCAGCTCTGTCCGGCCCGGTTAAGCTAGGGATTCTCCGATTTAAGCAGGGCCAGGCCGGGGTAGGCTTTATTCCTTGGCCCACCAACCGGGGGCGAGCCGGGGACAAAGATTGCATGATCCCCGCCCTCGGCCCAATCCGCCAAGCCCACTTTACATATATTTTATATTATATGTATTATATATATATATATATATATATATATATATAAATTATATATATATACACACACATACATGTAGAGGTAAATTATATATGTGTTGTATATATATACATATTATATAGATTATATATATATATATATTATATAAATTATATGTATATTATATATATTATATATGTATATAAAGGTAAATTATATATGTATACAAAATAAAATAGAAAAGAACAGAAAAAAGAAAAAGAAAAAATTATCAATTATCAATTTTATTCTTACTAATCTAGTGATATAATAAATACTTGAATTATTAGAAACCACCACAAAAGTTTTCTATATGATTAAAAAGTTTTGAATAAAAATATATTGGATGTAAATTTTTCTTTTTAAAAAAATCTTTATAAATATTTTCGCGCTAGGTTGGGATCGAGGATTGTTTTATCCCTAACGGGTTAGGGGAGGGGATCCCCACCTTTTCTCTTGGCGAGAATGGGTTGGGGATGGGAAATAGGGGCATATGCGGGGGCAGGGCCAGGATTTCTAGTCTCCAGCCCGGCCACATTGCCATCCCTAGCTGCATATTTAATTTTCCTGCGGTTCTGTAAATTCATTTCCAAAGATTTGCAAATCAATTGCCAAATTCTTTTGTTAACTCTACAAAGGTAACTAAATCGTATATTCTAGCTATAGATGCTCCTATTCAGATTGAGGTTCGAACAAGACAAAATAAAATTCCTATAGCTACTGAATAAAAAACACACCAAAAGCATGGACGACCTCTTGGTTCAAAAGATAAAAATCTTTGAAAAAAAGAGGATTAAATAATTAGAGTGATCAAATTGAAAAATTAGAAAATAAAGATTAAGTGGCAACTGATGAAAAAATTCAAATATCTGAAAATAGTAAATAGAATAAAAAGATGTCCATCAATTATTTGATTTTTGGCAGAAGTTGGAATCGGATGAAAATAACTGTTGATGATATTTTTGCATACAATATAGAACTTGATGCGTTAAAAGATAATGAAGATCTTGTACCAACATCAATTGAAAAATGTCTTCATACAAATGATTGGTCAAAATAGAAAGATGCATTCAATCAAAGTTAAACTCACTTGCAAAACGCGAGGTTTTTTTACCTGTAGTCCGAATACTAGAAGGTATAAAACTAATTGGTTATAAATAGGTATTTGTACGAAAGTAGAATGAAAATAATGAAGTCATAAGATATTAAGCATGACTTATGGCACAAGACTTTTAACAAAAATTGGATATTGATTACGATGAAATATATTCACCCATGGTAGATGAAATTACACTCTGATACTTTATAAGTCTAGTAGTACGTGGAAATATTGGCATGCAACTAGTGGATGTTGTGATTGCTTATTTATATAGGAATCTTGATAATGATATTTATATGAAAATCTCAGAAGGATTGAATATGCCTGAAGCATATAATTCTAATCCTTGTGAAAATTATTCCATTAAATTACAAAAGTCATTGTATGGTTTAAAGCAATTTGGACACATGTGGTATAATCATCTTAGTGAATATTTATTAAGATCAGGATATAAAAATGATCAAATATGTCCATGTGTATTTATTATGAAATTTGGATATGATTTTGTTATACTTGCTATATGTGTCGATGATATCAGCTTTATTGGAACTCCATAAGAGCTCCAAGAGGCACGAGATAGCCTAAATAAGAATTTGAAATTAAAGATTTTAGAATAACCAAATTTTGTCTTGGTCTACAAAAAGAACATTGGAAGTGAAGGATTTGAACATAACAGAGCATGTATACAGTGAACAAAAACGAACAGAACAAATATATATCAGAGCATGGCGCAGCATGGAGGCATGAAAACATACCTCTTGGAGCCTTAAAACTTGAAGAATATGGTTGAAGGACTTGAAACTCCAGAACAGCTTCTTCCTTCTCCCGTAAGATGATGCTTCCTGTGCAAACTTCTTCAGGTTCTCCTCCGGTGAATCCTTAATGCTAGGCTCTTCAATTCTCAGAATATAATCACAGTCTAATCAAACGTTGGTGAGCACAGAAAATGGGATGAAGAAAAGCCTTTCAGATCTCTCACTCAATCAACTCTAGGTTGGCTTCCTTTGGTTTCATATATAAAACAAAACCAAAAGCCAAAAAAGAAAAAGCCACGAGAGACAGAGAGCCAAGAGACTCGGAAGAGAAAATTTTTCCAAAATTTTATTTTTATTTTTCCACACAGAAAGCAAAGAGTCATGAAACCAAAAAATAATTATTGTGATAAAAATAATATTCTCGAGATTTAATATCCGAATATTATTAACAAAATAAAATTTGGCTTCACTCTAAACTCTTCTAAACTATGTCCGGAAAAATCCTATGGTCCAGACTATTGGGCCAAAATAATATTTATTATTTTTCTTGGACTCGAAAAAGCCAAAAATAATAAACATGAATTATTTTCCTTGGGATTAAATAAATAAACCAATAAATAATTAATGAACCCAAATGAATTAAAAATAATTAAACTTTAATTATTTATTTCTTGGGATTAAATAACCCAATAAATAATTAAGTATTAATTATTTCTTCTAGTTTAAGTCCCGATTAATTTCTAATTATCCAAACTAGACCTTGGCCCTGAATAATTAATTAACCAATTAAATCAGATAATAAATTTCTCTCCATTTATTTTATTCCAGCCAAATAATAAATTAGACTTCCTGAATAAAATAAGCTCTCTCAACTGAGATCAATTTCTCAACCCAAAAACTAATTAGAACTTACGGGTTATTCCGAGGACTAAAAAGACACATCGCCTTGGCTATTAAAATGACCAAAATACCCCTACTATATAAATAGCTATATTTTACATTTTAAATATTTTCTAATATCACCATAAGGAAATATTGACCCCAAGGACAATGCTGCATTCGCAAAGTCTTCGTCCTACATGTAAAATGACTAAAATAACCCTCTACATATTGCCGTACATTTAGAGAGGAAGAAGTGTACTACCACTTCTCTAAATGACATCTACCATCCTTAGGCTTCTAATCCAATGATCCACGACTTCCTAGAGTGTTTTCGCTTTCCAAAGGAGCTACCCTAAAGTAAACATCCAAGTTACGTTTCCCAGGGCCCTGGATATTTAGATTATTCGGACAACCACAAGGGGCGATATAGTGTAGAAACTATCTTGTACAAGTCTGTCTTAACTAACTAGTTACACATACCCAACATGCAAGTATATTGGCCCTACGATAGAACCTCAACTATAGCATATCAAAGTATATACTTCCAGCTTCGCCAGACCACCAACTCATACTCAAGTCATAGAGTACTAGTCTACACTGTAGCAGTAATAGTCTAGGTTTCTACCATGTAGTACTTTTTAGAAACCACTACTACAGGTCCTATTCTACGTATTCGAAATACGCTTATGTCATGAAGTGAGTGGACTACTCACTAGCTAAAGGTAAGTCATTCCCCATTTGAAATTCATAACATAATAACCTAAACATGATGAGATTCCCATTCTCATCAATCGGTTAAGAACAACTGTTTATGTATTTAAATAACCAATTATCCATACCTTACTGTGAAAGACCTCCATTCACATGGATCACTTATTTACACACAATGGGTCTGTTCCAAATGAAAATGCACACAAATAAAGAAAATTATTTCACAAACGATTTCTGACAAATAAATTCTTTTATTAACATATTCGATATTTTCATCAGAAAACTAGTCTAAGAGGGCATATTCCCAATAGAAAGATGATATTTTTATTTTCAATCAACATATACAGCTAAAGTTTTGAAGAGATTTTATATGGACAAAGTACATCCATTGAATATTCCAATGGTCATCAAGTCATTAGATGTAAATAAAAACCCTTTTCGACCTCGAAAAGATGATAAAGAACTTATTGGTCCTGAAGTACCATATCTCAGTACAATTAGTGCACTAATGTACTTTGCTAATAACATTCGACCTGATATAGTATTTTCTGTGAATTTATTAGCAAGATTTAGTTCTTCTCCAACGCAATGACATTAGAATGGTATCAAACATGTCCTAAGATATCTCCAAGGGACAATAGATCTCAGATTGTTTTATTCAAATAAAACCAGTTCAATATTGTTTGGATATGCTGATACTGGTTATTTATCTGATCCACATAAAGTATATTTTCAAAGTAATTATTTATTTACATGTGATGATACTTCTATATCACGACCCTCTACAAAATAATATATAACATTTATTTCTTCAAATCATGTTGAAATTATTGCTATTCATGAGGTAAGTCAAGAATGTATGTCGTTGACATCCATGATCCATAATATTCGAAAAAATTGTGGTTTATCCTCTGAAAAGGAAATTCAACACATTTTTCTGAAGAGAATTCAACTTGTATAGCTCAATTAAGAGGTGGATATATTAACAGAGATAGGACAAAATATATTTCACCAAAATTTTTCTTTATTTATGAACTCCAGAAGAAAGATAAAATAGATGTACAATAGATTTGATCGTGTGATAATCTAACAAATTTATTCACTAAAACATTACCGACAGCATCATTTGAAAAATTAGTACATAAAATTGGAATGGGTCAGTTGAAATATATGAAGTCTTCTTAAAGATGCTATCAAGAGGGGGAGTATGTACACTGTACTCTTTTTTCCTAATTAAGGTTTTTTCCTACTCAATTTTTTTCTTGTTCAAGTTTTTAATGAAGTAGTGTTCCTTCTAGAATAAAAAATGTACTCTTTTTCCTTTACTAGGTTTTTATCTCCTAGGGTTTTTCCTAGGAAGGTTTTTAATGAGGTATTTTATAGAGTTTGAAAATGAACATCCAAGGGCGTGTGTTATGGAAATAATAAGTGGCTGTTCATTTCCCCAAAACTATCCATTTATCTTGAAGATAAATTGATTATTCGTTTTTTTAAGGTTATTAATGGATCAGATAAGATTGTATTGATTAAATTTATTTATTATTCCTTTAGATGATATATCTAAACCTCTATAAATAAGGGCCTTATGTAAACAAACATAATCAATCATTTGAATCTAAATAATTCTTTTATTTCTAATATAGTTTCTTCAATTTTCAATTTTTATATTTTCTTAATTCTATTTGGAATCAAATTCACAATAAAGTTGAATAAATAGATTTTTTTACTAGAAAAAAAGCCATTTGATAAATTGAGAAATTATTAAGGCATATTGATTAAGTTGCACTAATTTCAGTGTTTAAGACTATCTACAGCTTGTTTACATAAATCTCCTAAGTGTCAAATATCAAATATATATATATATATATATATATATATATATATATATATATAATAAGAGTTGCGGAAGCCTCCTGTTATGGCATCTGGCACTCTCCTGCACTGACACCTGGTACTGTGAATTCAAGATTTTTTAAGAGTTTTTTTTTTCTTAGTGAAGAAAATGTAAGGGTTTTTTTTTTAATATTAGGGTTATCTGGAGTTATCTAAATTCAATGAATTCATATTTCCGAGACTTCTTCTCTTATTTAAGAAGACATCAAAATTACAAATATTGGAGCTGTTAACAGGTTAGATTTAATTCACAAATATTGAAGCTTTTCTCTTAGATAGACATAGCTTGAATAATACAAAGAAAAATCAAGATTTACAGGCACAATTTCTCTTTGTTCTGATAAGCATGTTTATATTCATCCAGAACAGCAAAACAGTGTCCATCTTTGCCCCTCTGATCTGCTTTGTAGTCGCATTCCAGCTAGTTGTGCAGCAGATGATATAGCAGTTCTTGATGTTTGGATGGTATAATGTTGCAGGATTGTGCAAAGCTGCACAAGAAGAACACGCAAGGGATCTACCTATGTTGAATGGGATCAAAAAAGACATTAAATCCATTGGTGTTCTGGATACAGGGAGCCCTGTGTATCAAGAAGCCCTTTCCAATCTTGCTAATCCTTTCAAAATGCTTAAGGTAAATAACTAATTCTCCTTTGACAAATTGATCATGGGGAGGATCATTAAACAGTTCCATACTAGATTATTGATCTGCTTTCTCAACGTTTAACCTCCGTGATCAGAAACAATGCAAGGAACATTTTGAGGAGGAGGAAAGAGACTTGCTACCCTACATGGAAGTAGCAGACTCGAGCAAAGTCCAGCAAGGGAAAGTGTTAGAGCAGTGTTTGGATGCAATGCGCGAAACGCACACTCATCTCTTTCGGTTTTTCATGGAGGGGCTCCTCCCTCAAGATCGGATTCAGTATTTGGACATGATCATCAAATGCAGCGAAAACAATCGAGCAACTTTGATGCTTCACATGATCGTTGAGTAATGGATATAAATAGTTCTTGATTTTTATGTTTGTGAATGATGAATTGGATTGAGGAAAGAGACATGATAAGTTCAGAGGTTTCAGAGAGTTATTTTGCTGCATTGATTTGAGTTGCATGGACTGATGGCTTTTGAACAAAGTAATGTTATGCTTTGATTTTGTTTTTATTCCAAGTCTTTCTGCATTATTAGAGTTAAAATTTTGGAGACCTTGTACCTGGGGGGGCATAATCCTGTAAACAAGGTTAGGCTACCCAAAAAGGAACAAAAAGGCCTCCGGGTTTATATGAAACTAATTTAATGCCAAAAGCTTTGTAATCTGAAGAACATGTGATATAAACTCAGAGCACTACCTGAGCTTTGCAAAGGACAAATTCAATTTTTATGTGGAGCATGCCAGAGAAAAAGGCTGGCTCCTACTATCCTTTAGTTCATCTGTCTCAGATGCATCACCGAATCAAAGTTATATGAATTTTTTATTTTTTAAATATTGGAGTTATCTTCTTATATGAATTATTTTTGAATATAAGAAAATTGAGAACATTATTGAAACTATCCCGTGCAACGCACGTGCACCCACCTAATTACTCATAACAACATACTCCTCTCCATACTAATTACATCTTGTTGAGTGTAAAGAGTTAGGTTTCTCAAAAGATATATTAAAAAGGAAAATCTATTTCTCCTTAAATAGGATATTTTTTATATTCATCAATAATGTATGCTCTTGTAATTACCTTTACCGGTTCAAAAAATCAAAATTTCCCACCTTGCACATTTCTTGTTGGAAAGGAGGTGAATTTAGTAATCAAGTTTGAATATTAATGCTGATTTTGTTTAAATTTGAATATCATATTTTAACTTGAAACGAAAATTTAATAGAGTATTTGGATTATAAATAAACTATCATCTTAACTCTATATTAATTACATAAGTTAATAGTGGAACTTACGGATTAGTAGATTGCTTATTTCTTTAAATAAAAAAGATTAGATACAGAAATTTAAAGAGAAGATATATTTATTTTAACAAAGTGAACATTTACTATTAGATATTTCAAAATAAGAATATAGACATTCAATTCTAACTGGAAGAAGTATAAAATATCATGTTTGAATATTGATATAAAATATGATCTTATGTGAACAATATATATATATATATATATATATATATATATATATATATATATATGAAAAAAAAAATTGGCTTAAAGAATTAAGAATCCCCCAAGTGTGAAGTTACAGATTTAACTTGCCTAAATAATAATAATAATAATAATAATAATAATAATAATAATAATAATAATAATAATAATAATAATAATAATAATAACCATTAGGCAATATATTGAGGACTATGATGTCTAATTTTAAAAGAGGAATGAGCTTTTGAATATTGATTTAGGGTGAGTTTGGTTGGAGTGAAAGTGGGAAGGAAAAGAGGAGGGGAAGTAAAATAGAAAGTAAATGTGTGATCTACTTAGTTTGGTTGGAGTGATTGGAGGGGGGACGTATATGTAGAAGGAAATTGGATATTCAGATTTTTTTTTCCTCTCCATTTTGGAGGGTTTGGGAAGTAAATGAGGGTTAAAAGACCCTCTTGTCGTAAGGTATTTATCTTATTACAATTCTACCATACTTTGTAATTTTTTATTAATTAGCCTTATGGGTATAATAGTAATTCAATAATTATTTTCTCCCTATATACCTTACGACTAAACAATTAGAGGTAAATCATATTTACTTCCCTTCCACTCCAACCAAACAGGATGAAAGTAATTACATTTACTTCCCCTGATGTAAGTAAAATGTTCCACTTCTCCTCCCCTTTCCCCTTCCCTTCACTTTGTGAACCAAACTCACCCTTAATCTCCAAAAGGGAAAAATACTTCGAAATAACAGAAAACGGGGTTAATGATTTTGCTGTTTTCATTGGTATCTCTTTTTTTTTTTTTTTTTTTTGTCCCCCGCTCATGATTTGTTGTTCTTAAAAGGTTCCTTTTATTTTTATTTAATTCCATGGATCTACAAAAAACAACACTTATTTGCTAATTTTGCATAAAAAGCAGGTATTTTTTCTTTTTTTAATAATAAAGTACTTGCTAAGCAGTATGTCAAGTGTAAGTTTTTGAAAGATTCGTATATATTCTCAGTTGGTCGCAGTTATGTGCAAAACCAAGGATTTTGTCTAAGACCTAAGGGGGAAAGGGTAAATTGCAAAACTTGGTTACATTTTTATTTTCTTAAACCAAAAAAGAAAAAGAAAGTGGAAATTTTGGATTGGACTTCTAAATCCAAAAACTAAAGACTTTTCGTTCTTAAAAAAAAAAAAAAGATATCAAATCATTCACATTTGCAAAGAAATGTCATTCCCTTATAGAATATCACACTTTTCTTTCCTTCGTTGCATGTGGTTTTTTTTTTTTTTTTAGTTCAAATTTCTTTTCACTTTAAAGAAAATAAAAATGTAATGTAATGGAAATAAAAAGAAATGAGGCATATGCTATTATTTGGATTTTTATTTATGAATGGAAAGGAATACGGATTCGTTAAAAATGTCTTATGAAGCTGTAATAATCCCTTATTATATATTATATATAATCATTTTTATAAAATTGTTTTTGAAGCTTTTTTTAAGGTGTATTTGGATTGGAATATTTTATTTCTATCTCAATCTAAAATTTCACTTTAAATTAAAAATAATAATAATTTAAATCATTTTTATTTATAAAAAAATATCATATACTCGTAACCTATCATCTTCTTTCTCTTTAATTCCACATATTTAATAATTTTTTCATTTCCTTCAATAAAACTTATCTCAATCAAATTTAATAAAATCTCAATCCACTTGCACAATTTTGCTTTGATGTTGTTATTTGGGGGATAGTTTTGGAGCAATATTTTGAAGAGGTCCCAAATAAACGGCGTCCTTTAGAAGCTACAGAAACTTTAACGGATCGCCTCCTCTTGAGAAGAAAGTGGACTAAACTGGGAAAACTTTAGGCTAACCTTTTGCCCTGTTTACGTGTAAGGAATATGCAAAGAAAATAGTATGCTTTTAGGCTTTTAAGCCATAGGATGGTAATTTCTAGGCTTTTTTAATTCAAACTTCCTTTTATAAAGCAACCTTTTCATAATTCTTTTTACCAATTAATAAATATAATATAATTAATTAAATACACTCCTATATCAAGTGACATGTGCTTTGATCATTCACCTTACAGCCAACAAGTTTTAATATATATATATATATATATAAAGGGTCCTCTTTCCACCAGTTAAAAATATGCATCCAAATTATTTATCCCGTGACTATGAATCAAAATCCTTGTGGTGAAATTACTCCGTCCGTCCCACTAAAATTGATAGTGGTTAAATTGGTACGATATTTTATGTAAAAATAAAAATAAAAATATAATAATAATATAATATAATATAATATAATAAAAATAAAAAATATATAAATCTCACAATACTTTATGTCAAATCTAAAAATATAAATATAATATATGTAGAGTATATTGATTATTTTATAATAAATTTTATAGTAAAAACTTTCCTTTTAAGAAAAGTATCAAATTTAGTGGAACAACTTAAAATAGTAAGTAGGTCAATTTTAGTGGGACGAAAAAAATATAATATTTTATTTTTCTTTTAATCTTTTTAGTACTTAGACATTGACTCTATGTAATAGGACGTTGCCGTGGAATCCAATCCAAACTCTGCCCTACCATCAACCAAAATTTCCAAACAATTAGGAAGAAAGACAAAGTAGAAACTCAATATGGAATACACTAGCTATAGATAGATTAATGATTTAACTCTTTAAAGGCCTAAAATATTTTTGAAAACCTGCCTAAATTTGCAACATTGTAATATCCACTTTTCTAACGCAAGCTATTGTACAGATTTCATAGAACTGCAACTCAATGATCAAACGAATAGCCACTCCTAACAAACTAAACAAAGAGGAACAGTTCTCAATCCTACAGCTATACCAGTCAACACAATGCAAAATGAATCACCAATTTATGCAACTTTTTTGTCAAAGATGAACTAGAGAAGTAAAAAGAAAATGGGGTGGTCTCAAAACTTGAACCAATCCACTAGCGAAGAGGATAAATACACGACAACAGGACATAATGCGTAATACGGAGATTATATCCTTAAGAGAAGATGACAATCAAAGTTCGGGATCTTGGATCAAACAGCCTCTTTGCCAGATGCAGTAAAGCCTTCATCAACTACTTGGCACCACTATACTCCACTTGAGGTTTGACAATGCTTAATTGGCCACCATCTTTGTTGGCAAGGGTAGCTGATTTTGATTCGTTACAGAAGTTTATAAACTTGGTGAGCTCCTGTATCAATGAATGGGTGCTGTCAGAAGCAGTTAGAAAGGAAATGCTAAAGGAAATTTAGAAACCGGAAAAAGGTTAAAATTTGAAATTACAAAGGAGACCAGATGGTACAAGGAGGGACTTTCATTGTACTCTCTGTGTTATTTTTCTCTTCTTCCCTTTTGCACTTCTTACAATTGAAACAATAAAAATAATTTTTTAACAATTCCAACCACAAGTTGATGTAGGGAGGTACAAGGATTGCTCCAATGAGAGATAAAGAATAACAAGAGAAAAGCGTGTTCCAATTTCCCTACACTGCTCTCTGATAGTATTACGAATTGTCAGCTACCGATTACCCATTTATGCAAACAATATTCACTTTAGACCGAGTCAGTCTTAAGTAGCTTCTAAAACAAGTTGCAGCCTTCCTTAGTGACATTGCATGTGGGATAATTAACCATCTTGTCTACACTAAGCTCGTTTCCATTTCCTTATAGATGGTCCATTATTTGACTTGGCAAATACACTAGTTTAAATCTCACAAAAGACCAAGTTCTATCTTTTTGTGATAGACAAAATATATCCATTTTCTAGCAAATCCAGACAATAACTACAGTTTCTTTTTTCTTCCACCTTAAAAACAACAAAAAGGTATTTATCTGTCTTCCTTACTGTTGTTCTTATTTAGTTTCCAGCTGCTTTCTTTTCAAGAGTTATTCTCATTTAACATTACAAAAGATTAACATACGAAGAATCAAATATTAGTCTCCTTGGTATATTCAGTGTGTTCTATTAACCTTTTAAAATTCCACTAAATATTTTCAAATAGGCCTACGATATTTCTTCCAAACAAAAAATGCTCATATTCAAAGCTTAGTAATGGATAGGACCTGCATTACTGTTGTTTTCCTCTCCATAAGGTACTTTAACAGAAAGCATACATAAAAAATCTCATGCCCAACAATTTAAAATAAAAAACAAAAGATCATCTGAGCAACTCTTCTGCCAACTTCCAGTTCAGGTCAAACTACTAAAATCCCTTTCATTTATGAACCACTTGACATGATTAAAGTTCTTCTTGATCCTTGCAACACAAATATATGTTATTAACCCAATTAAACTCAAGCCTCCATTCACTCACAACTAGTGCTTTGAGGTATGCTTTCTAAATTCTATCCTAAAGGATGCCTCCAAACAATGGTCCTTCCAAACAACCACATAGTTAATACTTATCAAATGTTTATCACCTACATCACATACCCAAAAAAGAAAAGAAAAAAAAAGGTTAAAAAAGCATATTAAGCACCTACATAAATCCACTAAATTCACTTTATACATAGGTGTATTCTTGTCTAATAAAAATAAGATCATTCCATTTCTTTTTAAGTTAAAAAGCTCTCTGTGTGTAGTGTGTAAGGCATGAGAAGGGCTATAGAAAATTTTTAGTGTCAGGTAAACAAAGTTGAACCTTAAGTTTCCTTGTAAATAAAAATAAATAAATAAGTTTTAAGTGTGAGGTAAACAGAATTGAACCTTAAGTTTCCTTGTAAATAAAAATAAATAAATCAATCAAACAACAAAAAGCAGCTTACACAATCAGCATCCATATCCTTGGTGGCCTTTGAGGGCTTCACGACTTTCTTACCTTCAATTCAAATTCAACAATAAACTTCTTTAATCAACTAGACATACACATTACAAATATAAGCACTATGGACACGCAAATATACCATAATATACTAGATAGAATAATCAGGTAAATTCAAGCCTCATCTGAAATGGAAACTCCTAGGCTTTCAAAATTCATCTTAACTTCTTGCTCCATCCAATTACCATTTTATAAGCTAACGATTAGTTGACCGACAAGTGCAAGCAACTTCAAATGCATGCACCTAGGTATGGTAAACATTCAATTTAAGAAAGAGGAAAAGAATAATTGCATGAACTTTCAATAAAAGAACCAAGTTAAAGCATCCAACACCAATTGTTTCACACTCCTTACAAGCTTGGCACCCAATTTCTCAATTTTTTGAGATTAAAATCAACATAAAAGAACATTTGAAAAGACCCAATAGACAAGCCATTCTTCTGCACAAATATGTACAGAACTGCTCGCTAGCATATGACGAGAAAACACACATTTAAATTAAAAGACAAATAAATTGGTAACTTCTGGCACCCACCCAAGGAACAAAAATGCTGAAATGGAAGCTGCATCCTACTTGAGTCTGCTCGTGTCTGTTCGTATTGGTAAATATATTCAGGAGAAACCCCAAAAAGGCATTGCTAAATATTAATTGTATGGGGTTTGAATAAGGACACAGTATTTTAGGATAAGAAACAAGGTTCAGATTTTTCGCTGTTTATCAGGAAAGGTAAACCTGGAAACTCAAAAGAACCACTACTGTTCCAAATCAATCGCACAATTAAGAATTGGATAGAGCAGAGAAGAGATAGCAGAATTGATATTCATGTTGATATATATGAAAAGAAGCGAAAAATAATACCTTTGCGAGTGCGAGCTGCTTTGCCATGGCGATTAGGAGGGATTGATTTCTTTTTCTGTTGGCCTTTGAAAAGATCTCCCTTTTGGGTCATCTTTGTCCTCTCTCTTTCTTTGGATTAAGTTTTGGTTGTGACGATTCTAGAGCTTCCCAAACCCACTGTCAGGGAAGGTTCTGGGCAAGAAGGGTTTAGGGCTTTCAAATTGGGGAAATTTATGATATTCATTTTTTTTTTTTTTGTGGAAAACCTTCATTCCCCTCTTTATAAAACTAACTTCCTTTTTTTTTTTAATTTGGAAATTGGAAACAATAATAAATTACGTTTAAATTTGTTAAAAAATATATGTATAGGATGCAAATTTATATTTTTAAATAGAAATTTATTACTAAAAAAATAAGATACAAATTACATTTAAGGTTATTTAATAGTATATGTATATGATACAAAAATATATATTCTTAAATAGAAATTTATTACTTTTTTCATTTTAAAATAAATATTTATAAAACTCTTTGTACATAAAATAAGGGTATATGTTTTCAATAGATGTATCTAATAGTATATGTATATGATACAAAAATATATATATTCTCAAATAGAAATTTATTACTCTTTTCGTTTTAAAATTGATATTCATAATTTTTTTTATACACAAATTAAAGATATTAAAAATAATATTATAATTTAAATAAAGTATCTGTTCAATCCATATTAAATATACGATCGTCATTGGTTGATAAAAATTCTCAAGAATAAGAAAAGAAAATAATTTTAAGAAATTATATAATTGATTTAAAATAAATAAGGTTAAAATATGAAGAGCTTAATTATTAATTTTAAAAATATGCACATAAATATTTATTTTAAAGTAAAATAAAAAAGTTTTATGAACATACGAGTGAAGTACTCACAAAGTATAAAATATTATTATACGTAATTCTTATTTTATAAAAAATACTTATTATATAATTAATTTAAAATTAAAAATTATTGTTACGCAAAATTTTTAATAAATTTGTATTTGTATAAGAAATAAATTTAGAATTTGCTTAATGATATTACAATTAAAAATTTATCCACAAGCTCAATCATTTAGCCAATAAGTGCCAATTTAACAAAATTGAAGTCTAACCACTTAAATCTAAATATTTAAAACGTGAATTATAAAATTTAAAGTATGAAAAATGTGATAATAGAAACAATAAACTATGTTAACTTATTACATTTGCCCTTGGAGAAAATTCTTTTTCCTTTTCTTGCACTACTACAGTTAATTTCCTCCTGAGCTTTTTTATCAAAATATTATATTTTATAAAAATTATAAAAACATTGTTCTTTTTAATAGTATTCTAAAATTTGACGGTAACAATTTTATAAATAAAATATTATTATTTTCATTTAATAATCGAGTCAAGTTGTCTACAAAGAAAATCACCTCATTATTATCTCTTGGTCCAAACAGACTCCTAGTAAAGGAGGGAACGATAGCAAAGTTAGCAAGAGGATGGAGAGTTGATAAGCTAGGGACGGGTAATCAAAATAATAATATTTTATTATGAAAATCATCACTATTAATAACTATTTTAAAAAACAATGTTAAAAAGTAATATTTTAATTATTTTTAAAATACAATTTTTTTTTATAATTTAAAAAATCATTCCCCCCAATTCCAAATCCTCTTTTATTCTTTGTTAATCCAAGTTATTAATCAGATTTAATTAAAAGTTAAAAATTTTTCTCTTTCTCCTTTTTATTTCCTTTATCATTTCATCTTTATTAAATTAAGTACGAGGTTGATGTTAAAAATCATGAAACGTGTGCAGAGATAAATTTTAATATATAAGTGACCAATTCTAGTTTATAATTAATTGAAATTTACAACTACTAACAAAAAAAAAAATGTATTATAAATTATCACAATGAATTTAATTAAAATCTATCTTCAATACACTATGCAATATCATCAATCTTAAGGAGAAATTTTTGGCACAAACCTCTTTACCCCTCCATCCTAATTGGGCTCCCATATGAGAGGAATTAGTGGCATGCCATGGAATTACTCTACATCTTTTGAAACAATAAGATATTTACAATCCTTCTATTTCTCCTATGCAAAAGCATTAAGACAAACAAGAAAAATAATGATAAACAATAATGTATTGATATAAAGATGGTCACAATCTTTGAAAACAAAAAGATTTAATAAAAGAAAATGGATAGATTTTAATCTTTTTTTTTTTAAGTTTTGCAACTTAACTTATTTTAAGGATTTTGCAGCCTTCAACTGAATTTAAGGGAGTTTGTTTGATTTGATTTCTGTCTAGAAATTTCTACCCCTACTGTATTTATCCGTCCTTGTTTACAGGCATAAAGGAGGGACTTAACAATTATTTCAATTTCATAAATGACTCTTAACAATTATTTCAATTTCCTCCAAAAAAAAGAAAAAATTGAAATCTTTTGTGAGATAATTTCAATAAGTCAAAATAATTTGATTAGTTAAAACTTGTTCTATGAGTGACATGGCTTATTTTGATTGGTCAAACCATTTCCACATTTTGTGAAAATCCATTTTGAATTTTGGTTGGTTGAAGTCTATTTGTCTTGACATGTGTCACAGTTTGAATAGTCAAGCTACTCTTTGAATTTTAAATTTACCTAATTTATTTTATCCATGAAAATTTGAAAGGAAGCACTTGTTTTATAAATTTTTTCAAAAGAAGATTATTTTAAAATTATTTTAAAAATAAAATATGCTAGCTATTTTTAAATTTTTACAAATTTTGATTTTCATTCTTGAATTTTAAAATGTGTGATTTTAATTTTTAAACATTTGAAACATCTAAAAAATAGCTATTCTATTAATTGAAATTGTTAAGTGTTCATGAAAGTTGGTTACATGACACTTACAGGACATGTGTTTATGTGTATTTTCGTACACTCATAACTCTCACAATGTGGCGCTAAGTTTCTTCTAATTCTTACAAATAAATGACAGAAAAAAACTTTTGTGATTTGCTCTTTTCTCACTTTTCCTTTCAGATTTTTTTTAATTTTATTTTAATAATGTGTTTTTTCTTTCAGATTTATTTTTCTTTCTATAAAGATGTCAAGAAAATTACTACCCATCGAGAACGGAATTTTAGTTTCTTTCTATCTATTGATAAGTAAATCTGGTTTCTTTTTTTTTTTTTTTTCATCATCTTTATGTCTAGGTTTTATTTATTAAATGGCGAAATCTGTAATTTTGGTTGCATGGTTTGATTCGAATATGTGTAAAAAAGTAATACCAAGATTATTGAGCTGCATAAGAGGCCTCGAGTCAAATCTTAAAAATTGTTGTTGATAATATGAAAAAAATCAAAGAGAAGACAGTAATATTAAAGTTGAATAACAATAATTTGAAAGTAGAAAATGGGAGAATGTGAGCTAAAATTTGGTAATTTTGTATTGTACTTGGTTTTTATTGTTGGAAGACTACTTTTTAGGTATTTCAAATGTTCAAATCACACATTTTAAAATTCGAGAGTGAAAATCAAAGTTTAAGAAAGTTTAAGGGCGAGTACCATATTTTGGTCTTTTTTTTTTTTTTAAAATAGATTTAATATAAATAAATTTTACGAACATTAGCCTATTTAGTCCCTAAAGCTTGGAACCTATAATGTTTTCGTTATTAATATTTTTTATACCGTTATGATCCATAATAAAATTATAACTTGCTAAATAGTCACTAATTATCTTTTTTAGTGTAAATTTTGACAAAAAAAAAGTCTCTCTTATTAAATGTAATCTTTCTTTTAAAGATAAAGTAAACATATCAATTGATCAAGTGAAATTGAGATTACTTTTTTTTTTTGGTTGTTGGAGTTTACGCTGGAAAAAAGAGAGTTATGAACTACTTGAGAGGTTATAATTTTATTAGGAACCATAACGACAAAAAAAAAAAAAACATTAAGAATGAAAACATTATAAGTCCCAAACTTTAAGAACCAAATATACTAATTTTTTTAAATTTTATTTGTAAAATAATAGTAGTTTTATTATTCACCCTAAATAGATCATAACTTTGATTTTTGAATTTTAAATTCTTTATAAAATTCAAAATTATACTTACTTTAAAAAAAAAATTGAATATAATATGATATGAGAAAGTAATTACATTTCCTCAGAATATCATTTCTCAGTTCTAAGAAAATAAATGTAGAATATTATGAAAACGAATTCTTACAAGGAAGTAGTATTATAATTCCTTAATTAGGATTCTAACAAAAATGATAAAAAATAAAATAAATAAAGATTAAAAAAGAAGACTTATTCCTATATACATTTTTTACATTATCCCTCACATTTTTCCTTACCAGTTATTTTTTTCCTCACATCTCCCCGACCTACTAAAGTATATATTCCCAACTATAATTTTTTTTAAAAAAAATTTAAAATGCTTCGTAATTTAATTAAAATAATTATAAATTTTAATTTAAAAGTCACATGAATGTATTAATTATATGAAAAGAAAATTGTTGGTATTATGCCATAGAATCAATTATTTGTATAATGTATTTTGCACATTTATTAATTAAAAGGCATTTTTTATCTTTTAGTTTATTTGATTACTTCGTAAGTATATATATAAAACTGATGGATAAAGTCTCAGGCACAATACAGAGTGTTAATGAAATCATGATAAATATCATGATGTGAGATTCCTATTACAGGATTTAGTATTTGTGATATAATTATCCCTGGTCATAGTATTAATGAGATGGAATATTATTAATGCGCAAAGATTCGTACGTGTTATACTCATTGATTAGATCAAGTAATGGTTCTTATATCTGTGAGTATTGATATTTGGTTATTTCATGCACATTTTACATAGCATTTGAGTTTAAATTCTTTAATTTTCATTATAGATTGATGCTTATTTCTCCCAATTTTCTCTTTGTTTGGTTGAGATAAAAAGAATTGAAGTTAAAATGAAAATCAAGAAGAAAATATTGAAAAAGTGCTATACAGGGGACAGACAACACCGTCGAAAATGATATACACGATGCCGTGCATCAGCTGAAATTCAAAAATTGATCTTCTAGGCATTTATGGTGCTTTGTGGGTCAGCATACAAGTCGCCGTGCATTATTAGAATTCAAAAGATGCTGAACATCAAAAGCTCTGCGGTGCTATGCCCTGTGACCTTCGCGGTGCCATGCAGCAATCTAGCACATGGCAACAATTAGAGCTACGACATCATTTTAAGCTGAATTTAGAGGATCAAGGCATGTAAGGCGCCGTAGACCTTCTACGGCACCATGCAACATTGCAGATTATACTCTGCTCAACACATTTAGGGTTTTTTTATTGGAAAAACTTTAAATCGCCTATCCTGAGAAGAACCAAAAGGAGAGCCACCCATGAATTTCATCAGAGAATCCCTTGGAAGCACAAAGAAAAGGAGAGAAGAGTATTGGTAGGATTTGAAGAGAGAGGGAGCTCCACAAAGAGAATTGTAAAGTAAAGGGAGAACCTTATCCATGAGTTTTCTTCTTTTTTCCTTTATGATTTGATTTTGTAGATGTTGATTTGACTAGAATTGAATTGTAATTAAAGGTTTGTACCTTATTTTACTCTTGTATTGAATAATTGTTTGGTTAATTGATTTCTATTTTAAGTAATCTATTACTTGTGTTTGATTGATTGGATTTAATTGATTTGCGCAATTCTTTTATATTGAACTTGAGAAATGATGTATAAGATAGGTTTCCTTTGATGTTAATCCAATAGATTTGTTTATCCCTTGATGAATTTGAGAAAAGATGTGGGGGATTGAGAATTTTGTAATAGATGAAGTTTTGGGATCACCTAGAGATAGGGGTTCTAGGGTTTTTTTACTTTTTGAGATTTCCTCAATTATTATGCATCATTGGGTTTAATTTGTAAAATAGAGATATCCATGGGTTGGATCTTAAGGTAGTGAATTCACTCCTTGAGAGAGTGTAGATTTTACTCTATTTTAGAAGTTTGCTAATGTTTGAATTTGAATTCAATTGACCAAATAATGTTCTTATTTGAGTAATTGTTGGGGAATTCTCTTTCAATTACATGACTAATCTCCTTTTTATATTCAAATCGTGCCTTATGATCTTTTTTACTCTACCTTGTAAATTAGGTTAATATCTTTGTGTGGTACTCTTGTGTAGTTATTAATTAATTAGCTTAATCCTTATTTTGATTGATTAAACAACAAAATTCAAGTGGAAATAAGGGTAATTGACCCAATTCTCGAGGATCTTCGATAATTACCAATTAGACTCTATACTACACGATGAGTATACTTGTCTAAATTTATGTGTGTATTTGAGTGAATTGGTATTTTATTTTAAAATTTGATTGAGCTTGGACTTATTTCTTTACACATCCATAGTGGATGCACAGTGCACGAACACACACCCAACAAGTGTTTGGTGCCATTATCAAGGATTGGCAATATTGTGAAACGCTCAAGTTTTGTTGGATTAGCCATTTTGTATTTGTGAATATTCTCTTATTTTTGTTTTGGTTTGCCTCTTTGCTTTCTATGCTTTAGTGTGATTTTTATAGCTTTTGTAGTCTTAGGATTAATTTTTCTTCGTTACTAACTTTTTCTTTATTTTGAGTGTATTTTGTTTTGAAACTATCGTCATCATGGCTAGTAATTTGAGGGGAAGTATGTGGTCACATGCACAAAATCAAGAGGACGATAAGGATGTGAGGTTGGCAAGATTAGAAGTCTGTATTGATGCTCTTAGTGAGAGGAATAGTAATTGGAGTGTAATTTCCCCGAAAGATTAAGGCTTGAGTTATGAGTTATATAGAGAAGAACACTTTGATTATTACTCTCAACCTAAAGGAGCTTATCTTTTTAAGGACCAAGAACAAGATAGAATACATAGTTTAGAGAGGTGTGATTATTCTAGTGCCTATTGGAGCTACCAAAACTACTATCTATATGACCCTCCACCTCCACCTTCATAACCGAGGCCTTCACTAGAAGAAATAGTGAACAAGTTTGTTGCCAATACCATTGCATCCCTTCAAAGATGGAGCAATCAAAGTAAACAACAATTGAAGACAATTGAAGAGATGCAAGAGAATAATTCTTTTAACATATTGGTAAACCCTGTACAAGGAAAGACAGCAGAAGAAATTGCCGAAAAATAGGGTAATGCATACAGGGAGCAAACAGCACGATTAGAAGTAAGGGACATGGCACCGTGCAGGCATGAAAAGGCTGAAAGAATTAAAAATAAGCTGCGAAAGTATAAATCATGTATACCATATCCGAGAAGGCTACAGAAAAAGAAAATTGATGGAAAAAAAAGCAATAGAGCAATATTTGAAAAGTGTTAAAGAAAAAATGTGTCATTTGAAGGAAGACATCAAGACAACCCATACATTTAGAGAAAAAGAGGGAAGTTGTTCAAGAAGATCTCAAGGAAGAAGAAGAAAGTTAGCTTGTCTATGAGTGCTCTCTTTTCTCTTTCTTGTAATTTATTTTTGGCAATTTTGAATGTATATATTTTAGTTGTATTTGAGGGATGAACCCTAAGTTTGTGCTCTTGGATTGGTTTTATTCTAGATCTATTGAATTTTCATTCCTTGTATTTGATCTCTTGGGCTTTATAATGTTTGATTGATTGTTGGAGATTGATTGATTTTGTCAATTGATTGGTTTACTTCTAATGAATTCGAGAGATGAGGTTAGAAGTTAAACATCTAATTTATTAATTTAGTTGTTGTTTTTCTTTAATTTACTCGAGAGATAGATTGAGGGATTATAACTTGGTAATAAAAGGATTTATAATATTACCTAAAGATAAGGATATTGTGGTTTCTGGATTTTCTTGATATTTATTACTCTTAATACTTTCTAGATTAAATTGGTGAAGTAGAAATACCCATTGGTTTGCTAGGAATATAATTTCATTACTCGAGAGAGAGTGAGATTCACGTTTTAAATCCCTCCGATGCTTGAATTAGGAATTTATAGGTTTAAGGGTATTTTCCTTACTTGACATAGGCTTGGGATTGTTCTTCTTTACATGGTCTTTCTCCTTATTCTTATCTCTTGAGGATCCCTATGACTTTTTTTGTGTGAACTTGGTATACTCTCTAGTATATGAGTTTATTAGAGTTGTTTATTAATTTTGTTTCTTTATTTTGTGGGTTAAACAACAAGATTTGAGTAAAGTAACGGTAATTGTTAAGTTCCTATGGATTCGATATTTGCTATTCTCTATACTATGTGATTGATATACTTGTCCAATTATATGGTTTTAGTGTTTGACATTTTAATTTAAAGATTGATTGTTTGTGGATTTGTTAATAATATTTCCAACACAAAAAACCAACAAGTATTATGATACTCAAGATTAATACGTAGATGTTTGTTAAGTAAATAAGTTCATTAGATGACCTAATGGTTGGACATAAGATAATCACATATATAGCTATTTAGTGCCAGTGATAGAATCTCATTATAGCATGTGTGCAAGTATCTTTAGATTTGAGATCCCCCAATGTGCTTTGTTTATCAAGTGTTGTATTTTGATTTCAATCGTTGAAGTTTCTTATATAGGATGGATATTAGGTATAATATAAAGTAAATAAAAGTAGTTGAGAGGGTCAACAAATGATTTATCGCTCATAATAGTAAGAGAGTATATCTCACAGTCACTTATGGGGTATCATTACTTAAGAAGTCCTTAACCAATGCAACTATGTATTGAAAACAATTCTAAATGATACACAAGTTGGGTAATAGATTTGGGAAACAAGTACTAAATTATTCGGGTTAGAATTAATAATATTCTAGAGAGAGTTAGTACTAATTCCATGCTACAGACCGAATGAAATATAGAACAATAAAAGGAGTTTATTATATTGATATTTTCTATTGAAAGGTTCAAGTCGAACCACTTGACTTTTCAACTTTTGGATAGTCATGACGCATTGTTAGATGCCGCTCTTGATCTGCTAATTATGAATTTATTAATTGAATAATTAATAAATTAATTATAGTTACAGAGGATTACTAATCTTATAGTTATTAGGATTAGTTCATATTTTATTGCCAATTAATTAGAAGACCTAATAGGTCACACATAATAGAAGAATTACTCAATATATTATAAGATAATATTATTGAGTTGATTTGTGAGAGTAAATAATTTTATGGGCTAATTATAAAGTGGTTATAATTAAAGGGATATAATTACAATTATTAAAAACTTGTCGGTTTAGTTGCAATTATAAAACCCTAAGCCTATAATAATTATAAAAAGCCTTTTACGTATTTGTTGGATGTAGTTCACATTAGACACATAAACAAAAAAAACGTCTTCTATGAGATTGAGTGTGGAGCTTCCTTTTCTTCTCAAAAACAAAACTTGAAACCCTAGTGACAGTCACCAAAGAATTTGCTAGCACGGCTGTTGGCTTGAGTACACCCTCATGTGGACTCCATTAGGGTTGCTCCTACCCTTGGGACGCAGTGGTGGGTTTGAACTAGTTAAAGAAGGAGGTTGAATATTGGAGTGGCGGATTTTGAAATCATGAAGTAACAAAATTCTAGTGGAGATCACGCTGGTACAGAAACTTCAAATTTTTTTTAGAAGCTACAAAGTATTAGTAAAGGTAATTTGCAACTTTCCTTGATCTCTTTTTGACCTATTTTATTACATATGAGTGATCCATGGGCTGATTTTCATCTTTAATTTGTTACTACAATTCTCTGATATGCATGAGCAAAATCTAATAGTGGTATTAAAGCTATCTTGTATGTGATTCTATGGGTTGTTGTATTTGATCCATTATGAGCCATTTTCGATTCTGTGTTTTGTGTGATCGTTTAACATCTATAAGATTGTTTTATAATTCTCTTAACAACACACATAATCATTTTCCTAGTGAGTTTTTCTTCGTGCAATGGTTTCTAAAAGTTTGTACAAAAAAAGATTTTAAAATACCAGCATGCTTGTTTTCTAAATATCTGTTAGTAGAAATTGTTTTTGGTAATGATCATAACATCATGTTGATTTGAATTATCATGTTTCTCTAACTTACATTGATTCTGAATCAAATTTGTGAAATCTAAAAAAGAAAAAAAAACGAACAAAAAATTTGCAGGTTGAAGGCTAAGTGCCGACTTGAAGAAGTTCAAGCCGGCAACTGGTTTCACATAGCCGTGGACTGGCTGGATTTTAAAAAATTATAGTTTTTGAAATTGTTCAAACTGACTGGTTCAGTTAGAAATAGTTCAAATCGACACAAGTATTTTTTTTTAATTAAAATAAAACTCACAAATGGTTTTTCCAATGTGTGATTAGATTTGGATCAAATATTTATGCTTTGTGTTTACTTTGCTTTTCACAAGTTATTTTAGCATGATAGTTGGTTATGGACTAAGGACCAATTTATTTTGTACATGCATGTTTATTGTTTTGGTTGTAAATAAATAAGACTTGCATATTCTGCCTTCTCTACAAGTTTAGTGTATCTCTCTTCTCATTTAATTTTCCTCGAATGTAACTTGAGATTTCTCCATTAAGAATTTATGTAATTAGATTACATAGGTTAGATAGGATTAGATATTATTTACAAGCTTATGGAGATGACGACCAAGAACATGTCGAGAGGATAATGAGACCTTCTTCCTAACAAGTATGAATACATAAGTTTGACTAAATTAATTTCTTTCGTGGCTCAAGAAAATTAATCTAGTAAAATCTATAACCAAGCTATGCAATTGTATCTATTACCTTTTTTTTATCAATATGTTGATTGTTGATAATTATGCATGCCAAACGATGAGACCATTAATAAAAAAAGTCCATCAAATAATATTAAATCTAAAAGTTTTCCATTAATATAGTAAAAACGAGAGCTCATTTTCAAGACTAGGTTATTGGGCATACTCAAGTCTACTTGACATTAAGTATGTTCAAGTTATGGAATTTGATTCCAGATTATAGGTTAAATTTAACTAATATCTTTATCTCGGTTAGGCATACCCAAACATAAAGAATATTAGAGACAAAGTTGTGTTAAAACTAATGCTTTAAAATTAAAGGATGCTAATCACCTAATGATTTGGCAATTGCATTGGATGTGATTGATATTAGATCTAAGATTATTCTTGAGGAATTTGGATACCAATTAACTAGGAAAGCTTTCAATGAGTTTTTCCGAATCAACAGTGAGGGCTATTAATTTGAATAAATAGTTGAATTGATATGCACTTAATTAAAGACCAAGTCAATTGCATCGCATGTGCATATACATTATTTGATATCTCTTATCTTTTATCTAGGTTATTTGCATCATGACAACCAACTTGAACTTACGTAGAATTTTGAAAACAAATAAACTTATCGAGTTTAACTTTTTGGACTGGTGTAGAAACTTGAAAATTGTTCTCAAGTTAGAAAGTTACTCTATGTGTTAGATATTCCTATTTCACCTCTTCCAACTCAAAATGCACCTACTGAAGAGTATGATGTCCTTAAAAAGTACTGAGAGGATAGTGACACGATATCTTGTATCATGCCAGCGTCAATGAATTCTGAGCTTCATAAGTAATATAAGCATATGGATGCTTATTCTATTATCTTCTATCTAAGGGAGTTGTTCGATGAACACACAAGGAAGAAAAGATATGAGATCTTTAAACAATTATTCCATTTCAAGATGGTTGAGAGTACTTCAGTGGCTATTTATGGACTGAAGATGTTGGGTTTAATTGTGGGTTGTGATGGATCACGAATTAATTGTTGACTTAATTGTACAATTTTTGACAAGTAATTTTTCACAATTTATGATGAACTACTAGATTAATAAGATTGAATCCACTTTGCTTGAGTTGGTCAACCTTCCCGAGATTGTAGAGAATTCTATCAAGAAGGAAAACAATGCAATCATAATAGTTGATTCTTCTACTGCTTCCAAGAAGAAGAAAAAGAATCTAACCAAGCCCAAAAGTGGAATAAAGAAGAAAAATACTGTAACCAAAGGACTATGTCACTATTATGGTAAGTGGGCCATTGGAGGCACAACTGCAAGAGCTACTTGGAGATCATTAAGGAAAGGAAGGAAAATGAGAAGCTTACTAGTACTTCTAATCCTGGTATGTTTATGATTAAGATTAATACTACCTTTAAAAATGATATATAGGTATTAGATATTGTGGATCTCATTTATGCACTAATATGCAGGGACTAAAGAGTAGTAAGAGGCTAGAGAAATGTGACATGGACCTACAAGCTACAAATACAGCAAAAGTAGCTGCACTTGCTATGAGGACTTATTATCTGCACTTGTCTTCTGGATTAATTCTAGATTCAAACTATTATTGTGTTCTAGCTTTATTGAAAAATATTATCTTAATTGCTTATTTAGATATGGATGGTTTTCATTTAATTCTTAAGAATAAATGTTATTTTTTCCATTAAATGATATCTATTATGGTATTGCAATTTTGATAAATAGTTTGTATGTTCTAGACATGGATAATCAAATTCTTAACATAAATGAAAAGAAACTAAGAATAGATAATAAGATCCCATCTTACTTATGATATTGTCGTCTAAGCCATGTAAATGAGAATCGCATTTCTGAGTTGTACAAGTTTGGTGACTTAGAATCTTTTGATTATGAATCATATAGAACTTTTAAATCTTGTTTACTTGGTAAGATGACTAAATCTTCTTTTTCTAGAAAAGGGAAAATGGCTAAATAGTTATTAGAACTCATACACATAGATGTATGCGGCCCAATAATATTGCAAATAAGACAAAGTTATCAATGCTTTATAACCTTTATCGATGACTATTCATGATTTGGGTATTTGTTTATAATGAAATACAAATCTAAAGTATTTGACAAGTTCAAAAAATTTAGAAATAAAGTTGAGAAATGACTTGGTAAAAATATTAAAACTCTAAGATCTGATTGAGAAGGTGAATACTTAAATCAAAAGTTTCAAAATTATTTTAGAGATAATGGAATATTATCTCAATGGACTCCATCATATACACTCTAGTATAATGGTGTATCTAAAAGAAGAAATCAAACCTTACTAAATATGGTTCAAACTATGATAGCTTTTGCTGACTTACCTAAATCATTTTGGGGATTTGCACTGGAAACTGTTATTTATATTCTAAATAAAGTTTCTTTAAAAATGGTTTAGAATATATGGATATTATTTTTATCTTCCTTTAGAAAATAAAGTGTTTGTTTTAAAGTATACTGTCTTCTTAGATAAAGAATTCATACTTGAAGGAGATAGGGAGAGTAAAATTGAACTTAGTAAGTTCAAAAAAAACAAACAAACATTGGTCAACCAAATGACCCTGTATCTATTGACAAAATAGATGAACATTTATATACACAAGAACCTCGAAGATCAAGTAGGATACGTGTAGCACTTGAGAGATATGAATTTTTCATTAGTGATCACAATAATGTATTACTTATAAAAGAATATGAGCCTACTACTTATAAGGAAGTTCTGAATAGTTTAGAATCTGACAAATGACTAGAAGCCATGAAATCAGAAATGGATTCCATATATGACAACCAAGTTTGGACTTTAGTTGATCCAACTGAAGGAATCAAACCTATAGATACAAGTGGGTTTTTAAGAAGAAAACCGATATAGATAATAAAGTTGTTACCTATAAGGCACGATTGGTTACTAAAAGATATCGTCAACAACAAGGTATTGATTATGATGAGACTTTTTCATCAGTAGTAATATTGAAATCCATAAAAATACTCCTAGCACTTGCTGCTTACTATAATTATAAAATTTGACAAATGAATATGAAAACAACTTTTTTTAATGAAAATCTGACTAAGGAAGTATATATAATACAACTTGAGAGTTTCACATCTAAAGATGATGCCAGAGTGTGCAAGCTATAAAGGTCTATTTATGGGCTGAAGAAGATTTTTAGGAGTTGTCTATTTTGATGAAATAGTTAAAGAATTTGGTTTCATACAAGACGTGGATGAATCTTATGTATATAAAAAGGTTAGTGAGAATGTAATTTTTTCCTGTTGTTATGTGTAGATGACATACTACTAATAGGGAACAGTGTCTCTATTCTTCAATTTGTCAAAATATGGCTATCAAATAACTTCTCCATGAAAGACTTTAGAGATGAAACTTATATTTTGGGGATAAGCATCTATAGAGATAGATCAAAGAGGTTGTTCAATTTTTCATTGTCTATATACGTAAACAAAGTACTGAAAAGGTTCAACATATATCAATCCAAAAGAAAATTCTTACCAGGGTAAACTTTTCAAAATCTATATGTCCTCAAACACAAGAAAAAAAGAATTGTATGAGTAGAATACCGTATACTTTGGCATTTGGATCTATCATATATATTATGATGCATACTAGGCCAAATATACTATGCGCTCTTAATTTGATGAGTAGATACCAATCTAACTTGGAGAAGATCATTAGACAGCTGTCAAGAACATCTTTAAGTACCTAAGAAGGACAAATGATGTATTCTTAGTATATAAAGAAAGTGACTTACAAGTCAAAGCGTATACTGATACCAGTTTCCAATTTAATAAAGATGACTGCAAATCACAATCAGGCTATGTGTTCATTTTAGATGGAGAGGTAATCGATTGAAAAAGTTTCGAACAAGATACTATTATTAAGTCGACCACAAAAGCTGAGTACATAGCGGCATTTGAAGTAGATAAAGAGATGGGTTTGGATTAAGAAATTCATAACAGAATTAGGAGTGGTACCTAACATTGTTGATTCAATAGCTTTGTATTGTGATAGCAATGGAGTCATTGCACAAGTAAAGGAACTACGGTCTTATCAATGATCCATGCATATACTTAGATGCTATCACTTGATATGAGAGATCATGGATAGGAAATATGTAAAGATAAAGAAAGTTCATACTGATTAGAACATAACTGATCCACTAACAAAAGCATTACCCTAGAAGAAACATGATAGTCATGTTCAGTCATTTGGTATTCGATACATGAATGATTAATTCTAGTACAAGTGGGAGATTAGTGGTATTATGTCCTAGAGTTAATTATTTATATAATGTATTTTTCACATTCATTAATTAAAATGTACTTTTTATCTTTTAATTTATTAGATTACTTCATATGTATGTGTATAAAACTGATAGATAAAGTCCCAAGTATAATACACGATGTTAAGAAAATCTTGATAAAGATCGTAATGTAAGATTCCTATTATACTATTTAGTATTTGTGCTGAAATTAGCTTGGTTATTATATTAACAAGATAGGATATAATTAATGCGCAAAGATTAGCACGTGTTATACTTATTAATAGGATTAAGCGGTGGTTCTTATATCCGTGAGTATTATGGTACTCAAAGTTAACACGCAGACGCTTCTTAGGTGAACAAGTTCATTGGATGATCTAGTCATGAAATTATTACATATATAACTATTTAGTATCAGTGATAGAATATCATTATAGTAAATGTACAACTATCTTTAGACTTTAAGGTACTTTGTTTTATCAAGTGTTATACTTTGATTCCAATCCTTAGAGTTTCCTATATAGGACAGATATTAGGTATAATATAGAGTAAACGAAAGTAGTTGACAAAGTTAATAAAGGATTCACCGCTTCTAAAAGTAAGGGAATATATCTCACAACTACTTATAAGAAATCATTATTTAAAATATCCTTGGCGAAGGCAACTATGTATTGGAAATAATTTCAAATGATACATAAGTTGAGTAATAGATTTTGGAAACAAGTACTGAACTATTCGAGTTAGAATTAATACTATTCTAGAAGGAGTTGGTACTAATTCATGCTCTAAACTGAATGAGAGATATAAAATGATGAAAGAACTTTATTGCACTGATATTTGCTATTGAAAAGTTCAAGTCAAACTACTTAACTTTTTGAACTTTTGGATGGTCATGATACATTGCGAAATGCCACTCTTGATTTGCTAAATATGAATTTATTAATTAGAGAATTAATAAATCATAGTTACAAAAGATTACTCATTCTATAGTTGTTAGGATTAGTTCATATTTTACTGTCAATTGATTAGAAAATCTAACAGGTCACATACAATAAAAAAATTAGTACTCAAGATATTACATGATAATATTATGGGGTAGATTTGTGAGAAAAAATAATTTTATAGATTAATTATAAAGTGATTATAATTAAGAGGTATAATTGCAATTATTAAAACCTTGTGAGTCTAGTTGCAATTATAAAACCCTAACCCTATAATAATTATAAAAAGGTTTTTATGTGTTTGCTGGATGTAATTCACGTTAGACATATATATAAATAAATAAAAAAAAACATCTTCTGTGAGATTGAGTGCAAAGCTTCCTTTTCTTCAAAAAATAAAACCTGAAACCCTAATGACAGCTGCTAGAGAATCTGCTAGCACAGGTTGTAGCTGTTGGCTTGAGTACACCTTCATGTGGACTCCATTAGAGATGCTCCTACCCTTGGAGCACAGTGGTGGGTTTTAACTAGTTAAAGAAGGAGGTTGAATATTGGAGTGGTGAATTCTGGAATCACGAAATAATAGAATTCTAGTGGAGATCATGCTGGTATGTGCAGAGACTTCAAAATTTTTTTAGAAGCTATAGAGTATTAGTAAAGATAATTTGCAACTCTCCTTGATCTCCTTTTGACCTATTTTATTACATATGAGTGATCCCTGGGCTAGGTTTCGCCTTTAATTTTCTACTGCAATTCTCTGATATGCATGAGCAAAATCCAAAAAAAAATTATTAAATTTTCTATATATTTTTAATTTGATAATAATCAAAATTTATTTTTCTATCAATATTAGAATTTAAATCCAATGTTGGAATAATTAGAATATTGAATAAAATAATAAAATTATTTATAGATATGAAATCACTATTTATATGATTTTCATTTATTATCACTATTTGAAAGAAAAATATATAATTAAATTTGTACAATAATATGATACATATTTAAAACTAATTTTAAAATTTTGTAATATATGTATTGCCGAGTTTCCTTATCCACAAAATACTTTAGAGAAGGAAAAGTATAGAGTGACCCCTAATATTAAAAATTATTGTTTAAACAATCATATAGTTAAATTATACTTCAATACTATAATAATAAAATACTTTTTTTTAAAAGAATCCTACCTTGTAAAAATAAGAGAAAAAATAGTAACTTTACGAAAAAGTTCAGATAAGGCATGTTATTTTAAGGAAAATTTATTAATTTATTCGTTACACTATTTTTCTTGAAAAAATTTCTGTCTAAAAATCTTTTTTATTGTGCTAAATTAGTCTTGACCATCGATTCCCATATAAAACCGAATCCTTTAACACCATAAAAAAGTTTATGGTGTTACATATATTTAGGGTGTATGGTGTTACATAAGAAAAAAGAAACCAATATATTACAATAATATTACAACATTATTTTATTATTCACTAAGATTATAATTGTTATGGTCATCTAGAACAAAAGAAAAATAAAATCAATATTTTCACCACGAACATAATTTAATCTATGTACAATTCAATGCAAATAAAATCTTCTAGTGATACAAATAAAACTAAAAATTATATTATTAGAATATCTTATTTTGAAATCAATAACAATGTGTGTGCTTTACTTAACCCCTAGCAAAAGTGTATGCCTTTTTAGAAAGATCAATGGTAAAGGCAAGGATGGGGATGATTTTGTGTGTGTGTGTTGGGGGCAAGAAGCCGAGAAGAAGAGCAGAAAATATTAATTAAAAACAAAAATAATTGGATAAAGCTTGTAATTGAATTACATGTGTATTAATTAATACATATAAAATACAATTGATCTCTTTAAGTGATATTTTCCTAACTTAAATTTAAACATTTTATTTTATATAAAAATGTAATAATCATCTATGATAATTGATAAAGTTAAAAAAGTTATATTAAATTAAATGATTAGATTAGTGATTAAAAATTAAATGACAATTGTTTAAAATAGATAATTATCTATTTACATGGAAGTCATTTAATCTTTTCCCCTTCAACTCTATCTAAAAAATCATGAAACATTTAATTTTTTCTAATATTATAACTAGATAAGAGGCCCAAGAAATAATGATTTCTAGTATTTTAATTATTTTGTTTATCATAACATATTAATTTTTTGAAGGCAATTTGTCAATTTTTTATTGATCACAAAATATTTGTGTATTGAGTATGGAAATATTAAGAATAGAAAAAAAATATATCTATGCATATTCTTTCAATGAAATTTTTTATAAAATAATCTAATCTAGAGATCAAACTTTGGATAAATACATCAACATTACCTTGATACATTTGCCAAATATTTGTTGGCGATTTTATTTTTTTCTTAAAATATTTGTTGGAGACTAAACTTTGTGTGCATTGTTTCATGTTCAATCGATTCCTTTTCTTTAGTCAATCTTATTAAACAATTTTATTTCAATCCGTTGTTTTCTTTAGTCAATTGATTCCTTTTCTTGAAACATTTCCTTTATTCAATCTTTATTACAGAGTTTTCCTTGTCTTTAGTCTCTTTTGTCTCTTTCCTCTTACACGTAAGAAATCTACTTATATCAATGCTTAACATAAAGTAATGGGGTCCAGTCCACTTCTTTCTTTTTTGGCTAAATGGCAGCTAAGCAGGCTAATTTTCCCCTCGTGGTACACCGATAAAAATGCTCTTTACTGTCTTCCTAGTGTTATTTCAAAAACTTCTCTTAAGTGAATTTGATACCGAAATTTGAAGTTTGTTGTGCCAAGTAGCGGATAGCTCTTTGCAAAGCTTCTTTGAGATGAAAAGTAACATGAAATGGTCTTCTTTTGTTCCTTGGTTAAAAAGAGTGTTTGTTCTATTAGACCGCAAAGATTGCATTTTTTTTTTTACTTCGTTAAAAATAGCTACAGGTATGGTTTTGTTTACATTTTTTCATTTCAATTTTTACCATATTTTTTTTTATGTGTTTCTATTCTTTAAGAAAAATAAAATGGTAGCTTTTATTATAAGAAATGGGTAGGAATTGCGAAGGAAAAGGTAGCATTCTTTTAATTTTTTTGCTGCTTTGAATTTGTGTGAATAGAGGATTAATTTATTGGATAGGTATCGTAGATTTTAGCACAACATTTTTTCTTTAATTTCTTCAATAAAGAGTTGAAGAACTTTTCGCGTTGTAGTTGATTAAGATGCATTATGCAAGTCAGTTTTTTTATTTGTTCTTTTAGTGATTAGTCAATGTAAGCAAAGCTAGGGTTGTGTTTATTTGAGTGTCTAATGACCATCTAGGGGAACATGATTTTTGGTTTTTAGTACTCACTGTGATCTTATTTTGAATAAGATAATCTTGGATGCTCAAATTTTTGTGATGTTCTCCTAGTTCTATTATATGAAGTTAGGTAATGTTGAGCTTTATGAGGGTTTGGCTCTTAGAGAGATTTTTTGTAGGCTGTATCTCAACCACTTAGGTATCATATGTTGAATTTCAGATAATATACAGTAATTCTACTGATAAATGTTTGATAACAACTAGTAAGAAGTCTGATGAGTGATGGAATTATGCTACGATGAAGAAACTACCAACTATATTTGTGTTTTGTAGAAAAATATGGAAGAAGTAATTCTTATAAGTAACATACACTACATTTAGTTCCCATATTACTTTGATCTAAATCACCAATTCAAACTATTTCATATTGTTCACAATGTTAGGTTCAGGCAATAGCAAACATTTCAAAGCTGATGAGATAACAGAAGATGTTACATTTTCTATGGAAATTAGCATCGATTTGATGAGCTATTAGTTGTAACCTGCATTAAGACAATAGTATAAATTACTGTGTAAATAAATTATGTAAATGAGCTTATAGATGATGACCTATAATACCTATGTACATTTTGTGCATGCTTGTCTTATGTAGCTATTGCAATATGCATAAACACAATAGTATGAATTATTTTGTAGATAAAGTACATTAAAATAGTTCTTAATATGTAGCAATTTATAAAATATATTAAAGTTACTCTTGGGAATCGATTATAAACTTCTTCATAACCTATATTTTATGTACATCATTTGAAATCTAAGTTGCCCTCAAAGGTTAAGATTTTAGACCTTTTGGTGACTTTACTTTTGAAAGCACAATGTAGAGTTGCCCATGAAAAAACATAGGTTTCAGTAAGTACAATCCGACATTGGACAAAGTTTGTTCTTGACTCTTGTTAATAGTCATTGCATAGCATATGTTCACAAGAAATTGCTTTCTTCTGAAAGTAAAAAGCAACTTTGAATCACTTGGGGACATATCTATTCTGGAGGTAGGCACTTTGTCTCCTATATTTGAACCCAATATAATTCTTCCTTCAATGATTCTTTTCCCTATTTGTGTGATAATGAGTCTTGTACCATTGCATAATCCTTTTCCTGGGTTGACATTTCTCAGCAATAGATAATAGGTACATTCTTTTTTAGCTTTAACTTATAACCAGGCATACCTGGAAAACTGAGACTGTTAAGGAATTCTATTGGATACAAGTTATTACACTACTGGAAAAAGGCTGATTACCAACTGTCAAATTCTGTTGGTAAGCGTCCAATTTCTATTGGTAATATTAGTTTACCAATAGATCCCAACTGAATTTGGTCCGTAGATAAAACGCTTGTTGGAAAGTATTACCAACAAGAGATTTTTAAGTTTGTTGGTAATTACCAACAGAGTTTATTGTTGGTAACATTATATTTTAGTTGGTAATGATTTTTTTTTAAGTTAAGTATTTTCTATTGGTAATTTTATTACATTACCAACAAACTAACGACGTCATTGATAAAGTTGTTGGAAATTTTCGAATTGTGTATTTTGTTGGTATTTTTTCCAATTAATTATTTAATTGGTAATGTTGTTAGTAATTTGCCAACAATTCCGTAGTTGGTATATTTATGTTGTTGGTAATTATTATTCATTACCAACAAACGATTTAGTTGGTACTTAGTTGGTAAATGTCGAAAAAGAAAATGCATATTGATAGCTTACCAACTACAATTTAGTTGGTACTGCAAACATATTCTGTTAGTATATAGCAACAGATAAATCTGTTGGTAAATTGTTGCAAGGTATTGTTGTTACGTACCGACAGCGATCTGTTGGAAAGCACTTATAGATTGCTGTTGGTATGTACCAACTGATAAATCTGTTGGTATGCACCTGCAATTTTGTGTTGGTAATTTCTGTTGGTATGTAGCAACAAATATATCTGTTGGTAAGCACCTACAAATTTGTATTGGTAAATGCCAACAGATTTTTTGTTGGTAAGCACCTGTAAAATTCAATTAGTATGTACCAACAAATTGTTTTGTTGGTAAGTACAAATAGTTTTTTATTAGTAAGTAGAATTACATAATCACTATTTAATCCATACACATATTTAATAAAGCATTTTTACATAATATTAAAAGTACATCCATACCAAAAGTTATACATCCATATTGAAAGAATATCAATATCCATAACAAAAGTACATCAAACTCTGATGTGGAACAAAACTAAGATAAAGTAAATTTGTTATAAGTTTAAAATAATATTTTATTTCAGTAGTCCAAAATATGAAATAAATTTAAGATCTAGCTCGTGAAGCATCCTCTCCCTTGAGTTCCTTGACTTCTGATGTTAAGGATTTCACCTCGGATTGCAAACGTTCATTCGCTTCTCGTAGTTCTTGAATAGCTTTGTATAATGATTCATCAACACTTTGCAATTCTGACATTTGGACATATTCTGTAGACTGTGCTGACGAACAAGATGAAGAGGATGACTTGTATGTAGTAGATTTTTTTAGGCAACTCAAACTGAGGGATCCCATGCCATAGACTGTATTACCCTTTTTTGGTGGTCCTACAACTCGCAACCAAATATCAACCTTGTTAACTGGTTTTAGTTGCTCCCCTTCAGGTGTTTGATTTGTTATTAACTCCGTCTCTTTTTGTAATTCCTCTTGGTACCTTGCCTGTAACAATGACAACAGTATAGTATCAATAATAAGTTAATAACAAAATTTATACATGCTACTAAAATAGTCCTAACAAAACAGCCTCCCAAAAAAAATAGCCCAAACTATGAACAAGTTTCCTCCAACCCTAAACAAGAGGACAAGAACCCCCCTCACTGTAGCCACTTCACTCACATTTTTCTAGCTACTTCAGTCATATTTTTCCAACCTTAAACAAGAGGACAACAACCCCCCTCACTGAAGCCACTTCACTCACATTTTTTCCAGTCACTTAACTCAAAATTTTCCATGTAGTAGTATATTACCACTCAATTCACCAATAAAAAATCAACTCCCCTGAACAAACAACAATCAAGTCAGAACTCCACTACAATCAAACCAATTGTTCCAACATAAGTTTCAATATACCAAACACTATTTCAACCCACACTTCACAACTCAATCAAACAATCGACATACTCCTCCTCATAATTGCTACAGTAGAAACTTAACAATCCACATTTCAAAGCTCAAATCACTAGCCAACCAACATAAATGCAGTAATTAATTAACACAAATCAAGCAATAAAACTTAACTTCTCTTGTGAAGTTTAATAGTATAAAACCAGTATCCAGTCAACTATAACTCAAGCTTAACATTTCACATCAAAGGTAGCTCAATCATATATCAATTTAAACTTAGCAGGAAAAATCAGAATGCAGTACAGTCAACTCAATTCAATTCAAATTTTAGAGCCAATCTTAATACCAATTGCACAATCTAGTCCGTAGTAGTTTAAGCCCATTCACACAATACCAATTAAATTCTCTGTCTAATTATAACACCAATCCTTAACAGTTAAAAATTCAATCTGCTGTAGATTACTAGTTAATATTGTGGAAATAATAATTTCATTGGATCCCCATTAAAATAATACCGCAATCAGATTAGATCACGTAAAACTAAAAGTAGAAATATGTTGATCTTGTACTTCAATAGATATGACACTTACGTATATGTCCTCAGATCGCTTGTCAATAAAGACAAGTTTTGGCACCTCTGGCAGCTCCTCTTCCCTCTCTAACATTAGTCTTTCTCTTTTTAGTGCTTGCTCAACCTCATCTTTAGTGTTTGTTGTGTGAGTGAAGACATAGATGTCCATTTGTGAATATTCTTTATGGTATTTCTCCTCCTACGAAATCGTCATAACATATAAGTTGCAATGTATTATACATAAGAACAGTAATTATAAATATATTTCAAATAATGAATTAAAAGAAAATTCTATGTATTATACAAGCTTTCTCTTGTGTACAGTTGTTGGGATAGATCCTCCTGAATGATTTGAGGCTCCTAAAACACTCTTCTTGTTTGCTAGCACAGTCTTTTACATTTTCTTGAACGCATCACTATCCCAAAATGCTCGAAGGTCATTGTAATGCTCCTCTTTTATGAAATCATGAAAGATATGTCCATTTCGTACTTCTTTCATCAAGTACCTATAACTGTTATTGGCTTCTTCTTTTTTCCCATTTTGCTCTCATGATCGAATTATATTTGTGGTCCCATTTGTATTGTTTTTGTAATTTTCCCATACAAAATTACCAAATTAGCATAATAAGCATAAAATATAACCTATACTTATAATTGAAAAAAATAAATTTTTTACTTACTGCCTACTCAGCATACCATACATCCCTTGTGGTAGGTGGGACCTTTTTCCAAGTAGGATATGGTCCCGAAAACATATATTCTATTGTTGGATGAATAGATCGCACTAGTTTGTTGAACGGCTTGGCATTGCAAAGAATCTTACAACAGAAAAATAAATATGTAAGGATTTTGCTTGATACATTTAGAATGAATACTAAATTTCAGAAAATAACAAATTTTGAAATCACTTACTCATCCCATTCAATCCAACATTCAATCTTCCCTGTGCTGGTGTAGTAATAGCTGTAGATAAGTTAGAGTTTTGCACATTCTCTTGAGTTGGAGTAGACTCAATTTGATCATTACGAGTGATAGGCGCAACTCGCTCATTGTGAGTGATTGACTTGGCTTGCTCAGAACGAATCTCTAGTTGGACACTTTCTCTAGAATTGCTATCATCGTGGGCATAAGTAGGAGCAGGCAACGTAGGTGGTGGAGTACGGAAATCATCTGCTGCTCTGTGGCTAGTATTTGGAGAATCCTGATTTTCTATTGGGGGTGAATTCAATGGTTGACTCTTGGAGTCGTTATTTGATTGGGCTACACATCGTCCTATCTTTCGCCCCTTTTTTTTTGCATTCCTTTCCTACCAGGTGCCATATGAAAATTATGCATAGAAAACAACTATGTCATTGAAAGAGATGAGAAAAGTAAATAGAGAAAAGAGAAGATAGAGGGGTTGTTTCAGAGCTTACAGGAGCAGTAACTTCAGTCACATTAACAAGAGGACAAGAATCCCCCTCACTGTAGCCACTTCACTCACATTAAGGAACCTTTTGATGTAGGTTTTGATGGCTGAAGTTTAAAGAATGCATGTAGTTATGGGAAAACTTTTTGTTGTAAGCTATTCAATGTTAGGGTGTTAACCGGTGGTCAAGAAGGTTGTTTTGGTGCATTTCTCATTCTTATTTGATGATTTATGAAGTAAAGGAAAATGCAGATAAATATATATCCAAGAAAAATGCCTCAAAAGAACAATAGGCTCAAAATAAGAAGGTGGAGCTTAGGAAGAAGAGGTTTCACCCTGTTTCTTTTAATGGGAAACTTGGTGGTAGCATGTTGTACTAGTTTAGCTTATTTGTAGAATGGTGCTAAAACAAGAGCAAAAAGGAAAATGCACAAGAAATTGGAAGGAGAAACTTTTCCCACTATCACAACTTCAACAACTCCACAAATCACCCATAAAAATTCAAAAAGAAACACAACCACACCAACATAAAACCAACACAATTTCTAATCCCTTCCACCAATTTCCACAATGTAAAACAACAGAAATATAAGCTAAATTCAATATCCAATCTGAATCACCTTAGCAAAACCATAAATTAGAAAATACAAGTCAACAATTGCTCAACACTTATTGATGACATACCTCACCATAAAACATATATCCAAGAAAAATAGACAGCTAATGACCAATCAAAGCATACACTGTCAATGCCTCAATATCCAAGGATTGCAAAACATCAAGGGAAGCCAGTGTTGCAGGCCCAAACAACATTCCATCTAATCCTTTCCAAGAACTGATAATGTCACTAACAATTTCCATATTAGAATAATTGCAGATTTTGATTTACCATATCAGTCAAGACCTAAGTACAGAGAAATTAACAAAAGGTAGAAAGAGAAAAATGTTAACAAAACTAAAAAAAAAAGTTGATTTTTCAGGGTTCACAGAAGATCTCGAAATTCCCTGTTACTGGGCATAGTAATCTAGCATCATAAATAAAGCAAACTTATTGACTCTCTTTATTAACTGGATCGATCTTTCAGCATATTTATGTTTGCACTTTCCTAGTAGGGGTCTTCCCTTTGTAACTGCTACAGGACATACTTTCCTTGACATTGTATTTCATTTCTAATTTTAATAAAATTGTTGGAAGCACCGCAAATTTCTATGACCTCACTGCTCCTGCTGCTTTTCTATGTTAGGATTGCAATGTCCTCAGACATCAATTGTGACAGATAACAATATGCTAATCACATTGATCAAAGCCATCATTTATATCATCACTATAACTCCAATTCCTTATTGAAGTAAGCCAGGAGAAAGAAGCAAAGTTGGCAACTTTTGGCCAGAGACTAATGCCTCCCTCAACACTCCTCTTGCAATCCCCTGAATCATGCAACTACAGGAAATTGATTAAATAGCTAAATTCAACTTCTGTACTATAGGAAAAAGTCCCTCCAGCCTGTAAGTCCTTGTGTAATTAACTTAACACCTGAACATTGTTTAGTAACAATAAGCAGAAGAAAGGGAACATCCGAACCCTATAGGGTACAAAGTACATTACTATCGTGCTGTATAGCAGCCAAGAGTAACCATTAATTTTTTCTCTGTTATCTAGAAATGAATAGCTTGCTGCTTAGAAAAGAATAAAAAACTTGAATGGAGTTCTGCACTTTAGCATGATTCACGTCACTCCTGGGTACCTTTTTCTAACACACTAAGATAAGTCAATATCCAGAATATCATCTTTAGGTGGCAAGGCACAGCATGATACCAAAGTTCTAAAAATCTTATCTTGTACCATATGCTAAATAATCAAAACACTCAAATTTTCATATAGCACACCTTCAACCATATATATACTATCATATGATAAGCAAAGGCAGAAATATGAATTAAATATCACAAATGAATAATCAGCCATTGTATCGCATAATAAAGGAAAATTATGTCTTTTCATCGAAAAAATTTACATTTGATCACATGTTACATACAAGCGGGTAATGAGCTATATACTGTGTGCAATTCAACTATTCTCCCAAAATTTACAATGAATTTGGGAAAGAAGAAAAAGAACAAGTTGAAAAGGTACACATGACTATATGATCTATGGTATGAAGGGAGTAGCTGCACAAGTTAAGGTAATTGGACAGACTTATTGCCTAGTTGTAGCAGTACTTTGAAACAGAAGTGACATAGAGATACTGTAAGAAAAATCTTGTTGTTTTGCCCAGTGTTTCTTGCTTTTCTTAACCAAAATGCATTCTACAATTATTCCTTCATTATTATAGGACTTAAACATCATTTAATCCATTACATTCTTCATTTTAACGACAGTTAATCTTCCAATTTTCAGTCATGAAAGAAGCAATTTTTCCATGTATACACAACAACAAAACCGACAGCCATGACATGAATATATTAACCTTCTATTTTCTCCAACAATTACTTAATTTTCTGCTTCATTTCTTTCTGCTACATATGTAGCCATGATCAATCCTTCACACACCTTCAAAACACAACCAAACAACACACACAACACAGCGAATTGCCCCTCAATTCCACTGCCACATGGCACACATACAAACAGCTTTGTAACATAAATTTCTACTAACCATAATTCATAATTCAAGTGTATTTCCTGGAAAACTTTTGCCACCATTGAATAAGATTAAAAAAAAAGTTTATCCCTACACCAAAGGACTCTTTAAAGAGATCTTAATCTTCTTCCTTAAAGAGTTATAAGTGATAATATTCCTTGCTGACCATGTTCACATTCAACAAAGATAACTTTAGGAATGCAGTAGTTCATAATCTTCTGGAAAATAGACAGAAATTTTTCTGCTGCACACAAGATCCTAATCTTCTTCCTTAAATCTCGTGCAGTAGAAAAATAGAAGTGATAATTTCTGAAAATAGACATAAATTTTTGTGTAGTCTGAAAAAAGTAGTTCATAAGAACAATCAAATCTTGTGCTTGAGTATGTTACATTAGGAATGCAGTACAAAAAATGCAGTAGAAATGCAGAAATGCAGAAATATAGAAGGTCATACATTTTCCTGAGCAGAAATGCGGTAGAAATGCAGAAATGGAGAAATGTAGAAGGTCATGGATTTTCCTGAGTAGAAATGCAGAAATGCAGAAATATAGAACACCCATTAGTCAAATACATCTTTTGTCAAACTTCAAAATAAACCTAGTGTATGCTTTACAAAATAACCCTAGTGTATGAAGGGAGTAGCCACACGAGTTAAGGTAATTGGACAGACTTATCGCCTAGTTGCTACAGTACTTTGAAACAGAAGTGACATAGAGATACTGCAAGAAAAATCTTGCTGTTTTGCTCGGTGTTTCTTGCTTTTCTTAACCAAAATGCATTTTACAATTATTCCTTCATTGTTATAGGACTTAAACATCATTTAATCCATTCCATTCTTCATTTTAACGACAATTAATCTTCTTATTTTCAGTCACGAAGGAAGCAGTTTTTCCATGTATACACAACAACAAAATTGGCAGCCATGACATGAATATATTAACCTTCTATTTTCTCCAACAATTACTTAATTTTCTGCTTCATTTCTTTCTGCTACATATGTAGCCATGATCAATCCTTCACACACCTTCAAAACACAACCAAACAACACACACAACACAGCGAATTGCCCTTCAATTCCACTGCCACATGGCACACATACAAACAGCTTTGTAACATAAATTTCTACTAACCATAATTCATAATTCAAGTGTATTTCCTTGAAAAGTTCGTACTAAAATAATCCTCATAAACTACTTTACATCTTTAATTAAAGAAAAGAAGCTTTTTTGCCTTCTGTGTGATGGCTTTTAAGCAAGTGAAGGCCTAAGCATTCCTTTCTTAATCCTTCCCTAAGCTTTTAGAAATCTCTCTCTCTCTCTTCTTCCTCTTTTTCTCTTATTTTACTTTTTTTCTTTTATTTTCTCTTTCTCTCTTCTTGCTGTTGAATTTAGGATGGCCAAAACACAACACATGCAATTGAAGGTTCAATTGGCAACTCTAGAAACAGTTTTTAGCAATTGGTTCAATTGGACTAAATTTCTCAACAATCATTTTCCTGATTGCAAAAACCCCCACCCTTCCACAAAGGCTGACAAGAAAATGAAAAAAGAGATGGCAGCTCTATATGGTGGAAAGAAAACTGTGTAAAGCCTCTTTCATTTCAAAGGTGTGCTGAACAAAACTACAAACTTGACAACCACAAAACCTGAATAAGAGCAAGACTTAGAAATTTAGAAATAAATTAGAAAGAAAAGGTGTGCTGAAAAATTTAGTCCTACCAGCATTTTTTCTAGACACTTCACTCACATTTTTACAACAAAATCACAACTCCAACTCCTCAAAACCACAACATAAATATCAGTACAACACCAACACATCAACAATCAAACACCCCAATAAAGTTTAAAAGAAAAGGTGCAATAAGTTTTCCACTTTTGTGATAGATTTATGAAGATTTAATTTTTTTATATGCATTAAATAAGAATAATACCAATGCTACTTGGGGATAGCTTCAACCTTGTTCGACTGAAATCCCCACAGCTCTGCCAGTCCAAGAAAACACATAAATCAATAACGTCACTGGTTTTGGACATTTGAACAATCCACAAAAAAAAAAAAAAAAACAGAATATGGTGGGACTTTGAGAAAAAAGATGCTAAATAATCAACAAATGGTCATGATTTTATTAGATAAATAAAACGAAATTAATATGTTCAATTGAATACATCCAAAAGAAATGTTTAGTATATATAAACATGTCTCAAAATTCTAACATATTATAACTATTCACGTCACTACAAAATTCGCTATCTACTTCATCTTCTAACTCTAAAGTAGATATTACTATATTAGATTCATCGGAACTACTTTTCAAGTCTTCGTCATTCTCTTGCAAACTAACATTAACAGAGGGATCCACATCTTCATAAATATTGTTTGGGTCCCTTAGATTGTCTAATGGATCATCCATAATATAAATACTTGGATTTTGCACTTCATTTTCTTGCAATGCACTATCAATTGTAGCCATCTCTAACGTTCGTCTTGTAGCGACATGACAAACATGCAACCAATCTGCAGTATCCTTTCTGAGGCTTGGATATGGTACAAAATACACTTAAGTTGCTTGAAATGCAAGTGCAAATGGCTCAAATTTGTTCCATAATCTTTTAGGATTAATATCAAGCAGTTTGTACCTAGGTTGAATTCTTACTCCCACGTCATGTCTTGGATCATACCAATCACAATGAAATAAATAGGCATGTTTAACAGGCAAACTAGGATACTCTAGCTCCACCACTTCCTTCAAAGTACCATAGTAATCCACTGTGCCTCCATCATCATTATTACAACCTTTTATGCATACGCCACTATTTGTAGTGACTTTTCCTTTGCTATGAGCAACTGTATGAAAGTTGTAGCCGTTAACAAAAAATTGTGTACGTGTGCACAAATCTCTTTGGCCCCCAACTCAGATGTTTTATTTCACCGTTTGAAATATTGTTATCTGGATCATGCACCTATTTGACACAAAAATATTATAACTAAAAAAGATGAAGTTAATTAGAATAGAAATTTGGGATGACACGACATTAGATATATTCTTACATATTCCTTCAACCATTGAACAAACTCTCTTTCCAATGCTAACTCTAAATCAGAATCAGAAATGTTGGTTGTATTAGAGTGCTTCTCAACCTTGAATAGCCTGAATTTTATTAAAATAAAAAAAAATGGTGAGATGTTAAAATTTATGTCATTCCAAAACAATTTGTGCAAATTCATACTCACTCCACATATGGTTGGACCTCTTCGATATTTAGCAACACATACAATGCAGCTGCATCATACTCTTTATCTGATAGGCACTTCGTCTTTGCAGCACCTGATGGCCGCCCAGGACAGCTAAATGTTGAAATACTTGACCTCGTTAACTCATCAAAACCATCACTATCGTCATTTCGTTCAACCCTTCTACTCTGTGTTTTGACATTACGATCAAAGTAAAAAGTACAAAACGTTGAAACTTCTTCAACTAGGTATACATTACAAATTGAAGCTTCAACTCTTGCTTTATTTTCCACCTTCTTCTTTAAATTGTACAAGAACCTATGGTTGGAGATTTATCAATATGGATATTAACAAATTGAGGTTTAAAAAATAATAAATTACATATTTAACTAACCTCTCAAAAGGATACATCCACCTATATTGCACAGGACCTCCCACTAAAGCTTCATACGGTAAGTGGATTGGCAAATGTTCCATTGAATCAAAAAAGCTTGGTGGAAAAATTTTCTCCAATTTGCATATTATCATAGCAATATTCTCTTCTAGTTTCAAAATTTGTTCAACACGTAACATTCTACAAATCAAGTCCTTGAAGAACAAGCTCAATTCTGTTAGAGCATTGCTGACAACATCTGGAAGCAAATAGTGAAACGCTATTGGTATCAACCGAAGCATGAATACATGACAATCATGGCTCTTAAGGCCAAATAATTTGCATTGCTTCTCATCCACACATCTTGACAAATTGGAAACATAACCATCTGGGAATTTCAAAGATTTAATCCACTCACACAAAATTTTTCGAGCATTTTTTTCCATACAATAGCATGCCTTTGGTTTCTTGGTACCTTCTTCTACTAACTCTAAATCCCTTCGTCGGCAAATCTCACGTAAATCTCTCCTTGCATTCTCATGGTCTTTTGTCTTCCCCTTCACGTCAAAGACTGTATTGAAGATATTATCAAAAAAATTCTTAATAATATGCATTACATCAAGATTATGCCTAATGACATTTGTCCTCTAATATGGTAAGCTCCAAAATGTACTTTGCTTACTCCAGTTGTGGGATTTCTCGTATCCTTCAGGTAAGTGATTCCCACCATTTTCAATGACATTTGGAAAATCCTTCACCTGTGCCCATATTTCATCCCCACTTAGTCTACGTGGGGGTGCTGAATCCTCAATTCGGTTCTTTCTAAATGAGCCCTTATTCTTCCGAAAAGGGTGGTGTAATGGTAAAAACTGTCGATGGCAATTAAAGAAGCATTGCTTTTTAGAGTTTTGAAGCCTAAATGCCTTTGATTTTTCCATACAATATGGACAAGATAATCTACCAGTTGTACTCCACCCAGACAACATGCCATATGCTGGGAAATCACTAACCGTCCACATTAGAGCAGCTTTCATATGAAAATTTTGCTTCTTTGAAATGTCATATGTAAGAACTCCGACTTCCCATAGATGTAGCAATTCATCAACTAAAGGCTGCAAATAGACATCGAGCTTCTTCTTGGGGTTCTTAAGACCAGGTATTATTGTACTAAGGAAAATGTATGGCGTTTTCATGCACATACCAGGTGGTAAATTATATGGTGTTACCATCACAGGCCAACACGAATACTGCTTACCAAATATCCCAAATGGAGCAAAACCATCAGTGGAAAGTCCAAGTCTTACATTTCGAGCCTCAGAAGAAAATGTTGGGTGTGTGCTATTGAAAACCTTCCAAGCTTCTGCATCAGAAGGATGACTAATGGTGCTCTAAACGGATTCATGTTCCGCATGCCATCTCATATGCTTAGCTGTAGCTTTCGAAGCATACAATCGTTGCAATCTTGCTGTTAATGGGAGGTAGTGCATTCTCGCATATGCTACATTTTTCTTCACGCCCAAACTTCCTTTTTTTGGCTTCCATCTAGGATGGTTGCAAAACATACAGTGTGTGAACCCAATACAGTCTTTTCAAAAAAGCATACAGCCATTTACACAACAATCTATTTGTTCATACAGAAGTCCTAACCCATATACGAGCTTTTTTGTCTCATAAAATTTTTTAGGCAGCTTATCCTCATCAGGTGTGACATCTTTAATCAGCTATGATATTGCATCATAACAGGCTTCAGGTAAGTTATAATCAGACTTAATGTTTAGAAGTCGCACAACTGTAGATAATTGGGAGTGACTACACCCTGGCCATAAAGGCTCATCCGCAGCATGTAGCAGATCATAGAAACTTTGTGCATTCGTATTAGGCTCTTCTTCCATCTGTATAGTTTTATTAAATCTTATATCATGTCCTGTTGCATCAAATACGATTTCCCTAATTTGATGGCTTACAATAGGACTTTCCTCCCTTTCATCATCAGCCTCTATGCTATTCCTTCGCTGTGAACTAAAAATGTAAGGTTCCCCATGAGCATGCCATTGATAGTAATTTAGGATAAATCCCTTCTGATACAAATGTAACTTTACATCATCTACCTCAGAAAACCTACAATTTTTGCACTTTGAGCATGGACACCTTATTTTCCCTCCACTAGTAAAATCAACTTGTGTAGTTGCAAATTGAACAAACTCATCAATTCCATGAAGAAACTCTCTTGTTAACCTTTTTTTACCAGGTAATAGCCTATTATACATCCATGCTCGAGCTTCTGTCATCATACCAACCTACGTTTGGAGACAAGCTATATCACCCATTCACCCTAAATACACACAAGCTTTTACACATTTCCCATGCATATACACACATATAGAAATGAAGATCAAATTTATAATGGATAATACCATCACCAAGGAGCAAAAAGAAAAAAAAAAGATAGAATAGAAGGATGCTAGCTTTAAGATCATACAATACCCAACAGAAATATCTAGTGTTTTTGTTAGAACCGACATCAACCAAAGAAAGTAAATATTAAGGTGGATTGTTCATAGGAAGAAAAAAAAGATAGAATAGAAGGATGCCAGCTTTAAAATAATGATGAAAATAGATAATAAATCTTCTTTCTTTCCTCCAAAAATTCACCGTCCGGTGAAGTGAACTTCACATAAATAAACCAAAATTTTAAGCAATGTACAAAGCATTCCATAGAGATAAAGAGTAAAAAATGAAACATAGCAGCACTCAAAAATTTTACTCCTCTGTATTGTACCTCTCTCTCTCCTATTCTTTTTCCCATTTTTTTTCCTTATTGAATATCAAATAACAAATGCAAACTTCAAGAGTAGGAGACAATCTATTGGAAAGAAACCATATCTATTATGCTTCTTCTCCTATTTTGCAAACCTTCTGCAATTGTCAAGCTGTTAAGATGTCTAATAATTAAAAGCTGCAAGCTTCTCACTTAGGAATTCAACTTTCTTATTCCACCACAAGTGGATCAACTCACATAACATCATGTAGTTTTAATTCAGCAGCACAAAAGCTTCATTGTTGCTGCTGCAGTTTTGAACCACTGTTTTTTAATCAAGCAATATTCGAGGCTTTCCTTGTTTTCTAAAGCAATCACAAATATTTGCAACTACCCATATTCAAACTGAAGCAGAAACCTATTCAAACTGAAATAGAAACCCACATTCGAACTGAAGCAAAAAACCTACATTTGAACTAAGGCCACAGCAAACATAGCAACAACAAACCAGTAAACTCAAATTTCAAATCCTCGTTCAAAATTAACACAGATTTCACACATCTCAACACGAAGGTGGCATAATCAAGTTAAAATTATGTCTCAAACAACAATCAAATCGACGAAATAGTACAATAAAGATGCCGCTTTACCTACATTGTACTTTGAAGGTGCAAACTTAGGCGAATGTGGCTTGAGATCTGAGAGATTTTCTTTGTCTCTATGTGCGTTAAGGTGTGTCGCAATCGATGAGAGGGAGAGCCTTGCAATGAAGAATGGCGACGGTATTAGCACTGACAAGCAGCGGCAAGCACCGAGAGGGAGAGGGTTAGGTTGAGGGTGAGAGTGGGATTGCAATTTAATTTACGTTTTTTATTTTTTATATTATTACATTTTTTTTGCTTCTTATATTTATAAATTTGAATTATAATTAAGTTACTATATTTCTAATTCATATAATATATAAAAATTAATTATATATATTTACATTTTTGTGTATATATAAATAATAGTAACTACAATATTTTATGCACAATATATATATATATATATATATATATAAACATAATAACTATAATTATACATATATATATATTTATTTATATAATTACTATCAAAACTACTTAGTTTTTAATTTTAAGTTATGCTATTTTATTTCTTCTTATTGCCTAGACATTGTTTCTTAATTCAAAAAAATTAGTATAACTTTTTCAATCATTTTTTAAACAAATTTAATTTTGAGAATCAAAGAAATGGATTTTTTTTTTTTTTACCTTGTAATTCTTTGTTTCTAAGTTTATTGCTCTTATAATTTATGATATGAACATAACCATATAAATATACATTTTAAAGATGAAATAGATATAACCAATTAGATAGATTACTTTTAAAATAATATATAATATCATTATTTGATTTGATACGTCATATTTCTACTATAATTATTAGGCTCAATTTAGAGATCCTTTCAATTCCAATGAATTTCATTTTAATTTATTAATTCTGAAGATATTCCCAAATATAGCCCCAATATTTGTATAGAAATATAAAATATAAAAGTATTGTTTAAACAGAATGATTGAATTTCACTTTAAACAAATGTTTGTCAATAGGCATAATCTACCAAATAATTTTGGCCTGTTATATAGAGGTTATATTAGATTATATAGAAAAATATATTCAATTACTTTCAAATTTGTTTATGATAATTTTGTTAGCGATTTCAAAAAACATAACGATTGGATCTTTAATTTAATATGCTTTTCTTTATAAACGCATTAGGTTTTGAGCCGTTATATAGAGATTATGCTATATTATGTGAAAAATATAGAGATTAAATTTGGTCATAATACTTTTTTTTAATAATTTTAACAAATCTAACAGTTGAAATTTTAATTTGATATGTTTATCCTTATAAATGCGTTATGTTGTGGGCCGTTATATAGAGATTATGCTACATTATGTGACAAAATATATCTAATTATATTCAAATTTGGTCATGATACTTTTTTTAATAATTGTAACAAATTTGACGATTGGATCGTAAATTTGACGTGCTTATATTAACAAGAGTTAGGTTATTGGTCGTTATATGGAGATTATGATACATTATGTAGCTAAATATATCTGATTACCTTCAAATTTAGTCACAATACTTTTTTTAGTACTTTTAACAAATCTAACGGTTAGATTATAAGTTTGATGTGCTTATATTTACGAACGAGTTAGGTTATTGGCCGTTATATAGAGATTATACTAGATTGTGTACCTACATATATCCGATTACTTTCAAATTTGGTCACAATACTTTTTTTTAGTACTTTTAACAAATTTAACGGTTGGATTATCAATTTGACGTGCTTATATTTACGAACGAGTTAGATTATTGGCCGTTATATAGAGATTATGCTAGATTGTGTACCTAAATATATCCGATTACCTTTAAATTTGGTCATAATATTTTTTTTAGTACTTTTAAAAAATCTAATGGTTGGATCTTAAATTTGACGTGTTTATATTTACGAACGAGTTAAGTTATTGGCCATTATATAGAGATTATGCGAGATTGTATACCTAAATATATCCGATTACCTTCAAATTTGGTCACAAATAGTTTTTTTAGTACTTTTAACAAATCAATCGGTTCGATCATCAATTTGACGTTCTTATCTTCAACAAATCTAATTTTCTTCTACTTAAACGTCTACCAACTACCCATGTTTGTTGGTATTTCATTGGAACATCGATAGGGAAAAAGCATTCCTCTTCCCTTTACCAACAGATTCCCATCAGACATAGTTACCAACCACGCATATTTAATTGGTAATCGATTGGTAAATATTTTCATATATGCCTACCAACATATTATCAACAGATTACCAACACAAATATTAACAACTAAATACGCAACGTTGGTAATTCGATTTGCAATTTGTTGGAGATTTATTTACTATATTTTCAACGGATATGTTGGTTGCTAATGCTGTTGCTAAAAAATAAGCTATCATATTACCAACTATATTACCAACTGCATTAGCTACCAACTACCCACTTCGGTTGGTATTCCGTTGGTACATTGGCGGGAACAATATTCCCTCCCTATTACCACCATATTACTATTCGACACAATTACCAACCACTTATATTTTGTTGGTAATCGGTTGGTACATATTTTCCCTCCCATTTACCAACACATTACCAACCGACTACCAACAGAAAAAACACCAACAGAATACACATAGTTGGTAATTTGTTGGTAAGTAACTGAAATGCAACATATTCCACATTTGTTGGGAATCGGTTGGTAATTTGTTGGTAATTACCAACCGAACTTGGTTTGTTGGGAATGGTCTGTTGGTAATCAGCGTTTTTCTAGTAGTGTTAGCATCCTTTAGATGTCCTATTACTTCGTCTATTCTATCCGCCCAATGTAAAACTATTCAACTCATGAACAGTTTTATTTCTTGGTGTGAGAATAGCCCTTTTCCATCAAATATGTAGGATTTGTAAATTTTACCTCAAAATCTGGATAAGTTGAGTTGAAAATTGTCTCTACAGGATCATCATCAGCTTTTGTAATCAATCAATTTGGAATTTTGATCCATGTAGGTTCATTATGATCTCCTCTACACTTTGTTGGTTCTATGCCATCTCCTATTCTTAAAAGCCAATTTGTAAATGTTGGATATTCTTCAACTTTTGTCACATCAAATCATGACTTTGTTATCTCATGTTCTCGGACAATGTTAGCATCTCACAGTGATTCCACAAATTTGATTAATTAAGGGACAAATGTACTATATCAACTTTTCGACCTTTTGGAACAATTGGAAGACCCTGACGAAAACCTCCTCCTAATAGCACTATTTTGCCTCCAAATAGTTTTGAATTATTGTAACTTGCAAATTCCTTAGTATGTCTTTGAGTGTTTTGTCAACAGTCTCAAAAACATATTTGGAATTCATAGGAGCTTCATCCTAAGTAATCAACACTGCTCTTTTTATTAATTCTGCAAGTTGAGTGTTTGTTTTAATTAAATATGTAGTGTCTTCTGTGGTCACCAATGGAATTTTGAATATGCTTTGTGTTGTTCTGCCACTGGGTAATAGTAATGATGCAATCCCTATTAAATTGTGTAAATAATGTTATAGAAACAAACATATGAATTTGTTTTTACATTCTTTTTTATGTAAAGATTTTATATCGCTAGTTTTATTTGTGTTTACATTCTTTTGTATTTGATTATTATTTTTCAGTGGAATCATAGAAACATGTACTGTTTTTTTAATTAATATGTAAAAACAATAAATATAGGCATAATTTTTTTAAAGAAAATTTATTTAGAATTCTAGATTGTACTATTGGAATATTTTTTAAAAATGCATCGAGGATTGTTCTATTAATTTTAATTATAAAATATTTGTAAACATAGGTATTAGTAAAATGTCCTTTAGAATTCCAACAGATATTTATTAATTATTTTCCTACATATATATAAATATGCATAGGCACATTCCTTGTGCATTTTGTTAGATGTTTGCTATCAACATTTCTTTGAATAGATTATGGAGTTATACAATGGCATGCCTTCCGAATTTAAATTACTTGGTAAGCCAAGCATTTATCCATTCATGTCTGAAACCATGGTATTGTCAACTATCCAATTACAATCGCATAAAGCTTACTATGGTTTACTTGTTAGGAGAGCAAATTGTGGAGATTTTTATTCCAATGTCTACAACCATGAGCAGAGATGGTGATTCCTATTGCAATTGGTGGATAGAGTCATACTCTTAGGTTTTAAATGATGCTAGTATGCAATATCCATTAACTATTATGTTTTTGAATAAGGAGTATCTTGGTGCTGGAGAAATAGAGAGGAAAATGGATTCCTTTGTGAAATTATATCAACTTTTGTTGTTGTTGTTGTTGAATCAGAGTATCATATTCATAAGGATTTGTTCAAGGAATTTACTGGAAAATACAAATTTCAATTGCCAAGATATTTTGAAAATTCTATTTAGCTCTATATGATGTTGATAAAGTTTAAAGAAAAGTATCTTCAGCTACTAGAGCAGAAATTATTGACATAATTGGGAAGACTGATGGTGGTACAATTAATGGAAATTTATCAAATAAAGGTCGATAGTTGAGGAAGGATTGGTTGTTTAGATTATATTTTTCAATATGGTTCAGGATTAGTAATGCAAAATATAGGACATTTCTTTTGTTATGTTAGAGCATTTTGATATGTTTTAAATTGTTTTGGTTACCAACACAGTTTTATATGTTCATTCAACATTTGTAATAGTATTTCTATATGAATGCATCGTTATTTTTTTAAGATATTATGACTTACCCAGATGAGTTCTTGTTTCATAGACTACCAGCTAACGGAAATACAGTTGAAATATTAACATGTTTTATTAATTATCATTGCAACATATATTAGTTATAGTTGCAGAATAGAATATTACTTCCTTGATCAAGCTGTGTAGAATCCTGCTGCAATAGACACTGTGAAGTATCAATTTGGTATAGTATAAAACAATAATTAATTAATATTTTAGTGCCAATATTTCTTTATTCTCTTGGTTATCATTGCTTTAACCTTTTGCAAAAATGCTGCAGAGTTGATAGAAATAGGTATATGAGCATGTTTGGAAGCATAAGGCATCAGTTATTTCTCTATTAATCCTAAAGTTGGAAAGAATAGAATTGAATTTTCCAAATAAAGATGTTCTATCAGTTGTCATCGAACTGGATATATGCAACTGTTTTAAGCAAATTACTTCATTCTGGAAATATTCAATTCTTTTATGCAGATTACTTCATGTATATCTATGGCTAAAAATGAGAAGTACACAATTGAAATGCCAAATGATGTAGATTTGGCAGTTGTTTTAGGCCTTGAAAGTTGTACCAATTTATTTTTTGAAATGTAATGACACTAAATCTATGGTATTTTCTACTGTAACAAATATGAATGAAAATGTTTACTATTGAATTTTAGAAAATATATGGTTTTTCCACTTGTATTTAGCAATTTTCTTTTTCTATGGTTTATGTAAATAGACTAATGTGCTTAGATACTAATACTTAGGTGCTAATATGATTTAAAATATAGTCTCATTCCTTTTTATCTTCAAGATTTTTGTTTGAAATCATATCTAAAACATAATATGTTAACCGGAAAAAAAAAAAAAGATCCCATGTGTCTCTATTTTCATGGCTTTATAGACTTTTGTTTTGTCATTACCAAATCAATATCTTTTATCTCTTGCTTATAAGAAGAACAACTTACTTTCCTTAAGCAATATTTATCTACCTAATTTGATGGCCCATGTATATAAAAATATGTGGAAAATATAGCAATAATTTCTTGACAATTTCTTAAGGATAAAAAACCAAGCATTTATAAAAATATATGCCTTTTGTTGCATGCAAAGTCTACAGCATTTATTGAGCAATTCAAAGAAATAAAACAAAACTATTCTTTCCTTTTTCAACAAGAATACAAATCCTATGTAAGCAATTTTGTTACAAATTGTCCATTTTTCCTCATTTAGCTATGTACTGCACTAACTTATTGTGCATCAATAACTAAGCCACAAAAGCAATTGTTGTGAATCCTAAATAAAAGGAAACGTCCTCTGTGTATCTATTTAATTTATTATTCCAGTCAATGATCATCTGGCTCTCTAGCATACCAAACTCGCAAATTCTACTGCAGCCTTTCTTTGTGTGACTCTCAGAATTAAAGTTATGGCAAGAAGCACACAACAAAATTTCTTGTGATGTCTTTCAACTCATGGATGTGGTGATTGACCAATTTTGTAAGGCTTCCTACTTCATCCCCGGCTCATACTGGCCCAAGAAAATGCTTTACTGCTTTCATTGAAAATTCTACCCAATGGTCTAGCTAGTCTGGTTTCAGGCTCATCAAATGAAGCTAAATGGGGAAAAGTGTCTGCCCTTAATGGCTGCTCATAGCAAGTAAATTTTTCCTCGAGGTTCTCTCAATTCCAATCTGGATTTCTTCTTTCTGATTGAGGAAAATAAAAAACTGGTCAAGCAAAAAAGTATTGGAATTTAGAATCTGGTAGAGCAAATGAATCGAATGACTAAGGGAGAAAGGTCTTAGAACATGTGCTACTTTTAATATTGAAACAAAAAAATTGAAAACAAATTCATTAAAAGAGATGAGGAATTAACTGAAAGACTGCAGTCTCTGAATGAGATCATTAATCACATGAACTCCAATAATGGCAAATGGCATTTTTGAATCTCTAGAGATGTAGCCAGATCCTTATAATTGCATGTGCAATTCATGGAACTTAATGTATCATCAATTCGTCATGGCCTCAGCTGACGTTTTTCAGTGTTGATCATATTTTATCTTTTACAAAATCTTTGAAAACAACCTGAATAGAAGAAAAAAGATATTATTGTTTGTGTTTCATTGCCAAGTATTTTCCTTTGTGTTCATTAGCATTTTCCTTTGTGTTCATTAGCAACGGTGATAATGCATTCACTTGAAATTGCAAATAAACATTTAGATGTTTTACCAAGACAAAAAGCTCAACTAGTATTTTTTTTTATATCCAATAACATTTATACAAAATTACTTGACTTTTTTCCAGAACTTCATGTGCTTGGAGTTTTTCATTGCTACAAACCATGCAATCTTGGATGATGCAATCATCTACCATAGATACATAATCCACATAAATACAGTTGATACTTGAAATCACAACATTAATACTCAGAATATTACTACTCTAGTCTTAGTCAAAGTGTTCAATAATACTCCTACAAATATTGTTCTGGCTATACAAATTCAAAATATTGCATTAGATCAGAAAAATATCATCTCTCATGTTTCTATTGTTTTTTTTTTTAATGCATATTTCTAAGATAGTAAGTTTTCAATATACAGATCGAACTTAAAAATAATTTAAAGAAAATATTGAGGTGAAAAACTAGAAATACGAGCTTTATGCATTGCTATTAAGATATAAAGTCTAGCAGTACTAAGTCTAGAGTAACATTCATTGCACTAAATACCAAATCCAAGACTGTTATTTAGCTAGTTTCTTTATTGTCATTTTTGCATGTCCTGTAACAAAAAAGCCTTTTTTTTCTTTTGTTTGCTCCTTCTATATTCAAATCAATGATCTATTTGTTATTGCCACTAACTTGGAATCTGTAAAACAAAAGCAAATATTTAGTTCAAATGGCAAAAACATTCTAAATGATACAAAAAATATCTAACCATCATTCATACCAAGGACGCCCAATTCTTTTCTCTTCTTTTCTTGTTGGTTTGGTTTTTTAGTCTCAAGCATGTTCTCCTTATATTTTTCACTTCTAAGTGTATATCAAATTCCAAAACACCCTACCAAAAATCTATATGTTTTACCTTTGTATCTGTTTTCTACCTTTGAATCATCTTCCATTTTGTCAACTACATCAGATGTTTGATAAACCCGATTAAGGGTAAAACTTTCTCTCAATTAGTCACACGTTTGTTCGTTGAATTTGACTTAGCATATATAAGTTTTGCCTATTCTATTCTTCAATAGTCCATGGATAGCATCATCAAATTCCTTCCTATAATACATTGAGGAAGATCGTAGCACATATAAAAGTAGTCTTTATATTACTATGCAATAGCATTGACATATTTTCAAAAAAAAAAAAAAAGTAAAGAATGAGAGTTTACCTCAGCTACTTTTTGAGCTAGTTGAGTGGCTTTCAATCCCACAATTTGCTCAATAGAACTCTATCAAACAATATAAAGCTTGCTTGCATTGTGTGATCAACAATGATCACTTCAACTCGATATTTGCGTGACAAAAATTTCAGAATATGCATTTATTAACATGCATGAAAATTAAACAGTTTCTGAATAGTGTATATTTCTGCATACTATTGGCACCTTGCATATGAATAATCTTCTATTTTAATACATAATTCACAGGCCAATTTCTTTCCATTAACTTTTAGCTTATTTTTATATTTTTGTGTAGGAATTATATTTTCATCCATTGTATGTGCTAATGTCCAAGATCATAATGCAACTACAGTATGATTTATCCTAATATGACAGTAGATTTGCATCAACATTATATGGTTTATGTATCTAGCATTCATAGTCCATATTATTTTCAAGAAAGATTCATAAATAATTTCAGGACCAAACTATACCATTTTTTTCTCCACTCACGATAATTTGATTTAATTCAGCCAAAGTTTTCTTGTTTTTCTCATAGTGCTGTGAAGTTAACACAACAGATGCGATACTCAATTATGTTGCTATTTCTGTTTTATGATTATCTTTGCACCTATTTAACCAATGAAGAGTAAAATGTTATTTTGTGATCATGATATTGAATATATTTTTGCACATATACAATCTTGGCAAATAGAGAAATTCACATACATTTGTCGGAAATTGTCGACCTCAGATATTTGTGAGTTAATATTGATCTTTGTTGCACTACTGCCTGATATTAATGCATTTCCTTGATCATTCTTCATTATCATTGATGTAAAAATTCTAACCTACATAGTCTAGCTACCAAGAACCTATATACTTTGTATAACATTTGCATGTTCCCCCCTCAATATTACTCGTAACTCCTTTCCACTGCAGTCATAAATTAATTAAATAAGTAATCGATATATATCTCAGCTTGTAGGACATCAAACAAAGTGATACTTACTTGTGATCCTTAATATTTATGAACTGTAAATCAATTTGGTGTCCCATTTGAGTCTTTTGTTCAATAGATGACACTCTTGTTATCATGCTAATAACATCTAAAAGGGGAAAAGAAGTGCAATAAATATATTCACAAAGTGCTATTATCGTAACTATAAAATTTCTAACAAATGTTCTTCATGTACTGATCATAAATTAGTGATGTATGCTTCATCTATACTTTCGATATACATATTTACATAACTTGTCAATGTTCATTGTAGCTGTTTAATAGCAGTTCTATTTTAATAGCTTATGTAAATAACAAATGAATTAAATGATTTGGGGAATAAGTTGGGTTGCATTCAAAGTCCCTTTCTCCCTCTTTTTCTACTATTGTGAAAGACAATGGCTAAAGCATCATGTGAATTCTAATTGAATATTTCAAAATATTTTCAGAGAAAACCATGTGCAAGTCTAAAATGTTGAAAATAACTGACTTGACAAAGCATATTGCAATTGTTTAATAGCAGTTCCATTGCATAGCAGTTGTCAAACATTTATACAATGTATGCATTCAAATTTGTATATATAAATATTTGCATGGAATGGTCCCATCTTTCAACAGCTTATGCAGATAACAAATAAGTCAAATGAGTTGGGGAATAAGCTGGTTTGCATTCAAAGTCCTTTTCCCTCTCTTTCTACTCTTGTGAAAAAGAACAATAGCTAAACATTATGTGACTTCTAATTGAATATCTCAGAATATTTACAGAGAAAAAAATATGCAGGTCTAAAACATTAAAATAAGTCATATTTCAACAGAGCATGCCAGAGCATAATGTCAAGCTAGAAGGTTTAAAAATTTTTTGCTTTACACCAACAGTAGAGCATTAATCATCTTTCACAAAAGAATTGTAGGTATTATGCTTGAAGAAATTATGTAAAACCCCATCCTAAGTTACTCTCAGAGATAAGGGAAGGGCATGCATTACATTATTTTATTGCATATATCTTTGAACATGAGTGTCGTTTAATTGTTTAGCTTATGTGGCACTTGGTTGCTTTATTTGTGTAGCTAGTACACTTTACTTGAGTAATATTAGACTACCCTACTTATTTATTTAAGGATTAATGCGAGGGCGATTTGAATATAGAATCATAAGAGATAAGGGTTTTAGAGTATTAAGGATACGCAAGAGTTAGTGTGATGTAATGGTTGGAGTATTAAACTTCTAGTTTAGCAACCAGGGCTTGAATACCATCTTTTACACAAAATCATATTTCCCTTATTTTTCTTAACCCCTTGGCCGGCCAACACTTTTCTCTAGCTGCTATTTCCTTTCTTATATTGGCGAGATATTCAATCAAGGGTAAATTAAATTGATTCCTAATTCTTCTCCTTCCCTAATATACTCTTTCCTTTTTCCTCTCACATGCTTTCCATATGATATTTCCCAAATACGGCAGCCGACCATATCTCTCCTCAATCTCCTTGATTGAATGTAATTTTAGTAAATAAAATTATAGGAGCTATCTCTCTTACCAAAGCTGACCGAACTTTCTTTTTCTCTAAGAGTTTGAATTTTGAAATCTCTAAATTATTTCCCTACATTATATCTTCTTTCCTTCTTGTTCTAGACTTACCATAATTCCCTCCTCCTTTCTGTAGTAGCCGACCATATAACCTTCCATTTTCTTAATTTCTTCTCACCCTTATAGCAAGATTATATTCCCTCCTAAAGCCGAGCCGCACTTTCCTTTTTCTTTCCCTAGGATTTGAATTTGAATCCCTAAAATAACTCACTCAATTGATCTCCAAATTCTAGCCAAGACTAAAGCTAAATTGCTCCCTAATCTCGGCCACTACATCCTTACAAATAGCTTTTCTTTCCTTCTATAAACCAACTGGACATAGGAAATGAAAACTTCCACATTACAGCTAGGCAAAATCTCTTTTTTTCCAATTCTTGAAGCACTTTGTTTGGCATGTTCCTTCTTCAAAGAAGGTGTTAGAGTTATGCCCTAGAGCCACTCTATTTGTACGATGTATTTTACATATTTATTTAATAAATGCATTCTTTATTTTTTCAATTTCTTTGTTTCATATGTATAAAACTGATAGATAAAATCTCTAGCACAATGTACAATATTAAAGAAATTATGATAGAGATCATGATGCGATATTCCTATTACACTATGTAGTGTTTGTACTTAAATCATTCCTAGTCATAGTTTTAATAAGATAGGATATCATGAATACGCGAAACTAGCACGTGTTATACTTCATGATAGGATCACGCGGTGATTCTCGCATCTGTAAGTATTATGATACTTAAACTTAACACATGAATACTTGTTATATGAAGAAGTTCATTGCATGACCCAACTATGAGATAATTACATGGATAACTATATAGTACCAGTGATAGAATCTCAATATAATAAAAATGTAAGTATCCTTAGACTTGAGATCTCCAAGGTATTTTGTATACTGAGTGTTGTACTTTGATTTCTATCCTTAGAATTTCTTCAAGACGGCCTATAGGGAGGAAATTGGGTACAACATGATGTATATGAAAGTAATTGAAAGGGTCAACAAATATTTCATCACTTCTAACAGTAGGAGAGTATATCTCATGGCCACTTGTAAGGAATCATTACTTAAAAATTTCTTGGCCAAGACAATTATGTATTGAAAATAATTTCAAATGATACACATGTTGAGTAATAGATTTTGGAACAAGTACTATTAAATTTGAGTTAGAATTAATTTTATTTTAGAGGGAATTGACACAATTCCATACTTTAAACTAAATGAAATATAGAATGATGAAATGAATTTATTACACTGATATTTTACTATTAAAAGATTCATGTCAAGTCACTAGACTTTTTAGACTTTTGATAGTTATGATGCATTGCTAGATGCCGCTCATGATCTACTAAAATATAAATTTATTAATTAGATAATTGATAAATTAATCACAATTAGAATTAATAAGTTAATTCTAATTATTAAGGATTACTAATTCTATAATCATTAGGGTTAGTTCATATTTTTGCTACCAATAGACCGAAAAATATAATAAGTCACACAAAATAGAGGAATTGGTAATATTATGGGATTAATTTGTGAGAAAAATAAGTTTATGGTCAAATTATAAGGAGTTATAATTATTAGGGTCAAATTATGATTATTGAGAGCTCATGGGCTTAATTGCAATTTGAAATCCCAAAGCCCATTACAATTGTGAAAAGGGCTTTGTGAGCCTGAGGCTGTAGAATACAGACACACACACACACACACACACACACACACACACACACACACACACATGTATGTATTTAATGTAGCTGTCGTCTTAGGTGTGATGAAACATACATAAACCTTTTTTTTCTTATTATTTCTTCAAAACAATTAATCCCCAATGCCGCCAAAATAAAACCTACTAGCATTGGTTATTGGCACCTAGTTTGAGTATAGTTTCTTGTGTGGATATTATTAGAGAAATTCCTATACTTGGAATTTAGTGGTTCACAATTTGAACAAATTTTCAGAAGAGTTCCGCATATGGAGAAAAATTTTAAAAGTTGCAATTTTTAGATAACGAATTTTCTTCTCTCTCTCTCTTGACTTGTTTAATTACATACGAGTGATCCTGTTACGTGGATTTCATTTTAATTTTTCACTATGCAAATATGATATTGCATGATTCAAATCTAACAATAGTATCAGAGCCATCTCGTATGTGTTTTATGAGTTTTGTATGTGCTTTGAAACTTTTTCAAGAACATTTTTGGAATCTAAAATCATTTTAGTGGGTTCAATTTTTCTTCTTCACGCAATTACTGAAATCTGTTTCAGTAAAGGATTTCTGAAATCCTTGTAAGTTGCGGTAATCTTGTTTCACAATTTTAGTTTTGATAATGATCAAAATCTTAAAATTAATATACATTATTTTGATTTTGTGACTACAATCGATTGAAACCTGTTTTCTAAAAGCAAAAACAATCAATTTGCATATTGAAAAAACTAGAAGAAAACAACGAAAAAAAAGGATTTTTCTAGCCTTTGTAATACACAAAGGCAACGATTGGCTTGCAAGAAGCTGGTGGCTGCCTATGTGTAAAACATACATGAAGGCAATGACCGGCTTCTTGCAAGCCGGTGGCCACCTATGTGTAATATGCACCAAGCTGGCCACTGGCTTTCTTAAAGCCCTGGGCTGGTTTTAATGTTTTATTTTTAAAAAATTATGTTTTTTAACCCACAAAAGATTTTCTTTTTCCAAAAAAGGACCTAAAAGTATCCAAAATTTGTTTTTAGACCTTCTATTTATTTTTCTTCCAAAATTGTGATTTTTGAATTTATATTTTATGTTTTTTAATTATGCTTTATGTATATTTTGGCATGGTGGCTTAGTTATAGATTAAGGACCAAATTTAATTTTGTGTCATGTATTTTTAGTACTTTATTTTAAATAAATAGGGTCAGCGAGTCTTGCATTTCTCTATAATTCTTATGTAATTTTTCTTCTTATCTAATTCCCTTTGAATATAACTCAAGATTTTTTTATTAAGAATTTATGTAATTAGATTACATATGTTAGATATGATTAGAAATTATTTACAAAATTATAGGGATGACAACTAAGGATAAAGAGAGAGGATGGTAAGACTCTCTTCTCAAACATACATAAAAACATATGTTTGACCAAATTAATTTCCTACTTTGCTCAAGGAAATTAATCTAGAAAATCTATAACCAAACTATATAATTGAGTCTATTACCATTTATGTCAACGTATGATGATTATTGATATTTGTGAATGCTAAACGATGATACCATAATAAATAATTAAATCCATCAAATCATATTAAATCCAATGCATTCCATTAATATAGTAAGAACGAGAGTTATTTTTCGAGATTAAGTTGTTGGGCACACCCAAGCCTATTCGACATTGAGCATGTTTAAGTTATGGAATTTGATTTCGGATTAATGGGTTAAATTTAACTAATATCTTTATCCCAATTGGACGCACCCAAACATTAAGAATATTAAAGGTAAGATTGGATTGGCACTAAATATTTTAAGATTAAAAGATATTAATGACCCAATGATCCGGTAGTTACATTTGATACAATTAGTACTAGATGCCTACCACTAAACTTAAGAATGGTTTAGTAGGCACATCCAAAGTCATTCTTAAGGAATTTCGATATCAGTCCACGAGAAAATATTCTAATGAGCTTTTTCGAATCAATAGTAGGGGCTATTAATTTGAGTAAAATAGTAGAGTAAATATGCGTTTAATTAAATACCTAATTAAATACATTTCATATACATATACATAGTTTAATATCTCTTATTTTTCATCAAGGTTATTTGTATCATGACAACAAATTTGAACTTATGTAGCATATTAGAAACAAACAAGCTTAAGGAGACTAACTTTATGGACTAGTATAGGAATTTGAGAATCATTCTCAAATCTAGAAAGTTATTCTACATTTTAAATGCTTCTATTCCACCAACTCCTATTGTTGATGCTCTTTTAGAAGAGCATGAAGTCCATAGGAGGTTCTAAGAGGACAGTGACATAATATCTTGTATCATGCTAGTGTCAATAAACTCTGAGCTACAAAAGCAATACGAGCATATGGATGCTGTCACAATAATCCTCCATCTAAGAGAGTTGTTTAACAAACAAGCTAGAATGAAGAGATGTAAGATCTTAAAGTAATTATTCCATTCTAAGATGGAAGAAGGTGCTTCAGTAGTTATGCATGGACTAAAAATGCTCGGTTTGATTGAGAAGTTTGGATTTCTTAGTTTTGTGATGGACCACGAATTAAGTGTTGACTTAATTCTACAATCTTTGTCAAGTAATTTTTTACAATTTGTGAAAAACTACCAATTGAATAAGATTAAGTCCACATTACCTGAGTTGATTAATCTTCTCAAGACTATAGAAGGCTCTATAAAGAAGGAGAATAATGTAGTCATGTTGGTAGATTCTTCAACTTCTTCTAATAAGAAGAAAGTTCCTCAAAAGAAAAAGAAGAAAAATCCAACTAAACGAAAAGGTGGAATTAAGAAGAATGAGACAACTACCAAAGGTTATGTCACTATTGTTGTAAGATAGGCCACTGGAGGTACAACCGCTTATCTAGAATCACCAAAGGAAAAGAAGGAGAAAGAGAAGCTTACTAACGCTTCTACTCTTACTCCTAATATGTTTATGATTGAGATTAATACTACATTTAATAATGAGATATAGGCATTAGATACCAGATATGAATCTCAATTGTGCAATAATTTGTATGGATTAAATAGCAATAGGAAGCTTAAGAAAGATGATATGGACCTACATGCTACAAATAGAGCAAAGGTGCTACACTTGCTGTGAGGACTTATCATCTATACTTTTCTTTCGGATTGATTCTAGAACTTACAAATTGTTATTATGTTCCAATTTTGTTAAAGAACATTATCTCAGTTACTTGTTTAGATATGGATGGTTTTTATTTAATGTTTAAGAATAAAAGTTGTTATTTTTCATTAAATGATATCTATTATGGTACTGTAACTTTGATGTATAGATTGTATATTCTAGACATGTGGAAAATCAAGTTCTCAACATAAATAATAAGAAAAAAAAAGGATAATACGAACCTATCTTACTTATAGTATTGTCGTTTAGGTTATGTAAATGAGAATCGCGTTTCTAAATTATACAAACTTGATGACTTAGGGTCATTTCATTATGAATCATATAATACATGTGAATCATGTTTTAAACATCTTTTCTATGAAAAGAGAAAGAGCAAAATAATTATTAGAACTAATACATACTAATGTATATGAGCTAATGACATTGCAAGCAAGAGGGGATTATTCTTGATTTGGGTATTTGTATTTAATGAAATACAATATGAAGCATTTGACAAGTTCAAAGAATTCAAGAATGAAGTAGAGAAACAACTTAGTAAATGTATTAAAACTCTAAGATCTGATCGAGGAGGAGAATACTTAAGTAAAGAGTTTTAAAGTTATTTTAAATATAATGGAATATTATCTCAGTTGACTCTTCCGCATACACCCCAATATAATGGTATATCCAAAAGAATGAATCAAACCATATTAGATATGGTTCACACTATGATGACTTTTGCAGATTTACCTAAATTGTTTTAGGGATATGTATTGGAAACTACTATTTATATTTCAAATAGAGTTCCATAAAAAACTATTGATACTACCCATTTTGAGTTATTTTTTATTAAGAGATCAAAATTAGCTCACTTGAGAATTTGGGGGTGTTTTGCTTATGTAAAGAGAATAAAATCAAACAAAATTAAAAATAAGTCGAATAAGTGTTTGTTTATTAGATATCCAAAAGAATCACATGGATATTATTTTTATCTCCTCTCAGAAAACAAAGTGTTTGTTTCAAAACATATTATTTTTTTAAAGAAGAAATCCGTGCTTAAGAGAGATAGTGGGAGTAAATTTGAACTTAGTAAAGTTCAAGAAGAACAAACAAATACTGATCAACCGATTGATCCGGAGTCTATTGTTAAATGGATGAAGATTCAAATATACAAGAATCTCGTAGGTCAAGTGTAACACCCCACAACCTAGGCCCAACAGGGCCGGGGATGCCGCCCCGTCCAAAGGATAAGGGGTCTTTATAATTAGGTCACACAACAAAAATGAAACAATACTCTAAAATTAAAACTTATTACAACCCAAAAATTTCAGAACGAATCCAAAATAAATTATTCACTCTCATCTCTCAAAGCATTACATAAAAGAAATAACATAATATCTTCCAAAGCAGGTAACAACTAGCTACTCATCCCCACAGCAGGATCGATCTGAAATCATGGTAAAAAGGGTGATGAGATAAAAATCTTAGTAAGTCCGTGTGTGCTTTGAGTGTTCAGGTAAAACAATTCATGTATGCAAGTTGAAACATTTCATAAGGGAAAATGCTGGCAAGCAATAAATAAAGTTAAAATAAAAAGTGGCATTTTCCTCTTTTCAAACCATACAAGTGCACAATAAATACAACTACTCAAATAGGCAGCCATGGGTACTACACGTTGGGCCCCACGTCCATACAACGGTCAGAATGCCACACTTTGTGTAGACTGACAAAAGGTAGGTGATTAGCCTACCGAGTAAGATACTCCTCCTTTTCTACACCTAAACAAAATCGGTTGTCCACTTCGGCAACACATAGTCCATATGACTAAAACTTGCTAGCTCGGACCGGCATGACTAAGTAGTACTGTTGTTTTTCCAAGTTGAGTTCATCTTCTAGAAGTGGCTTCCTGCCAGAAGACTCGCTATTGCTCTTCAAAACTAGTACTACTAGCCTACCCTTATTGAGTACTCAACGTTGATTGTCCTACTTGGGAGAAAACCGATAAAGCATAGCTTTACTTGAAAATGGCAATTAAGGGTTTCTAAAGTCCGTGTCAAAATTGGTTTTAGAAACAGTTTGGTATTTAAGCAAAACTGCTTGTTGATTTTCAAATAATTTGTTTGACTGAAACAAGAAAGGAAACAGTCCTTAATTGCCTTTACAAAATAAGTGTTCACATACTTCGTGTTTGGCTTGCCATAGTGACCTTTTACAATAAACAAGTTTTATGCAGGAACTTACCTGATCATTTGTTTGAGCTAACTCAAAGATCTTCCAAAGTTGACCTAACCCCGCTTGGGGTAAACACAAGCCATAATTAAACTCAAGCTAAATTTGCTTCTATAAATAATCCTAGTTCAACTTTCTACAATCATGACCCTAATGTTCCAAACTTTAAGGCTAGATAATCAAAATGATTTTATAAAATAAATCTAGCTTGATAATAAAATAACTAGGGTTTGTGAAATAATTATTAATAAGTTAAATGTTTAAATCTTGTTATAAATAAACTAGGGTTTATTTGATAAAGGGTCCTAAGTCCTAAATGATATTATTAAAATAATAAACTATTACTATTCTCTTAATTAATAATTAATAGTTAAAAAATAATTGATAAATAAAATTAATAAGTAAATTTTAATATATTTTGATTAAAAGATAATAAATAAATTTTAATAGTATTTATGAATATATAACTTATAAGATTAATGTTTTACCTATTATAATTATTTATATAAAAGGCTTTATTTAATATTATTATCTTGTATAATATTTTTATATTTTAATTTTAATAAAAGATATCATTTATTTGGCTAAAGTATCATTATTTCATATAACAGTCCAATTCCACATTTTCCTAGGGTTTTTCGAAATCATTAGAAGAAAATATAGTATTAATTTTTATTAATGTATTAAAATTGACTAAAATAATTTAGGAACAACAAGGTCATGATCATAATTCTCCTATTGCTAACCAAAATCATGAACACAGACTCTAACACCAATCCACAAACCATTCAATTCATGAATAAAAGCATAGATCCAAATCTACCATCATATGATCCAAACTCCACTAAACATAAACATATTCATGGCTTCAACAAGAATACAAGAACATAAAACCCTATTCACCAAAGGTGATATAATATATATCATGCTTAATCATCCACACTAACTCACGACATGAAGAGCATGCAACAAGCCCGAAAACATCATAAAACTTAACCAAGACAAATCATCCTCATACTTCAATCTCAACTCCATTATATAAACACATGCTCAATTTCCAATCATAATCCATCATTTTCCAACAACATCCAAAAGACATGAATCTAGAATTTAAAGAGAATGTTGAAGAGGCTTACTTGAATGATGGCTACCTTGAAGAAGTCACAAGAGAATCCCCACGCTTGGAAGGTTTGATTCGTCCAAGGAGGAAGAAGAAAAATGGCCATGGTTGGAACAACCATTTCGGCCGAGAGAGAGAGAGAGAGAGAGAGAGAGAGAGAGAGAGAGAGAGAGAGAGAGAGAGTATTATTACTTTATTTTAAAGATTGAAAAGGAATGGAAGATGAACATAATCATTCATGGTTACCTTGAGAGAGTTCTTAAATCTTCAAGAAAAAATTTGATTTTTTATCTAAAAGTAGAATCTTGTTTTCATTGTTTGATGTTATAAAGTGCATAAATGGATTCTAGAGGATGAGTAGATATGATCTGGAGTTTTTGGAGAAGATTAGAGATGTTTAGAGTGGTCTTAGGCTTGGAGAATAGTGGTGTGTGTTTTTGGTGTGCTTTGGAAAAGTGGAAAGAATGGAGAGAAGTGTTGGATCAAATTGCTGAAAGTGTTTGGCCGAATGATTGAGGGTTTCCTTGAGATTGAATTTTCAGATTAGGAAAAAGAAGGAAAGGTGGTTGTTTGAAATTTAAAATGAGTAATTTAGGGAGTGAATTAAGGTATAAAATACGGTAAGAATAGCTTGGTTGATGGAGGTTCTTGGAGCTACTATGGCCAACTGGATTGTGCTGGAGTTTTGCTGAGTTGAATGAGGTTTGAATGAGCTATAGGGTGGCCAAAATTCAAAGTGTAATGGTGGAAGATTTTCTGGTTGTTTAAAGCTTAATCCAAGGAGTTTTCATGGAGCAATTTGCTGGAATTTTGAATTTTAATTGGAAGCTTGATTGTAGTGATTGATAGAGTGATTTAAGGAGTAGCTATGGAGCTTCATTCGAGCAGATCAATGGAGGGGGTGAAGGAGTTCAGTTCATAGTTGACTTATGCTAGTTTCACAGAAAGTTGGAATGGTTTTTCGGACATGGTTGGAGAAGGAATAAGGTTGGAATTTCTGATTGTTCATTCAAGAGGTTTGTTGGAATTTTTGTGCAGATTTTTCTACAATGCTCCTGCCGACTTGCAGAAGGTTTGAAGGGGTATTGGAGGGTCCTTTAAGGCTGGTTTCCAGCCTTCTTTATGGAGGAAAGACAGAGATGAATTACTGGTTTGAAGGCTAGAAGAAACAGCTTGGTTTTTGGATTGCTAAGCTGTAAATTATGCCCAGAATTTTCTTCTGGTTTGCACAGCTTTGTGCAGTTCGAATTTTGGCCAAAGTTTTTAGTCTTCAAACTGAGTTAATTGGCTATTTTTCTGGCAGTATTTGAGTGAGAAATGTGGCTGAAGATTTCAAAAATTGGATTGACCAAGAAGTTGGAAAAAATTTTTAGATTACTACATGAAGAAGATGAACACTTGTAGGGTGGAGTTTGAAGGTTCAACCATAGAGATTAATTCCCTTGGGAACATTCCATAACTCCTTCCCCATTTTCAGTTAAAATTCCATCCTCCAAGAGGCATTTTCGAAGCTCCAAAATCACAGAACCTTACTGGAATTTTCTGGAAATAAAAATGGCTTGGATAAATTGAGCAACTTAATTGATCAAGAATTAAGGTAAGCTAGAGAGCAAAAAGAGTATGAATCCTTTAAGAATTTTTGTAGGGCACAAGAGTAGGATTATGACATTCCTTTCATATCTCCCCTAGGACAACACTCCTACTCCTCCCTATGGCATGCAAGGGTCGAAAATATCCACTTATCTAAAATAAAATTAAATCATGCTAAAACTTAAATGATGGGATTTGAATTCAAGACTTTAGAGATTATTTCCAAAGCTCTAACCACTAAACCACAACAGCTCTTGTTCTTATTTTCTCTCCTAAATATTCTTCTTATTCAATCCTCAAGCTATCTCCCTATTTCCACCTCAAGCAAAATTACCATTTTGTCCTTCCTACTCAATAAGCACAATTAAGCATTCTAGACTATAAATCACGATTCCAAAACACATAAAATCATTCAAAAATATATTTATGCATGTAAGAAAATATGATATGCATCCCGACCCCCTTTACTCTAGGGTTAGTTTTAGATGGGGTTTCACACTAAGTATGATACATGTGGCACCTGAGAGATATAATTTCTCATTAGTGACTATACTAACATATTGCTCATTGAAGAAGATAAGCTTACCACTTACAAGGAAGTTCTGAAAAGTACAAAATCTAACAAATGGCTTGAAGCCATGAAGTTAGAAATAGATTTCATATATAACAATCAAGTTTGAAGTTTGTTTGATCCACCCGAAGGGATAAAACCCATAGGGTGCAAATGAGTTTTCAAGAAGAAACATGACATATATAGTAAAATCATTACTTATAAAACATGACTAGTTGTAAAAGGTTATCGCTAACAATAAGGTATTGACTATGACGAATTTTTTTCACCAATAGCAATGTTGAAATCTATTAGAATACTCCTAGCACTTATCGCTCATTATGACTATGAGATTTGGTAAATAGATATGAAAATAGCTTTCCTTAATGGAAATCCGATTGAGGAAGTGTACATGTCACAACATGAGAGTTTCATATCCAAGGATCACAGTAAAGAGTGTAAGTTGTAAATATCCATTTATGGATTAAAGCAAGCTTCTAAATGTTGAAATATTCATTTTGATTAAACAATTAAGGAATTCAGTTTTATACAAAACATGGATGAACCATGTGTATATAAGAAGGTTTGTGGGAGTGAAATTACTTTCCTATTACCATATGTAAATAACAGATTACTAATAAGAAATGATATATCTACTCTTCAATCATTCAAGATTAGTTATCAAAGAAATTCTCCATGAAAGACCTTGGAATAACGACTTAGATTCTAAGAATGAGGATCTATAGAGATAGATCAAATAGGTTGCTTGGTCTTTCATAGTCTACATACATAGAAAAAGTGCTAAAAAGGTATATCATGGATCAATTTAAAAGGGAATTCTTACATATAACTCATGGGATAAGTCTTTCAAAATATTTGTGCCCTTAAATACAAAATGAAAGGGATCATATGAGTAAAATACCATATACTTTGGCAACTAGTTCTACCATGTATGCTATGATATATGCTAGGCCCGTTGTATCTTGTGCTCTTAGCTTGATGAGCAAATATCAATCTAATCCTGGAAAAGATCATTAGGTGGCTATCGAAGATATCCTTAAATACTTAAGAAGGACAAATGCTGTATTCTTAGTATATGGAGAATATGACTTACAAGTTAATAGGTAAACTAATACTAGTTTCTAATCTGAAAAAGATAACTTCAAATCATAATCAGGCTACATGCTCATTTTGTTAGTGTTGTGCCCTAGTGGCAATCACTTGTACATTGTATATGACACATTTTATTTTAATAAAAGGCATTATTTATCTTACAGTTTCTTTTTGTTTACTTTAAGTAATATAACTGTTTGATAAAGTCCCTATTACAACATTGTGTTAAGAAAATCATGATAGAGATCATGATATGAGATTCCTACTACATTGGATGGTGTTAGTACTTAAATAGTCTATAGTCATAGTATTAATGAGACAGGACATCATTAATGCGTTAAGACTGGCATGTGTTAGACTTCCTGATTTGATCAGGCGGTGGTTCTCATAACCGTGAGTATTGAGATACTCAAAGTTAACACATAAATGCTTGTTAATGGAACAAATTCATTGGATGACCTAACTTTGAGATAATCATATGGATAACTATTTAGTGCCAGTGATATAATCTCAATATAGCAAACGTGCAAGTATCCTTAGACTTGAGATCTCCAAGGTACTTTGTTTGCTGAGCTTTGTACTTTGATTTCATTCTCCGGAGCTCGATCGAGGATCGCCTATGGGGTGGATATTGGGTACATTATGAAGTAAATGAAAGTAGTTGAGAGGATCAATAAAGGATTCACCACTCCTAATAGTAGGAGCGAATATTTCACGGCCACTTGTAGGAATTACTACTCGGAAAGTCCTTGGCCAAGGCGAATGTGTATTGGAAATAGTTTCAATTGATACACATCTAGAGTAGTGGGTTCCTGGTACAAGTACTATTGTATTCGGGCCAGAATTATTTCTGGAAGGAGTTGGCACTAATTTCGTACTCCAAACCGAATGAGATATTGTATGGTGAATGGAGTTAATTGCACTGAAGTTTGTTATTGAAGGGTTCATGTCAAGCCACTTGACTTCCTGGACTCTTGGGTGGTCATGATGTGTTGCTAGATACCGCTCATGATTTGGGAATATGGGTTTATTAATTGATGAATTAATAAACCAATCCTGATTAGAATTAATAGGATTAATTCTAATTAATTATAGATTATTAATCTCAAAGACATTTGGATTAATTCATGTTCTCTACCAATTGATTGGGAAATCTAATAGGTCACACACAATAGAGAATTATATACTCAAGATGTTATTTGATAACATTGTGGGGTTAATTAAGAGAAAGAGAAGTTATTGTGGACAAATTATAATTAGTTATAATTTGTGGTACAAGTTATAATTGTGAGAACTTGATGTTTTCAATTGCAATTAGGGAACTCTAATTGTTTTAGAATTCCAGATTTTCAGTGATTTTTCAATTTTATGATGATATAACCGAAAAACCCTAAGGGTGATTCACGTGAGAAAAACAGCGGCCACCTAAACCTTCTCTTTTTCTTCTTTTTCTCTCTTGATTTGATCTTGAGGAGGAACCCTAGCCGCCACTTAGAATTTCTGCTAGCACAGAAAACTACGTGTTTGAGTATTCCTCTGTGTGGATTACTATTAGAGATAATCACACACTGTGATTATAGTGGGTAGACGTTCAACTCACGTGGAGGTCGATCACGAGGATTGCTGGATTGCGCCTCAACTTGAAGAAGAAAATTTTGTTCTTCGCACGATCACCCAAAGGTAAAAGCTGTTACCTTTACTCTCTTTATGTCTTGTTTTCCACACATAGAAGAGTCCTGAGAGGGTATCTCGATTTATTTTTCGCTGCGTCGTATAGGATACGAGCCTGAGATATCCAACACATTTTTGGCGATGGGGTAATAAGTTGAAAAGTTCCAAACAAGATATAACTGCCGATTTAACTACTAAAGTTGAATATATAATGGCTTCTGAAGTAGCTAAGGTGGCAGTTTGGATCGAGAAATTCATATCAGAACTAGAAGTGATACCTAACATTATGGATGTAATACCCTTATATTGTGATAACAATAGAGTCATTGCATAAGTAAAGGAATCACGATTTCATCAACAATTCAAGCATGTACTTAGGCGTCATTATTTGATTCATGAAATCATTGATAGAAAATATGTAAAGATAGAGAGAGTTCCCATTGATCAAAACATAACTGATTTACTTACAAAAGCTCTACCCCAGAAACACATGATAGTCATGTACAATCATTTGGTATTCGATACATAAATGATTGGCTCTAGTACAAGTAGAAGATTGTTAGAGTTATACTCTAAGACTAATCCATTTGTACAATGTATTTTGCATATTTGTTAATAAATACATTTTTTATCTTCTAATTTCTTTATTTCATATGTGTATGTATATAAAACTGATTGATAAAGTCCCAAACATAATATATAATGTTAAGGAAATCATAATAGAGATCATGTGTGAGATCCCTACTACACTATGCAGTGCTTGTGCTTAAATCATCCTTGGTCATGGTTTTAATAAGATAGGATAATATTAATATGCGAAGACCAGCACATGTTATAATTCATGATGGGATCAAGCGGTAGTTCTCATATTTGTGGATATTGTGATACTCAAGATTAAGACGTGAATGCTTATTATATGAACAAGTTCATTGGATGACCCAACTATGAGATTATCACATGAATAACTATTTAGTGATAGAATCTCATTATAGCAAAAGTGTAAGTATTCTTAAACTTGATATCTTTAAGGTACTTTATGTACTGAGTATTGTACTTTGATTTCTATCCTTGGAATCTCTTCGAGACGGCCTACAAGAAGGACATTGGGTACAATATGATATATACAAAAATAGTTGAGATGATCAATAAATGATTCATCAATCCTAATAGTAGGAGAGTATATCTCATGTCCACTTATAGGGAATCATTACTTAAGAAGTCCTTGACCAAGGCAACTATGTATTGAAAATAGTTCTAAATGATACATACATTGAGTAATAAATTTTGAAACAAGTACTATTAAATTCTGGTTAGAATTAGTTATATTCTAGAGGCAGTTGACACTAATTTTATACTCTAAACTAAATGAGATATAGAATGATGAAATGAGTTTATTGCACTCATATTTTACTATTGAAAAATTCATGTCAAGAAACTGAACTTTCTGGGCTTTTGGATAGTCATGATACATTGCTAGATATCGCTCATGATCTACTGAAATATAAATTTATTAATTAGATAATTAATAAATTAATTATAATTAGAATTAATAAGTTAATTATAATTATAAAGGGTTACTAATTCTATAGTCATTAGGATTAGTTCATATTTTTGCTAACAATAGATCAGAAAACCTAATAGATCATACACAATAATTAATTGGTACTCAAAATATTATATGATAAAATTATGGAATTAATTAGTGAGAAAAATAAGTTTATGGGTAAATTATAAGGAGTTATAATTGCTAGGGTCAAATTGTGATTATTGAAAGCTTATGGGCTTCATTACAATTTGAAATCCCAAGGCCCATTATAATTGTGAAAAAGGATTCGTGAGCCTGAGGCAGTAGAACGCAGAACATATATATATATATATATATATATATATATATATGTATATATATATACATATGTATGTATGTATGTATGTATGTATGTATGTATGTATGTATGTATGTATGTATGTATGTATGTATGTATTGAAGGTGATGACAGTGAATAGAGCATGCACGGTGGACAGCAAAAATGGAGGAAATAAATAGAACAGAGCATGGCAGTAGTATGAAGGCATGAAAAACATACCTCTTGGAGTCTTAAACCTTGAAGATTGAAGAAGAATGGTTTGAAGCTAAAAACACAACTTCCTTCTCCTCCGTCCAGTGAAGCTTCCTGTGTTAAAACTGTCTGGCTCTTTCTTCTCCTCTGATGAATGCTTAGCTTTCCAGTTCACAGAATATGACCCAACCTAATCTCAGTTGGTGAGCACAGAAAATGGGAAGAAGAAAACCATCTCAGTTTTTTCTCTCATCCACTCCCCCAGTTGGCTTCCTTTGATTTCTTATGTTAAGAAAACAAAAACCAAAAGCCAGTAGGAGAAAACCAAAAGCCACGAGAGACAGAAAGTCAAGAGACTGAGAAAATTATTTTATTTTTCTACACAGAAAGCCAAGAGTCATGAAATCGAAATAATTATTTTGATAAAAATAATATTCCCGGGTTTTAATATTCAAATATTATTAACAAAATAAATTTTGGCTTCACCCTAAACTCTTCTGAATTGTGTCCGGAAAAATCCTGTGGTCCAGGCTATTGGGCCAAAATAATATTTATTATTTTTCTTGGACCCGAAAAGCCCAAAATAATAAACATTAATTATTTTTCTTGTGATTAAATAAATAACCCAATAAATAATTAATGAACCAAAAATAATTAAACTTTAATTATTTATTTCTTAGGATTAAATAAATAACCCAATAAATAATTAAGTATTAATTATTTTCCTCTAATTCAAGTCCTGGTTAATTTTCTAATTATTCAAGCTGGACCTAAGCCCTGAATAATTAATTAACCAATTAAACCAGATAATAAATTTCTCTCAATTTATTTTATTCCAGTCTAATAATAAATTAGACTTCCTGAATAACATAAAACCCTCTCAACTGAGATCAATTTCTCAACCTAAAAATTAATTAGGACTTACGGGCTATTCCGAGGACCAAAAAGACACATCGCCTTGGCTACTAAAATGACCAAAATACCCCTACTATATAAATAGATGTATTTTGCATTTTAATTATTTTCTAATATCACCATAAGGAAATATTAACCCCAAGGACAATGCTGCATTAGCAAAGTCTTCGACCTACAGGTGAAATGACTAAAATACTCCTCTACATATTGCCGTACATTTAAAGAGGAAAAAGTGTACTAACATCTCTCTAAATGACATCTACCATCCTTAGGCTTCTAGTCCAATGATCCACAACTTTCTAGAGTGTTCTCGCTTTCCAAGAGAGCTACCCTAAAGCAAATATCCAAATCATGTTTCCCAAAGCCTTGTATAATTAGATCATTCAGACAACCACAAGGGGCGATATAGTGTAGAAACTATCTTGTACAAGTCTGTCTTAACTAACTAGTCACACATACCCAACATGCAAGTATATTGGCCCTATGATAGAACCTCAACTATAGCATATCAAAGTATATGCTTCTAACTTCGTCAGACCACCAACTTATACTCAAGTCGTAGAGTACTAGTCCACGCTGTAGCAGTAGTAGTTTAGGTTCCTATCATATATTACTTTTAGAAACCACTATTACAGGTCATGTTCTACGTATTCAAAATACACTTATGTCATGAAGTGAGTGGCCTACTCACTAACTAAAGGTAAGCCATTCTCCATTTGGAATTAATAACATAATAACCTAAATATGATGAGATTTCCATTCTCATTAATTGGTCAAGAATAAATGTTTATGTGTTTAAATAACCCATGATCCATACCTTACTGTGAAAGACCTCCAATCACATGGATCACTTATTTAAACACAATAGGTCTATTCCAAACGAAAATATGCACAAATAAAGAAAATGAATTCACAAACAATCTTCGAAAATAAATTCTTTTAATAAAATATTTGATATTTTCATCAGAAACCTAGTCTAAAAGGGCATATTCCCAACATGTGTGTGTGTGTGTGTGTGTGTTTAGCCGTCATCTTGGGTGTGAAAAAACATACAGAAACCCTTTTTTCTTATTCTTTCTTCAGAATAATTAATCCCCAACATAGCCAAAATAAAACCTACTAGCATTGGTTATTGGTGCCTAGTTCGAGCACAGTTTCTTGTGTGGATACTGTTGGAGAAATTCCTATACTTAAAATTTAGTGGCTCACACCTTGAACAAATTTTGGAAGAGTTCCACTAGATAAAATTTTTAAAAGTTACAATTTTGAGGTAACAATTTTTCTTCTCTTTCTCTTCACACGTTTAATTACCTTCGAGTGATCCTATTGCGTAGATTTTGTTTTAATTTTTCGTTGCACATATTTGATATTGCATGATTGAAATCTAATATAAGGAATATTACTAATTTATGACTCACTCAAAATTCAAAATCATCTCCATTTTTCTTCCTTTGTGCACAAAATTCACAAGGCACCAAGGGTGTCTTAGCCTACTCTAGTCTACACAAAATCGGAACACACACACACTCCCTAAAAGAAATCTTGCTCTTGTCCATTCAAACAATCAAGAGCAATCACTTTGCACAAAGAGAAAATCCCTCAACTCTTTCCTCTCATTTCTTCTCCATCTCAACCAAAACACACCTACACTATAAAGCTATTCGGCTTCCGTAAACCACAACAAGATCAAACAACCCCTACACATTATCAAGGCCAAAACCAAAAAGAAAAACCATTTTTTGATACCATTCTATTCTCCTTCTCTTCACTCATCCAAATTAGCCTTCTCTCCTCTCTCTTTTCAAAACTGAAAGGGTCATTCCCTGAAACCTCAATTGCTCTCGGCCTCACCCTCTCACAACTCACTTATCTCTCTTCTCATTCTCTGCAACAAGACTGATGCCATCACACACATCTTAGCCACTTCCTCTTCTCTACTGAAGCACCATTACCCTCGGCTTCATCTCTCTTCAAAGCAAGGGTCAAGCATGCACAATCCCTTCTCCGAGGATGAAATTCACGGATCCTTCAAAGACCGAATCGAAATTACTCTCCACTTCAAAGAACCTTTGGTTCACTATTCCCTTTACTAGTCTCGTGATTGTTTTGTTTAGTATGGTACTCTCAGATCTTGTAGGCATATGTATATGTGTATAAATAGAGTAGAGATCTTGTTTTACTTCTCTTTCTATTATAAACTACATTATTTATGTTGATGAGTAATTTGGATATAGATGTGTTATGGTTATGTGAATCATGTCATGCTATTTGGGATATCATGTTTATATGTGCGGGAATAGGGTTAGAGTCCGTTGGAATTCATACCTGTATGGATGACGTATGTTTTCACTTTGATGAGTATATTGAAGAGGATGTTTAGGCGTGTTAGATCTTTTAAAAGCATACTTTGCTATATTACTAATACTACTCTTATATGCATTGGGACTCATATATATGGAGATGATGATAACCTTCTTGTTATGAGATTATAATTTCGGTATTAGTTTTCATGTTAAGTATACATGTAAGTTAGTATGTTAAAATGTATGATTTATGCTATGATCTGAGTTGTATTATGGTTTAGATGACTATATGCTAGTGATCATGTTAGAGCATTTATATAAAGGGGTCTATAACACATGAACATTTGACTATTGTAATAGGAGCATGGAGCTTGATGGCAATTGCTGATGCATGAAAGATGGGGATGGTGTAGTGTTGAGATTCTTTTTGTAATATACTTCGATATTATTAATAGGGCAAAATGTAATTTAGACTTTTATAATATTTTGTTAAGCAGAGTTGTGACTTGAGATCCTGCAATTTAGTAGTTCATTTTATCAAGAGAGTCTAATCAAGTCCTTGTGTACTGAAATCCATCTTTTGCAATTAACTTTATTATATTGTTATAATTTTTTAAAAGATTTGTAAGTCCTTGCATACATGAAATCCATTTTGTGCAATTAATTTTATTATATTGTGACATTTTTTTAAAAGATTTGTAAGCCTTTGCATACATGAAATCCTTTTTGTGCAATTAACTTTATTATATTATGATAAGTTTTGTGGTCCTTACATAAAACCCTTTTCATTAATTGCTCAAAATTCTTTATTTGAAACTATCTTTGAAATGTAGTGTTACTCAACTTGCACACATTTTTTAGATGAGACAACTCCTGCAAAACTCATCATGTTCATTTCAAACATCACAAACATTTATTTGAGAAAATTAATGTAATGAATCTTCTTGAATTTGGTTTTGACCAGGTTTCAGTTTTTATCTGTGGAGGCACGGTTGAGATGATTTGTAAATTATTGGTTCTAGAACGCCCCCAAGTACGTAAAGGTTATATTGACTACTCAATAAAAGTAGTACACTAGTACTAGTCCTTGAAAGGTAGGATAAGTCTCCTGGTAGGTGGCCACCTCTAACAGATGAATTCTTTTTGGATACAGTGACAGTACTGGTGAGTTAGGCCAGTCCACGCAAGCAACTAGTTCCAAGTAAGACTATTTTTCGGAACTGGATAATCGGTAAGTTTAGCTGAGAGATAGAATAGCATCTCACTCGGTAGGTTAATCACCCATTCCCAACACTGTGATGCAGGGTTTCCCAGTGTCCTGTCATGGAGTAGGGTTCCATGACAAATTATTTGGGTCATGATGCACAGTTTCATGACACAACTCATTTTTTAAAATTAAAAGGTGGAATATGATTCAAATGTTACTTGCAATCTAATTTGAATTATGCTTTTGAGCGACATTAATTAAATCTTTGCAATTAAATCCACTTTTTATTTCTAAAATTCAAATGTAAATTTTGTGATTATCTTTCTTACTGAAGGCGTGGAAAGCGGGAAAACACGAAGTACGCAGCAGAAGTGAACATAAAAAAAAAAAGAAAAACAAGAACTGGGATTCCAGGGCAGGGCCAGTGCTGGCTCTAGCTGCCTTAGCCGGCGCCGATTGTGCCCTGTCCCAATCCCGAGATTTTAAAATTTTTACCTCTTCTTCTAGTTCTCAAAGGTGGTTAGACTGGAACGTGCGCAACCGGGGTAGGTATGCTGATGGAAGCCTCTGGTGCAATTCCTACAAGCCTCCTACTCTGCCTTTGCATGTATGTGAACGCCGAACTCTCGGTCTTCTAATATATGGCCTGCCTAACTACCGTTTGGTGAACAACTAACAGGCTAGGGAATTTTCTAGAGAGAGAGAGAGAGCGAGAGACACCTGGCCTTTTCCACAGAGAAGAAGCCATCTTTCTTGTGTGTCTGATTTACAACAACGTTGTTTCCAATCCTCTTGTTTAACCTAAATAAAAAACCCTAGGTTAAACTGGATTGGGCCATTGGACTTTTGGTTTAACCTACTGGGCTAAATTAATTATTCTAGTTAGAACCAACTCAATGGCCCAACAAATAATTAATTTTTCAGGCCAAATAAACCAATCCAATTAAATAAGCCTAAATTAGTTTAGTCCTAAGTTAATCCCTAATTATTCAAATTGGGCCAAAGCCCTGAATAATTAATTAACCCACTAAACTAATTTAATTAATTCTCTCTCCATGGACTTTTATTTTATTCTAGTTCAATAATTAAATCAGGCTATTTAAATAAAATAAATTTCATTTAATTTAAGATCAATTCCTTAGCCCGTATTTAATTATGCCTCACGGTCTATACTAGGGACCAAAAGACACACCGCCTTGGCTACTAAAATGACCAAAATACCCTTATCATATAAATAGTTGTATTTTGCATTTTAAATATTTCCTAATATCACCATAAGAAAATATTGACCCCAAGGACAGTGCTGCATTAGCAAAGTCTTCGATTTACAGGTGTAATGACTAAAATACCCCTCTATACATCGCCGTACATTCAGAGAGGAAAAAGTGTACTAACACCTCTTTAAATGACATCTACTATCCTTAGGCCTCTAGTCCAATGATCCACGACTTCCTAAATTATTTCCGCTTTCTAAGGGAGCTACCCTAAAGCAAACATCCAAGTAATGTTTCCCAGGGCCCTGGATATATAAATTATTTAGACAACCACAAGGGGCGATATAGTATACTTCAACTATAGCATATCAAAGCATATGTTTCTAGCTTCGTCAAACCACCAACTCATACTCAAGTTGTAGAGTATTAGTCCACGCTGTAGCGGCAGTAGTTTAGGTTTCTACCATATAGTACTTTAGAAACCACTACTACAGGTCCTATTTTACGTATTCAAAATACGCTTATGTCATGAAGTGAGTGGACTACTCACTGGCTAAATGTAAGAAATTCCTATTCCCCATTTAGAATTTACAACATAATAACCTAAACATGATGAGATTCTCATTCTCATCAATCGGTTAAGAACAAAAGTTTATGTGCTAAATAACTCGTGATCCATACGTTACTATGAAAGACCTTCATTCACATGGACCACTTACTTAAATATAATGGGTATTTTTCAAACGTAATTGTCCACAAATAAAATTATAAATTCATAAATAATTTCTGAAAATAAGTTCTTTTACTAAAACATTCGATTTTTAAATCAGAAACTTAGTCTAAGAGGGCATACATCCTAAAATCTCCCACTTGCACTCTAAGACTAAGTAAGTCCATAGGTGCCCACCCCTATGGCGTCTAAGTGTCTCTTGAAGACTCTTTCAACCAAAGGCTTGGTGAACGGATATGCAAGATTGTTCTCGGAGGCAATCTGTTCCACCACGACTTCCCGTCTCTAGATGAAATCCCGGATCAGGTGGTACTTCCTCTTGATGTGCTTCCCCTTCTTGTAGTTTCTGGGTTCTTTTGATTGTGATACTACTCCAGTGTTGTCTCAATACATCACAATCGGCCTGTCCATGTGTGGCATGACTCCAAGTTCTGAAAGGAACTTTCGGAGCCAGACTGCTTCCTTGGATGCTTTCGAAGCTGCCACATACTCAGCTTCCATGGTTGAGTCAGTAATGCAAGATTGTTTGATACTCCTCCATGAAATAACTCCTCCAGACAAGATGAAGATATATCTACTAGTGGATTTTCTCTCATCCTTATCTGCCTGAAAGTCTGAGTCTGTGTATCTTATAGCAACCAAGTCATTAGCCCTGTAAACCAGCATATAATCTCTCATTCCCTTAAGGTACTTGAGTATATGCTTTACAGCTTGCCAATGAACCCCCCCCTCCCCCGGGGTTTGACTAATATCTACTAACCAAGCCTACGGCAAAGCAGATATCTGGTCGGGTACACAGCATGGTGTACATGAGACTTTCCACAACTGAAGTATAGGGAATTCTACTCATTCTATCATTTTCTTCTTGAGACTTAGGACAGTCCCTTGAAGAAAACGACAACCCATGTCTGCAAGGAATTAGAGCTCCATTGCATGAGTTCATGCTATACCTGGCCAACATCTTGTCAATGTATACAGATTGGGATAATCCTAACATTCTCTGCTTCCTATTTCTAAGAAGTCTAATCCCGAGAATGTAGCTGGCTTCTCCCAAGTCCTTCATACTGAATTGACTAGACAGCCAAACCTTTGTAGATGACAATGACCCTACATCATTGCTAATGAGTAGAATGTCATCCACATACAAGACAAGAAAAAACACATCAATGCCTTCAAGTTTCTTGTACACGCATGGTTCATCCTCATTTTGAACAAAACTATAAGACTTTACAGTCTCGTCAAAACGAATGTTCCATGCCCTTTATGCATGCTTAAGTCCATAAATGGACTTCCTAAGCTTGCAAACCATATGTTCTTGACCCTCATAAATAAAGCCTTTCGGTTGGGACATATAGATGTCTTCACTAAGATGGCCATTTAAAAATGCCGTCTTAACATCCATTTGCCACATCTCGTAGTCATAATGACATGCGATGGCAAGAAGGATACGGATGGATTTAAGCATGACTACCGGGGAAAATGTTTCCTCATAGTCGATTCCCTCTTTCTGAGTATATCCTTTCGCCACAAGCCTAGCTTTGAAAGTTTCCACCTTCCCATCTACTCCCCTCTTTCTCTTGTATACCAACTTACACCCTATAGGTTTTATCCTTTCAGGTGAAGCTACAAGATCCCAAACCTGATTGAGATACATAGACTCAATCTCGACTTTCATTGCTTCATGTCACAGATTTGCATCGGCATCAGCAATAGCCTCCTCGTATCTAGTGGGGTCTTGTTCCTATTGGTCGGAGACTAGCTCAAAAGCTTCTCCAGTTCACCTTTCTGGAACCCTAGACACTCTCCCACTACGACAAGGCTCTATTTGTACAAGCTTTTGAGGCTGTGCCTCTTCTTGTTCCACAATCGGATCAGAAAAAGTTACTTCCGAAGATAACTTCTCCTCCAGTTCCAACCTAGTTGAACATTTTGTGAAAGTACTTTGATCATCCTCTAAGTATCTAGCATTGGTACTAACTAGTACCTTCTGCTCCTTATGATAATAAAAGTAACCACCCTTTATCCCTTTTGGATACCCAACAAAATAGTATAATTCTGATCTTGGTTCCAACTTGTCTCCCTTGACCAGTACATAAGTTGGATAACCCCATATCCTAAGATGATTTAGACTTGGATTACACCCAATCCATACTCATAGGGAGTCCTAGGCACTGACTTGGAAGGGACCAAGTTCAGAATATATGCCGCTGTTTCTAAGGCATATCCCCAAAAAGACACTAGAAGAGTAGTATAAGACATCATATTTCGGACCATTTCCATCAATGCCATATTCCTTCTTTCAGCTACTCTGTTCTGCTGGGGCGTCCTTAGCATAAAGAGTTGGGATTCTATCCCATAATGTACCATGTAGTCCTTGAATTCACCAAGGAGGTACTCTCCACCACGATCTGATTGTAAGGTTTTGATTAATTTACCTGTCCGACGCTCCATTTTAGCCTTAAACTCTTTGAACTTATCAAAAGAGTTAGACTTATGTCTCATCAGGTAAATGTATCCAAACCTTGTACAATCATCCGTGAAAGTGATGAAGTACTCAAAACCTCCTCTAGCTGGTGTAAACAAGAGACCACACACATTAGTATGAACAAGACTCAATACCTCTTTGGCTCTATCTGCCTTAGGGGCAAACGACCTTTTGGTCATCTTTTCCATCAAATAGGACTCACACTAAGGCCAATCTTCCAATCTCAATGAGCCTAAGGGCTCATCATGGATCAATCTTTGAATCCTAATTGAGTTGATATGACCCAACCTTAGATGCCAAATATACGAGTCATTGACATTGGCCTTTCTCTTCCTTGTTAAAGGTTCAAATTGAGCGTTATTTAATTGATTGTTAATAGGGTTTAAAAAAAATAAATTTCCATACATGTGCCCAGTACATAGAATTTCTCCATCTCTACTGATAGAAATACCAGAATGGAAAGATATAGAATATCCTTAATTTATTAGTTTTGCAACTAAAATCAAATTTTAACGAAATCCAGATACACATAAAATATCTTTCAAAACCACTATTCTATTACAATAAAAAACAAGATCCAACTCTCCCACTATAAGGGCCTAAACTTGTACTCTATTTCCCACACGTAGTCCATGTTCACCCTTCTGGAGTCTTCTAATCTTTCTAAACCCCTACAAGGAGTTACAATGTGATCAGTATCTCCTGAATCAACAATCCAAGTGGAAGTTGATCCAACCATTGATATAGACTCTAGATAGAAAATATTACCTGTGGGGTTTTTCTTGGCTTGAAGATCTGGACACTCCTTTTTCCAGTATCCCTTTAGTCCACACTTGAAGCACTTGCCCTTGGGTTTGTCTTTGGGTTGGGTCTTGGGCTGGACCATTGCGTTCCCCTTCTTCTTCTTGAACTTTCTTGGCTTGGGCCCAGTTCTAGAAGATGAAGCCTTAGCAATCATAACCTTAGATTGTGGCTTCATGATCTTCTCTGCCATCTGGAGCTCCTTCATCAACTCAGTCAAACTCATATTCAACTTGTTCATGTTATAGTTCAACTTGAATTGAGTAAAGGAACCCGGTAGAGATTTGAGAACTATGTCCACTTGGCTCTCGGAGGTCAATGACAGCCCCTAAGATTTCTGCCTCCTCGAAAGCAGCAATCATCTTGAGAATATACTCTCTGACTGATACTCCCTTAGCCATCTTAATTTTATGATGGTTCGAAGAGCTTCTTGCCTTGCGGGCCGACTCTTATCCACGAATATCATGGCTAATGATTGGGTTATGTCATACGTAGTGGTCATGTGCTCATGTTTAGATTGGAGCACATTAGACATGGAGGCCAACATGTAACAACGAGCCATCTCGTCGACCTTCTTCCATGCATTTTCAACCTCACGCTCTTCGATGGTGGAACCCTCCCCGATAGTGATACTCCTGTTCTGGGGATTTTTACATAAACTTCACCAGAGATGTCATATAACTTTATATGCATCAATGATCTGGAAAAATGTTTCTTTTCCAGGAACCGTGGCATTCCTCTTTTCTTGAACTTTTATTGCATTACTTCTACTTTTGTTATAGACCAGGGAGTTGTTATTTGATTGTACCATCTTTATCTTAAACAAGTTGTTGTGAGGCTGAAGAAGGGGATGGTTACGTTGTGATAATTGATAAACAATTGTTTTCAAACTTCGGTGAAAATGACTATTTTTGTATAGTAACAATGTGGTAGAAGTCTTTGGCTGGAGGCCATTTAAGGTGATATCAAAACTATATGTATTCATTTTTTCTCCTACCCTTTTTCTGGTGAGCTTTTTACCTGATGTTTGCCATACTTCAGCATTGGAGCTTAGCAAGTCTCAGTTTTTTTTTTTTTTTCATTTTATTTGGGGCTAGGAAGTTGCAAGTTCATGTGATTGCTATCCATTCAGGTAAAGTAAATATATTTGGAATGAGTGCGGCAACACAATAAGTGGATGGCTCTTTATGATATCAGCTGGGTTAAATGCTGCTGCAAGATCAATCTGTTCTTTTATTTTATTTTATTTTTTATAAACTAGTTCTTTCTTTTTATTGCTTTGACCTTCAATCCCAATACTCCTTTTCATACAAAAATAAAAAAAGAAAAAACAAATAAAAATATAGTGTTCTTTTTGTTTGTGTTTAATGAAAAATGGCTGCTATAGATTCTAATCATTAAAGAAATCCCAATAATACTTGGATTTTGCGTACATGCGTACCTGTTAAACTTAGCGACACCATCTTAAATAAGTGCTTTCCTCTCTGCACAGAAAATGATAAAGAAGAATATTGATCATATCCTAGTCTGCATGTGAAGAGTACTATCACTTTTGGCATTTTGTAAAGAAGCATAACTGGGAATGGAAGCTATTTGGATTGTTATAGGCAGCTTCTCCTGAATTCATTAGTGGGCATTGAGCACTTGGAACTTTGTGGGACAATCCTTTTAGACAATACTTCACGGGAGCATTAGAAACTCGAAGATCCAAATCCTCATATTTACTCTTAAATTTTTGCCCATTCGAAACAAAATTATAAATGAATAATAACAATACCTACCATTTTAAATGATTTGGCTTAAATCTCACATGACAATGCAGGCTATTATCACTAAAAATCAGTACCCATTCAGCACCAGACTGGGGACTACAAACTATAGTTTTGGAGACAATATGTATTCATTTTCTGTTTTAGTAAATAGTTTTGAATGGATGATCAGCATAAGATTAAGCAATGAACATCCAAAGTTGGTTGCATTCTTGTGGTGGTGTTGAATGTCGTCTGTTTCACACTTTCATAGCTGCAGCCATCATTGTCCTTTGTCTATGTGATGTCCTTAGCCATGCCTTAACAGAAAGTGAAGCTGTAGCTCATGCGGTCTCTGATCTTTCTCCACTTCTCGCCCTCACCTTTGCTCTCAATAGAGTCCTACCAGTTTTGCCAGGTAAAATTTAGGAAGTATTTGTACATCAAATATTGATAAATGATATTGTTGATTTGTACAGGATTAGTTCTAAGAAAACTTTTCATTCGTCGTGTCTCAGTGTAGTCATTGGAATATTTCTTTTCTTATTTATTATTTCTTTTTATTTTACTACTTTGAAATTCAACATCATTGAATGGCTTCCTTGATATGTCTTTTCAAGGTAATTGATGTCTGAAATTGAATTAGAAAGAAATTCAAATTGAATTTAGGACTTTATGCTTTTTCAACATATTCATGTATTAATTTAAATGATAATTTGGATTACTTTGGGCGGTGGGGGCTATGCATACTATATGCTTTATTACAGATCCATGTATTTGATTATTTCCTTCACTTTTGTGCATAATTGTCATTTATTGTAATTATGTTATTCTTGCATGCCTTATTGAAATTGATAAGGTTAATTAACTCATATGGTTTATTTGACTAAAAGTAGAGACAATAATATGTCTTAATCTCAATTTACATTTTCGTCCTTCATATAAATAAAAATAAGTAAACAAATAAATCCTTATTTTCCTTTTAAAAACAATTTGTCCATTGGTACTCATCTACAAGAGAAAATAAAAATTAGAAGATTGGTGATATTAAAGTTGTGGTGCCACTATTCGTTAGATCTTCATTTATTACTGTTAACCCAAGTGTCAACAGTTGATTGCCTGATTCTTGGCACAAACAACTGGATATTTCCCTAGTTTAAGAGAAAAAAATTACAGTTGTCCACTTGAAAGCAAAATTGTGATCCAAACAATGAAGGTACAAAGAGGGAAGAAACATGCACAATTCTAGGTGACACTGACTGATCACTAAAGTTGGAGCAGATCTGTCGTTTTCCTGCAGCTGCAATTCAATATTCAATTCCCCAAAAAGTAACCGTTTCCTTTCTCAACTTTCTTTGTTTTTATATTCTATTTTTTTATATCAAAGTGTATTATTCTTCCAATTACTAAGGTCAGATGGAGACATTTACAGGCTAATGCTCCATTGTTACCTAATCTCTGATTGCGAGTTTGATAATCGCATGTGATGTAAAAACTAACTCTTGACAAATGTCCAAATTTATGTTAAAATATGATGATGTTAGAATCAATCAACAAGCTAAAGTGGCTTATGAATTATACACAATGATCTATCAGATGCATGGTCTCATTTGTGAAAGAAACTAAGAAAAAGATGCTGTCTCCCTCAGCCCAGCCCAAAGCTTTTTTATTTGTTTTTATTGAAATGGGGAAGCCTTGCATTTTTTGGGTTAATGGTTTTTGCTTGGAAAGGACCATAAACACAGAAACTTAGTTTATTAATGGTTTTTGTTTAATGATACCTAAGGATGTTACCTAAAGATACGTAGTTGTTGGGGTTAATGGGTTACTGATGCTTTTACAATTGTCACCTTCAACAAATAATGTCTTTTGATCTCCCTGGCTTCCTCCTTTCTTGAATGCATCAACACGTTTTGGGGATCGGCTGCCTCATCTGTTGATGTTGTTCACAACTTCGAGCTTTCTTTGACTAGCCTCTGCCCAATGAAGTTTGGGAAACGGGGGTGGAAGGGGGGGGAGGTGGGAGGGATGGGCGGGGGTTAACATTTTGCAACTGTTTACCTCTGCTGGTTCAAATGTAGCTAGCCATGCTCTACTTTTGTGTGCAAAAAATGTCATGTGCAGAATCTTGCAAGCAGCGTAGAGGTAGTGTTAGGCACCTCGTGCCTTGTGCAAAAGTTAGGTAATAAAAGTTATGTAATAATTCACATGTTGATGTAGGGCAAAATATTCGTGAACATGAGTGAAAACATGCTGAAGCTGACATCCCATGATCAAGTGAAGACTGGCAACGTCTTTCTATAGAAGGTCCACCTGTGTATAAAGTTCAAGTAAATGGGCTTGGCCTTCAGTTAGAAACGGTACTTTTGTGCTAAAGTCTGTGAACCCAACACTGAACCATAACTTGTCGGTCTGGTAGATGTATCAGCTACACTCTACCTTTTTCTTATTTGACATCTTTACTTGTCACAGTACGGGGTCCCCAGTCCTGACTTTAATAGATCCACGGAGGTGGCAAAGGTTGATCATAACTGGGTGTCCTCGTCTAGCATACATATTGGTGATCAACCAGCTCAGGGAATCAAACAGTTAGTTAGGAACGATATCCTATTGCTCCATTTGGAGCAAGATGAATCTCAGAACTGATCAGATTATTTGGAGTCATCTAGCTCTAACTCTTGCTCTAACATAAGTTAGTACAATGATTAAAGTCCTCGTTGAGTAATCAATGTCTTCACTGGTTCACATGCTTGTATCTGAGTGCAAGAAAAATAGTTTTTGGGGCGTCAATGTTGATTTTCAAAACCCTGCCAAGTCATACGAAAAAGTTTTGAAGCTCCTTATTTATAAAAGGCAATGCACATCACAAAACTCAACTAAGTTGGCAAGTTGGGGTTCTCATTATGTCATCAAATGTATTGCTAAATCATATTCAAGAATGTGCATGGAATTAGATGCCTGTATTTCAAGAAAATGATTTAATGGGATTCACCTCGATCTCTTTGTATGTTTTCTTCTTAAGTAGACTGATTTTCCCCTTCATAACCACCTACAAGAAAATCTTCCGTTATTTCCCTGCTCAATGTTCTATTTAGTCAAGATTAAATTTAAAGTGTTCAAATGGCTTATAAACTAACATGTCACCCTTTTCTATGCACACCCTCTTATTGAAGTTATTAAGTTCATTCATACTATGTAGAGTTCGTTTCTATGATAATTGACTTAGGTGATTGAGAGCTTTGGGTTCATAGGGTAGTGCTCCAAGATATTATGAATTCATACCCCACATAAATTGTTCAAATGACCTCACTAAACATCATATATGTAATCAGAATTTTTTTAAAGGTTTTCTAGGTTGGTTAACTAGATCACATTTCCTAACTACATCATCTATGTAATCAGAATAAGTGGGTACAAGCCCTAACTTATTTCAGTTCTATCACCTTCCTACAATCTCTGAGCTAACTAAGGTTAAGGTATCAAAACAGATTTTTTCACTCATTGTCCAACTATTTGCATTGTTTATCTTCATTCTTCTAGGAATTACTCAAGGTTTCTTCAGCATTTCAGCAACTTTGTTGACTATATGCCTATGGCTGATTCCACTCAATTAAAACTCAGTAGCCACTCAAAATGATCACCGCATTATGGGTCATCAAAGCAGTGTGCTTCTTTCTTGTAATTGAGTAGAGTGAAGTGCATTTTCATTTCTCCAACACAAGGACCACTCCAGTTTCTTCCTAGTTCATCTAAGTAATCAACTCGATTTCAGGGTTTATACTTTTTTTCATTTACAACATCATTTCCTCTTCCAAATTATCATTTAAGTTACATGTACTAACCAGAAATTTCCGATTTCCAAAACATTCAAACTTTTGTTTTGTATTTAGCCTCTACATAATTTCTTCCATCAAATATCATATAGAACCCTTTCTAGGTCTTGTATAACACCCAAAAAATGGATGTTTTACTAAGTTCTTCAACTCAGGTTCATCTCCAAATGCCTATACAAATCTTGAATTTCAGCTAACAAAATTCAGTTTTCTTCACCTACTTAGGCAGCTTATGTTCTTTCTTTCAAATATTCACACATAAACTTCAGCTTATTGTTTTACCCTTGTGTATTTAACATCTTCTCAGCTTCAGAATATATTTTTTAGATAGTACTAGCTCTCAAAGCAATTCATCTAAAGCCTAGGAATCGAATCAACATACAGCCATATCACAAACAGAAAATTGTGCAATGCTGTGTTCATTTTCCTTCAAGTTTTCTCATTAAAACTTACATCAAAATGAAGTTCAAACAACAAAGAATCATTCTTATACCTGAGGTTTTTTATCTTACCTGACTTTTTGAACAGAATCAAGGCTGTTTTGCTCTTGCAAGCAGCTCTCTCTCTCTCTCTCTCTCTCTGCCTAAGGTCTGTATCGCTCTCTCTTTGTCACTTTTTTATTTCATTTTTCTGTCACTTATATCTTTTAACTTCTAAGTGTTCAACATTTACAGATGTCAACCTCTGAATTTTGTTGTAAGCATGAAGGGCAATTCAGTCTTTTCACTAGCCAGGTCAAGAGTGTTTTGTTCATTTCAATCTTTTTAAGTTAATCAGGCTCGTTTGATAAAATTGAAATTTGAAAACTGAAATTTGAATATTTAAGTACTGAATTTGATAGGATTTCAGTACGTCTTAATCAATTAAGTTATAACAAAAATCTGTTATCAAACCCATTTGATTACTTAAACACTTAATGCTATCCGTTATCAAACACACTTAATGAAATAAATAATTAATTAGTTAATTTTAAGTGCTTTATTGTGTTATCAAATGGGCCCTTAGTCTTATTAATCAATCGTTAACATTAAATATACCTTGTTTAACATATGTCTTTCACTTAAGGACTAATTTATGCTAAACTATATCAGTTTAAGGCATAATCTAGGTTAACTCTTCCTTATCTCTAAACTAACCATAGTTAAGTCGGTTAGTTTCTAACTCTTCACTAATCTTTTCTTTAATCATGATTACTTTTCTATAAACCCTTCTTAGGGTTAAATTCACTCCTTTTATACCCTTAAGCTAGGTTAACTCTACCTAGGTTCAACTAACCATAATTAACCCCTCAACTAACATGATTAACTCTACTAACCACCCTAACCTTAAAAACTTTTTATTTCAAAATCGTGTTCTAGCCATTAAATGGTGCATTCCAGGGAATTTTGCCTTGAGCTTTACCCTTACAGATTTTTCTCAAATCAAGGCCGAAGCTTTTGCTTAGCTCCCTTAAGAAATTCCAAATATGCCCCTTTCTTCTATTTTTTTTCCCCTGCATTTTAATTGCATGTTAATCATTTCTATCTCCTCTTCCTTTCCTCTACCACATTTACTAACTCTGGTCAATGCCAATCTAACTATGGTTAAGGTCAGTGGTCACCATCCCCCTTAATTTTTCTTTTTTCCTCCACAAATTCCTTACTCCAGTTAAACCAAACATTTCTTAGTTCTAGGCCTTACGCTTAACCCCTTCTGATGGTGAATAAAGCAAGCATAAAAGACCTTTTACAGGGAGGGTGTTACACAAGATCATTTTGATTGCTATTTTTATCATACATGATTACTAGTTTGATCATCTCCAGTCTGGGTTTTGCACAAATAGAAGTCTACAACATGTGCCTGTTAAGTGATCCCCTGTGATGAATATTCTGATCTTTCAGTTCTGGAGTCATGCTTGATGGATTTTGCAACTTTTTTATGAGATTCATGTAGTGGATGTATCAAATTTCAAATATTGATCCTCATTCATGAATTTGGTCTTGGATGTGAAACCGTTCTTCTTCTATCTTGGCATGACTAAAAGGAATGATTGCAAATGTGTATTCATTACAGAGTATATCATGTGCAGATATATCTTGACACACAAAGTATAGGTTTGACAAATTTGCTTTTGCATATGATCTTGATGCCAAAGGCTCATTTCATGGAAGTCTGAAAGCAATTCTTTAAATGAAATGAATCTAAGGAATCGAAGTAACCCTAGAAAGCTCTATAGCAGGTTCTAGCAGGAGTATACTCAAATGTGTTTGATGCGTCCTTTTGTGCAGGCTTATTGTCTCATGATCCATGAAACTGGTTTATTCTGAAGCTTTACCAGAATGAAGAAGTGTAGGATTATGACAATCCTTTTATTATTACAAGATAGGCTCTTTTTAAGTCTATTACAATATAGCAATTTAACAGATAGTCATGACTACAGTGACAGCTGATCAGATGCATGGTGGCCTATGTAGTTTAGGGAAAGGTTGGTGAGAAATGAAGAGGTAAGCAGAAGTGGGTTCTAGTAATGGAACTTGAATCATGGGTTTGAACACATTCTAGTAGTAAAAATCTTGATTAGATGAGTTTTTCTTTCTCCTTAGGGTCCCATAAATGGTGGTTGAGAGAGGAATTTCATCTGCCTATATGCATCCTTTCAAAATTTTTTCTTTCGTTTCCTTTGTGATTGCTTATGTTAAGGGAATCACTCTGCCTCCCTTGTAACGTTGTGAAACTTGTGTAGTTCATCTAAGCGTCTCCAAGTGTAATATTAACTTCCACTCCAGTTATGTCCATGATATTTATGCATATTTCTTTGGGTTAGACCATTTATTTATTTTTTTTGTGTAGATCTTTTGACTTCTTTTAGTATCTGTTACCTTGCTAGATTTATTGTCTGTTTATTCATAATGGTTTAAGATTAGTTATGGCCTTGCACAGAGATTCATAGTTGTCAAATATCCATTTACCATATTTATTAACTTGTATGATTATATTCTTAAAAGGTTTTGTTTCCTTATCAGCTTGGCATTTTATTTGAATTTTTACTTGCTTCACCTCCACAATTCCAGAATTATGCTTTTCATCACTAAAAAATTTCCCTTGAATATGGCACTAGAACTCAAGCTTAGTTTAAGTCTCCATCTTTTATTCCTAATAATGGCCTATCGATTTTCTTAATTAACACTTCTGGTTTTGCAAGTGTTGAAAGAGACCTTAGTCCCACATGGATTTGCATTTGAATCTGAAACTGATACCAAAGTTATTCCAAAACTTGCAAAATTTGTTTTCGATAATGCAAATGAAGTAGGTAATCTTTCCTTTTGAGCCTACTAACAGGTTTCACCTATGCTGTTCTTGTTTCGATCCATGTTTTGCCATATCCTCCTATCTCGTCTTTCTTTCGTTTTCTTCTTTTGGGCCTTTTTTTAATTCCATTTGCAACCGGCAGCATACCCATTTTGTGTATTTGATGCAAGTATTTTTCTTGTGGTACTCCCTTCTCCAGGGTTTTTGACATAAACTTCACCAGAGATGTCATATAAATTTATATACATCTATGATCTGTAAAAACGATTCTTTTCCAGGAACCATGGTGTTCTTCTTTTCTTGAACTTTTATTGCATTACTTCTACTTTTGTTATAGACCAGGGACTTGTTATTTGGTTGTACCATCTTTATCGTTAACAAGTTGTAGTGAGGCTGAAGAAGGGGATGATTACATTTTAATAATTGATAAACAATTGTTTTCAAACTTTGGTGAAAGTGACTATTTTTATCTAGTAAGAATGTGGTAGATGTCTTCGGCTGGAGGCCATTTAAGGTGATTGATCAAAACGATATATATTCATTTCTTCTCCTACTCTTTTCTGGTGAGCTTTCTCCCTGATGTGTGCCATACTTTAGCATTGGATCCTATCAAGTCTCAGTCTTTTCTTTTCTTTTTTCTTTTTTTGTTTCATTTTATTTGGGGCTAGGAAGTTGCAAGTCGCATTGTAAAATTGTTGGTATAACTTGTATGCTTTTGGTAGTTTTCATGTGATTGCTCTCTTTTCAGCTAAAGTGAATTTATTTGGAATGAGTGCAGCAACACAGTAAGTGGATGGCTCCTATGATATCAGTTGGGTTCAATGCTGCTGCAAGGTCAGTCGGTTTTTTTTTTTTTTTCTTTTTTAGTGCTTTCACCTTCAATAGAATAAATATCCATTACCTATAGTTGATGAATTGTTTGACTAGTTATAAGGAATAGGATGTTTTTCGAAGTTAGACTTGAGGCAGGGGTATTAGCAAGTTCGAATTTGGGAAGAGGATATACCGAAAACTACATTTAATACACAATATGGACATTTTAAGTTTGTAGTGATGCCCTTTGAAGTTACCAACGCACTCGCTATTTTCATGGACCTGATGCACCGGACGTTTCAGCCTTACTTATAAAATTTTGTTGTTATAATCATAGATGATATCCTGGTATACAAAAATTAAAAAAGAAAAAAGAAACAAACATGTAGTGGTCTTTTTGGGTGTGTTTGATGAAAATGGCTGCTGTAGACTTGCAGCATCACTGTACTTCTTCTACGTGATGTCCTTAGCTACGTCTTCGCGGAAGATGAAGCTGTAGCTCATGCGGTCTCTGATCTTTCCCCGCTTCTCGTTCTCGCTCTCGCCCTCGCCCTCGCTGTCAATGGAATCCAACTAGTTTTGTCAGCTAAAATCTAGGAAGTATTTGTATTTTGTTATGAATTATTGGAATCTCCATTAATTAGTGGAGGCTCCACTAATTATGGATTTATGTGAATTATTAGAAGATTTTTATGGATGTCCACCATTTAATGGAGACACCATTAATTGAGATTAGTTGAAGATGATGTATGCCATGATGTATTTCACTAATTAGAGCTCTATAAATAGAGCTATTCTCTAAGCTTGTAATACACCATCATTTTGTGAAAGAAAGATTAGTGAAAGAAATATTAGAGAAAGAATTGTGAGAGAAAGAAAGAGAGAAGTTTGAAGAGAAATTCTTGTGCAAAGAATAGTTAGAATTTTCATAGTGTGTAGTGTGTAGATTTTATTCTAACACTACCCTAATTTTATAACACGTTATCAGCACGAGTCTCTACCGTTATTAAAACCAGAAGACAGGTACGCATTTATTGATCTCGCTAAATTCGAATTTGTAGCATTGATATTTCTGAAAAAAAAAATTTATATGTCATACAGAAATGCATTTAAATGCTAAAACAAAGGAGATCCATATGTCATGTGGATAAAAAGAAAGATTTGACCACCTGAAGATGGTCGTACTACCCACTGCACGGTATGAATGGTTGCACCTGAAGTTGCAAGATTGTAAAACCGTGAACTCCGTGATGTATAAAACTACATCTTAGTTAAAAATTTTGCGGAGAAAAAGTTACTGATGAAGTTATATTGGAGAAGACATTCTCCACTTTTCATACCTCGAATATTGTCTGCGGTAACAATATCGAGAAAAATGGTATCCCAAATTGACAAATTTAACATGAGTTATTATTGAGAAATCATGAAGCCGGATGAAGCGGCTCAACGAGCACTCCGAAGTGAATGTCTGTTGGCTCCAGTGAAAGCTATCGTTATAGTCGTAGTTGTGGCGGTGGCCGTGGTTATGGTCATGGACACACTCGATATTTCCTTATCACGGAGAAATACGGCCACCGAAGTGGAGCGAGAAAAGATAATAAGGGAAAAAGATATTTCCATTAATAATAAGCATCACATCTTTTATTCATAGCACTAGTGTTCATATGAACTTAATGATACATGCTTATAGTTGCTCTTTTGTAATTGAGCTGACAAATTTAAGATAAAGGTTTGTAATTGTTCTTTTTCAATATTTACATTAGAGGACGACAAACAATTAGTAATTATGGACTTCAACTCCTCTTTTTCGACATCCTCCTCCTTTTCTTTCCCTTTTGAGCCGGCATCGAGACTAGCGGCAGAAGTAGCAGTAAAATTACTTGCGAAATGAGTCTTGAGATTTTATGATCTCCTTAAGTTTATTATATTTCTTATTATATTTGGCCTTGAAGCATGCTTGTCTCAATTTCCGTGTTTGGTCCTCTAAGCTGCGTATTAGGACTTTCTTCCACCAAGCTTGTTTTTCACATTCCGATATCGCAATGGCTTATTGTAATTTCTTCTCGACCATATGTCCTCCTTCTTCTTTATTTTGCATATCCTGTAAATCGAAGTGATATCATCGGTTATTTACTTATAAATCTTTCATAGTTTCATACTTACAAATTATAAGTATGTATGAGAGAGAACACTGAACATTCTTGATTATGGTCTCCAAGCTCACCAATTTCTGTGAGGCCATCGACGAATTCCTAACTCCCTACATCTTTTCTTGAGACGGGTTATGCCAATATTCGGTTCTTTGGCTGCGCTTTTGATTGGTAGGTAAAAATCTTGCGAAATTGTTTCTCTTGATAGTGTCCGGGAGTTATTGCCCTTCTTCTCTCTCTGCCTCTTAATCATCTTCTTCTCCCCGGGAATTTTGTACTGCAATAATATCTTGAACTTCGATATTATGCATTTCATGAGTACTTACTCCGACTTCATTGCCAAGACCACTCATTATTTCTCCTAGAAAAAGAAAATAATATCGATAAAGGTAATACCATTCAAAATCCATTTTTAAATGTATAATAACACTGGAAACATATTATGGCTTTGTTCAAAATCCATTAGAGAGTAGAAAGGATCATGCACAAGCATATCCTCATTCAAAGGAATAGCATCAAGAAGAACGAGTATCAAAGCGAGTCTCTTGTAGAGGCGAGATCAACTTGGTCCAAAGCGGTATGTTCAAAACTTCCATCGATTTACATCAAAAACAAACCAAAAGAGAGTTTAATTTCATTATCAAGCACACTAAAAACAAATGGAAGCCATCAAAGGTATCTCACTCGAAATTAGGAGGAAGTGGTTGGTTTGGAAAGGAAAATATATCAAAATCTTCTGCGTTCGAATTAGACGAAGCGGTTGGTTTGGAAAGGAAAACATATCAAAATCTTCTGTGTTCGAATTAGGCAAAAGCGGTTGGTTTGGAAATGAAAATACATCAACATCTGCTGCAGAAACTAAGTCAAAATTTGACCATGTCTCAAATGAATTACGAGTCTCCATATCTGCTTTGTGATTTTTGTTTTTGATGTTTACTAATGATCGATAATCGAGATATATATCGATACATATATATATATATATATATATATATATATATGTATGAAGAAGAAGAAGAGGTAGATGGTAGGTAGAGGGTCGGAGGAGAAGAAAAGACAAGAGAGGAAGAGGAAAAGTCGGTACCGGGAAGAGTGAAAAAAAAAAGAGATATTTTTCTTGGTATTTTCTGCTTGTCATCATTTTCTTATATTTCTTTTCTTATTCTCTTGTGAAATCATTATTCCCTAAATTAGAGGGAGAACCAAAACAGCATAAAAAAGATCTTGCTTGGACAACATCATTAAATTATCTTGATCCGCGCACAAGCGCATGTGAACTTGAAGTTCAAAAGATAATTCATTTGCAAAGCATTGCAAATCAAATGCCAGACGCTTTTGTTGACTCCAGAAGAGTTACAAAATCGCATATTCCAGCTATAAATGCTCCTATTCGAATTGAAATTCCAGCAGAACAAAATATTATACCTATAGCTGCTGAGCCAAAAGCATGCCAGAAGCATGGCCGACCTCTTGGTTCTAAAGATAAAAATCCTCGAAAGAAAAGAGGATTAAATGATCCAGAAGATCATATTGAATAAAAGAATGATAAAGACCAAGAGAGAACTGATGACAAAGAACCAGAAGTTGATGAAAGTAACACTGAAATTTCTATCAATTATACCACTTCCGGTAGAAGTTGGAATCGGATAGAAACTGTTATTGATGATATATTTGCATACAATATATCTCTTGATGTTACACAGGATAATGATGATCCTGAACCAATATCAGTTGATGAATGTCGACATAGAAAAGATTGGCTGCAATGGAAAGATGCGATTCAATCGGAGTTAAATGCACTAACAAAACGTGAAGTCTTCGGACTGCGATCCGAATACCAGAAGGTGTAAAACCTGTTGGCTACAAATGGATATTTGTGCGAAAGCGCAATGAAAAGAGTGAAATCGTTCGATATAAAGCGCGATTCGTAGCCCAAGGTTTTTCACAAAGACCAGGTATTGACTATGATGAAACTTATTCTCCTGTTGTTGATGCTATTACACTCCGATATCTTATCGGTTTGGCAAGTACATGAAAAGATAGATATGCGCCTATTAGATGTTGTCACTCTGCTTACTTGTATGGAAATTTAGAAAATGATGTTTACATGAAAATCCTCGAAGGATTTCATATGCCGAAGCATATAAACATTATCCTCGTGAAAATTACTCCATCAAGTTGCAGAAATCATTATATGGCCTGAAGCAATCTGGGCGCATGTGGTTCACACGTCTTAATGAATATTTATTGAAAGCGGGATTTAAAAATGACCAGGTATGTCCATGTGTTTTTATTAAGAAATCTGGTTCTAAATTTGTGATATTAGCTATATATGTTGATGATATTAATCTTATTGGAACTCCTGAAGAGCTCCAAGAAACAATTGATTATTTAAAAAGAGAATTTGAAATCAAGGATTTTGGTAAAACCAAATTTTGCCTTGGTTTACAAATTGAACATTTGGAGAGTGGAACATTTATTCATCAATCAACATATACAGCAAAAGTGCTAAAAAGATTTTACATGGACAAAGCACATCCATTGAGTATTCCAATGATCGTGCGATCATTAAATGTGGATAAAGATCATTTCCGACCTCAAGAAAATGATGAAGAACTCCTTGGTCCTGAAGTACCATATCTCAGTGCAATTGGTGCATTGATGTATCTTGCTAATAATACACGACCTGATATTGCTTTTGCTGTCAATTTATTAGCAAGATTTAGTTCTTCACCAACACGACGACATTGGAATGGAATTAAACAAGTCCTTCGATATCTCCAAGCTACTTCTTCAAATCATGCTGAAATTATAGCCATTCATGAAGCAAGTCGAGAATGTGTATGGCTAAGATTCATGATTCATTATATCTGAGAAAGTTGTGGATTATCATCAATCAAAGGTATTCCAACTCCTCTTTATGAAGACAATGCGCATTTGGAGAGTGGAACATTTATTCATCAATCAACATATACAGCAAAAGTGCTAAAAAGATTTTACATGGACAAAGCACATCCATTGAGTATTCCAATGATCGTGCGATCATTAAATGTGGATAAAGATCCTTTCCGACCTCAAGAAAATGATGAAGAACTCATTGGTCCTGAAGTACCATATCTCAGTGCAATTGGTGCATTGATGTATCTTGCTAATAATACACGACCTGATATTGCTTTTGCTGTCAATTTATTAGCAAGATTTAGTTCTTCACCAACACGACGACATTGGAATGGAATTAAACAAGTCCTTCGATATCTCCAAGCTACTTCTTCAAATCATGCTGAAATTATAGCCATTCATGAAGCAAGTCGAGAATGTGTATGGCTAAGATTCATGATTCATTATATCTGAGAAAATTGTGGATTATCATCAATCAAAGGTATTCCAACTCCTCTTTATGAAGACAATGCAGCTTGCATAGCTCAATTACGAGGAGGATATATTAAAGGAGATCGGACAAAACATATTTCACCAAAATTCTTCTTTACTCATGAACTCCAGAAGAAATGTGAAATTGATGTGCTACAAATTCGGTCATGTGATAACCTCGCAGATATTTTCACGAAGACTTTACCGACTGCAACATTTGAAAAGTTGAGATATAAAATCGGTATGCGTCGGTTTAAAGATTTAAAGGAATCATCTCATCAGGGGGAGTAATAAACAAACATATAGAATAGTGTACTCTTTTTCCTTCACTAGATTTTTTTTCCCACTGGGTTTTTATCTAGTAAGGTTTTAACGAGGCATATGCTTTATGTAATTGATGGACATCCAAGGGGGAGTGTTATGAATTATTGGAATCTCCATTAATTAGTGGAGGCTCCACTAATTATGGATTTATGTGAATTATTAGAAGATTTTTATGGATGTCCACCATTTAATGGAGACACCATTAATTGAGATTAGTTGAAGATGATGTATGCCATGATGTATTTCACTAATTAGAGCTCTATAAATAGAGCTATTCTCTAAGCTTGTAATACACCATCATTTTGTGAAAGAAAGATTAGTGAAAGAAAGATTAGAGAAAGAATTGTGAGAGAAAGAAAGAGAGAAGTTTGAAGAGAAATTCTTGTGCAAAGAATAGTTAGAATTTTCTTAGTGTGTAGTGTGTAGATTTTATTCTAACACTACCCTAATTTTATAACATATTTCAAATATTGATAAATGATACTGTTGACTTGTACATGATTAGTTCTAAGGCAACCTTTCATCTGTCACATCTTAGTATAGTCATTGGAATATCTCTTTTCTTATTTATTCTTTATTGTATTTTCCTACATCGAAATTCAACAATGTGATTTGCTTTCTGTTCGCCATAGATCATTGAATGGCTGGCTTGATATGTCTTTTCACGGTTTGAGAATGAAATTGATTTCTAAAATTGAATTAGAAAGAAATTCAAATTGAATTTAGGACTTTATGCTTTTTCAACACATTCATGTATTAATTTAAATGATAATTTAGATTACGTTTGAAAAGATAATTCAGTAAAAGAATTCCCTAATAATTTTCCTTGATCAACGGTATCAAATATATACACTTATGGGGTCATAAACTAGCAAAAATAGTGAAGGAAATAATTTTTAAATAGTAGCCTGGGAGACTGAGGAATAGGTAAGACGAAAATATTCAGGGATACTTTAAGGTACAAATTGAAAGGATTTTTGGGGCAAAATTCTCTTAGAGGGGAATGATATAACACCCACCTAAACTGCACTTAGGAGGAGTAGGGTATGTAGACTTACTTGGCATGAACATTCTTGATATAAGCACATTTGGGTATGGCCCGAATAAATTATGTGAGTTTATTAAGTGAAATAAATATTGTGCTTGAGATGATGGTAGATCTAAGTATTGAGTAGTGGTTAACTAAAATAATTTAGATAATTATTTGTTAGTCAATAAATAAATAATTATTTAATTATTTCTTTGTTATACTTGTACAATTGTTATTTATATCTATTAAATACTCATTATATGATTATTCTACTTAGAAGTATTTAAATATTAGACTAGCAAGAATTATTTTATTTTATTTTATTTGGAGAAAAATTAAATTTTCTTACATTAAATATTTAATTAAGTTAGGAAAAATATTTGGAGGGAACTACTAGGCTTCTAGAAGCCTAGTTAGCGGTCACCTAAGATTGGGGAGAGAAGAAAAGCTCAATTCTTACATAATTGAGAAATTATCTTAAAAAGGATTTAACATTTTTTTTTTCCCAAATCCTTTATTGCTTAGAAAAAAAAATTAGAGAATATTCCTTCCTATTCTTTCTCATGTGTGCCGCCACTTTGGCTCCCCCCTAGTCCCTTAGGATTTTAGTTAATCAATTAATTGAAACTTTTAATTAGATAAAAACCTTTCAAAAATAGGTTTTTCCCTTAATTCTTTTTTCTATTTTCTAAACCTATTAAAACTCACCCATATAAGATCTACCTAATTAGATTCTTTCTGAGCTATTCACCTACCCTAGTTGTCACCTCTCTCTCTCCCTCTTCCCTCACACGAAATCCTCCCCTTCTTTTGACCAAAGCTTAATCATCTTGCTTAGGGAGAAATTTCTACATAAAGTTGCAACTTGGGAGCATTATTTTATGGTCAATTCCTTGACATGCTTGGTGGTAACAGAAGCTAGAAGACACCTATCCTCCCTCTAAGGTTGCTTGACTTAGGCATAGTAAGAGGTAATGACAAAATCAGTTCTTTTCTTTAATTATCTTTACTGTCGCCATTAAAGAGGGAAAATTAGGCTTTTAGGTTTCAAAAAAATTATAATATGTGTTCCTTGTTTGAAAACTTATTTTTTGAATATTAAAAAGAAACCTTCTTTCAAAAGAATTGATGGAAAGAAAACACTTTTATGCATTATTATTGAAATTTGAAAAATTGGTGATACTATACTAGATGTAGGATTAAATGCAAATAAAGTAGAAAAGTAATTTATTATTGTAAGAACTTTTGATGTTGTTTACTATACATGTTTAGGGTGTGATTTATGCTAGATATCATGCAAGAAAATCCTTAGATAAATCTCAGTAATTTTTTTTGAAAATATGAGAAAATAGAGTGTTTTGTTTTGCCTATCAGCTGGTTTGAGGAGGGTATTTTGTAGTGAAAAAGGCCGAATTTGGAGAAGTTTAAAACAGATAAAATGTAGCCCTAGGTGTTTAGAAGTTACCTGTAAAATTTTGGAATTTTCTGATGAGGGGCTCAAGAGTTACGAATTTTTCTTTATACCTGGGCGAATCTGGAGAGAAAGCTTCAGTAACATAAATAAAATTTCTGGACACAAATAAAGTCTAATTTGCATGCAAGACCACTTGGATTCTAATCGATATGTAATAGGGGTATATCTCTGTAAAAAATGGGGTCATTTCGAGGTGTTTATATATGTTTTATATTTTTGGAGAATTTATTGTTGGAATTTGTGAGCAACTTAATAATTTTTAAGGCAACTCTTTATTATTAATTCATGTACCTCGAATAGCATGGCAATTATATGGGGTGACACTCAGGGATGGAGTAAAGGCTTGGATAAGGATTTGTTTGTTGTATGTGAGTTTAGAGAATTCTATATAAAAGGAATAGAATTCCCTAAAGTATTAGGAATAGGTGGTGACTTCTTTATTTTATAACTTTTAGACTTGGAAGATTGTCAAGAGTAAGGATGCACTTGTTGGGAGTAAGAAATTAATTTATTACACCAATGTAAGTTTTTGCATTAAAACCATTTGCAAAACATAGCAATTGTAAGTTGTCAAAAATTTTATGGTATTAATGGAAACATGGTTTAACGTGGTAAAAGTTTAGCATGGCTAGTTTTCTTATTCTATTTCAACTCACGCATTGTTTCTTAAACAAAAAGGATTTCAAAACACCTCACTTGATTTTTGCGTCAAATGATTTAATAAAGGTTTATCAAGTCATGCTCGATACTTTCTTATTGGTAACTACTTGATACTAATGTGTTTCCTTGTGACAAATTGTTGAATACTCAATAAGGGTAGACCACTAATACTAGCCTAAGAGAAGGTAAGCTAGTTTTCCTGTAAGTGACCACCTCTGGAAGATGAACTCATTTTTTTTTTTTTTTTTTTTTTGGGCGACAGTGTTAGCGAGTCAGGCCAATCCAAATTAGCAAACCAGTTTCAAGTGGGACTGCATTCATATTTTGGCATGGACAACTGAAGTTAGCAGGGGTATGGGAGACGAAGGAGTATCCCTACTTGGTAGACCGATCACCCGCCGTACTATGGTGTAGAAGTATTATAATATAGTTAGCAGGGATCATGATGCAGGGTTTCATGACTTGGAGCTATGAGGCATGGCTTCATAGTCCACGTTAACTTTTAGTGGTTGATTTCCTTAAAGTAAAATTATTTATTGAGATTGAAAAATAAAAAAATGTCACTCTTATGTTTGAAACTATTGTTTATGATTGCAATTGCGTTTTTTGGTATTTTAAAATTTCATGTCACGAAATTGTTTCTAATGTACACTCACACATACACAAGACTTACAGGGAAATTTATTTCTCATGTTCATTGTGTATGCTTTTAGGTCGAGAGCACTATTGACAAGGTTAGGTTAAAGTTCGAGATCTTGTACTTGACATTGTAGTCATTTTGCTTCGAGATAATGTTTTATTATCCTTTGTTTTAAGACCATGTATAAGTTTTATTTGGATTGTAAACCATTTAAGTTTTAATTAAGGTATTTCTTTAGTTAAATCTTTTATTACCTCGTTATAAAGACCCTTTGTCCTTTGGATGGGGTGATATCCTCGCCCTTTTTGAGCACGTAGGTAGCGAAGTGTTACAAATACAGTATATTCGAAAACCTTAGGAGTCAAAGGATTAAACAAGTCAGTATTAAGAAAACACTGGCGGAAAACACCAAGCGGGGTTCTAAAATTCAAGGTTTTTGTAGGTAGCCAGTTTATCAAATGAGTCGCTGTGAGGACAGCTTCTCCCTAGTAGGAGTTAGAAAGAGATCCTGAAAACATGATAGATTGTACCACCTCCAATAAATGACAGTTCTTTCGCTCAGCTACCCCATTTTGTTTAGGTGTATCAACCCAAGAGGTTTGGTGATGTATCCCATTCTCCCTTAAGTATTGGCCAAACAAATTCAAAAAATATTCCCTCCCATTGTCCGTTCTAAGGATTTGAATTGTGAATTCAAACACATTCTGGACAAACTTATGCAATTGTTTGAACAAAAAAACAGCTTCTGATTTTTCCTTCATTAAATACACCCAACAAACCCTTGTATGATCATCAATAAAGGTGATAAACCACCGGGTTCTAGTCAAACTTACTGTCTTTGAGGGACCCTAGATATCACTGTATATTAATTGAAAATATTTCGTTGGTAAGTATGAGCGAATTGGGTAAGGGACTCAAGTTTGTTTGGCAAAGACATAGTACTCACAATAAAAGGAAGTCTTTTCTTTATTAATAAAAAGGTTTGGATACAAAATTTTCATATAAGAGAAACTGGGTGACCAAAACTTTGGTGCCATAACATAATTTCAGAGTTTAAGATGACAGACAAAGACCTTTCTTCGGTTTTTCTTGCTTTAGTAAGGTAGTACATACCATCCTTCTTCTTAGCAATGCCAAACGTCTTCCTAGAAGAATGGTCCTGAAATTCACAATGAGTAAGGAAAAAGGTTACCACATAGTTCATATTCTTAATTAACTTACTAACAGACAACAAGTTATAGGATAACTGAGGAACATATAGAACAGAATTCAAAACCATATTGGGCAGGCAAACCGTCTCTTTCCCTATAGCATGCGATATCTTCCCATCAATGACCCATACTTTAACCTGGTTTCTATGCTCACTGTATTTATCAAATACTTCTCTTGATCCAGTCATACGATCTAAGGCACCTGTGTCAATAATCTAATTATCCTCAAGACAAAATTGGGATGCTAACCTTTAGGAAAGTACACCAAATGAGGTAAATAAGGGTACAACAAATTGCCCTTGTTATTTTCTTTTTGCCGGTTATATTGCATTTTAATTAATCTATTGAGGGTTGATTGAGGTTTTCCATATGTCCACACCCCAGATATTTGATATATCAGATTTAAATAAAAAGTCCATGTCTCCTCTACTCAATAAATAACATTGCATTTCCATTGGTTGATATCATATTTAGCACTGGAATCTAATGACAAATAATCTTGATATTGTTTCCTGGAGCTCGAAGATGGGGATGGACTAGAAAAGAACTAAGAGAATACAAGATACATATTAATGAGGGTGTGATTAAGTCCTTTTTACTTTTTAAGGTATTGTTTGTTAAAACTAAAGCTTGACAATTGGAGAACTTTTAAATTATTGAGTCTTGAAACATTGGATGGATTCTTTGTATCATCTGAACTCAAAGCTGAAACTTATTAATACTTTTGGTAATTACATGCTAGAATTTCAATTATGTTATTTCGCAAGTATGTGCTTTAGAATTATTTTACATATATAGAGTTTTTTATTAGACTTCCTTCATATTATAAAATTCAACTTGGACCGAAGTTTCTATATGCCTTTTGGGTTATAGCTTTGTATTCATTTTTTAACACATTAAAATGGATGTTATATCTCTTGCAGGTCTGGGGATGTCTTCTGAGAAGGCTAGAAAAACTTCCTTAGTGGAGGCCCTTAATAAGGTAAAATAAAATTAAGTGTGTTATCAAAATTCTTGTTGTCCAAATAATTTATATTTCACTAGCAGCTTCTTTAGTGCTAGAGAACATGTTTAATCTAATCAAAATGCATACCTTAGTTATCAGTATGGCAATGACATTTAATTTTACATTTGCACCTCTATTAATGTTGGGATGTATGTCCTCTTAGACTAGGTTTCTGATGTAAAAATTGAATGTTTTAATAAAATAATTTATTTTTAGAATTTTTTTTGTGAATTTACAATTTTATTTGTGCACAATTACGTTTGAAAAAGACCCATTATGTTTAATTAAGTAGTCCATGTGAATGAAGGTCTTTCACAGTAAGGTATGGATCACGGGTTACTTAGCACATAAACTTTTGTTCTTAACCGATTGATGAGAATGGAAATCTCATCATATTTAGGTTATTATGTTGTGAATTCTAAATGAGGAATGGCTTTCCTTTAGCTAGTGAGTAGTCCACTCACTTCATGACATAAGCGTATTTCAAATACGTAGAACATGACCTGTAGTAGTCGTTTCTTAAAAGTACTATATGGTAGAAACCTAGACTACTACCGTTACAACGTGGACTAGTACTCTACGACTTGAGTATGAGTTGGTGGTCTGACAAAGCTGGAAGCATATACTTTGATATGCTATAGTTGAGGTTTTATCGTAGGGCCAATATACTTGCATGTTGGGTATGTGTGATTAGTTAGTTAAAACAGATTTGTACAAGATAGTTTCTATACTATATCGGCCATTGTGGTTGTCTGAATGATCTGAATATCCAGGGCCCTGGGAAACATGACTTTGATGTTTGCTTTAGGGTAGCTCCCTTGGAAAGCGGAAATAATTTAAAAGGTCGTGGATCATTGGACTAGAGGCCTAAGAATGATAGATGTCATTTAGAGAGGTGTTAGTACACTTCTTTCTCTCTAAATGTACGGCGATGTATAGAGGGGTATTTTAGTCATTACACCTGTAGGTTGGAGACTTTGCTAACGCAACATTGTCTTTGGGGTCAATATTTTCTTATACTGATATTAGGAAATATTTAAAATGCAAAATACAGCTATTTATATGGCAAAAGTATTTTGGTCATTTTAGCAGCCAATGCGGTGTGTCTTTTGGTCCCTAGTATAGACCGTGAGTCTTAATTAAATAGGGTTAAGGGATTGATCTTAAATTAAATGAAATTATTTTATTTAAGTAGCCTAATTTAATTATTAGGTTAGAGTAAAATAAAGGTCCAAAGAGAGAGGATTAATTAAATTGATTTGGTGGGTTAATTAATTATTCAGGGTTTTGGCCCAATTTGAATAATTAGGGATTAACTTAGGACTAAATTGATTTAGGCTAATTTAATTAGACTGGTTTATTTGGGCTGAAAAATTAATTATTTGTTGGGTCATTGAGTTGGTTCTAACTAAAATAATTAATTAAGCCCAATAGGTTAACCCAAGAGTCCAATGGTCCAGTCCAATTTAACCTAGAATTTTTTATTTAGGTTAAATAGAAGGATTGGAAACGACGTTGCTGCAATTAGACACACAAGAGAGATGGCTTCTTCTCTGTGGAATAGCCAGACGTCTCTCTCTCTCTCTCTCTCTCTCTCTCTCTCTCTCTCCAGAAAATTTCCTAGCTCGTTAGTTATTTACCAAACGGTAGTTAGGTAGGCTATATACTGGAAAATCGAGAGTTTGGCGTTCACATACATGCAAAGGCGGCATAGGAGGCTTGCAGGAATCGCACCAGAGGCTTCTACCAACACACCTACACCGGTTGCACACGTTCTGGTACAGCCAACACTTAGAATGAGAAAAATGGATAAAAATTTTTAAAACCTCAGGATTGGGATAGGGCGCAACTGACGCCGGCTAGGGCTGCACGAGCCGGCGCCGACCTTGCCCTGGAATCCCTATTCTTGTTTTCCAGTTTTTTTTTAATGTTTGCTTCCGCTGCGTGCTTCATGTTTTCCCGCTTTCCAAGCCTTCAATTGGTATCAAAGCATAAAGGTTTTTGTGAAAATATACGGAGCATGCATCTAGATTAATAAAACTGGACACGTATATGTGATTAAAATTGTGATTCTTCGCTGTTTTTGGTATGGATAGATTCATTGTTAAACCTCGCGGGTGGAGGTATAGGAATCTGTAATTTACTGTTTTTCTTAGTAAATCATTTAAGCCCAAAGTTTATGGGTATAGGCGGTTGTTGGTTTTGGTTGATTTTATTGTATTTGGTTTGAAATCGGATAGCCAATGGTACCAGAAATCGTGCAGAAAAATAGGGAAAATTCGCAGAAAAAAACTGCAGGAACAGTTTCCAGAACGGAACCGGCGCCGGCTTGGAGTGTTGGAATTGGCACTGGCTTGGCTCTGGAAGGCCGGTCCGCGCGTTGTTTTCTGGAGGGTCCTGGTTTTGTGCGGCGGGTGTGGTGGACCAAGGAAATTATTTTTATTTTTCCTTGTAATTTTTCTTGCGTTTTCTTTTGGTTTTGGGGTCCATACCAGATGAAGTTAATATTTTTACAATAGTTAATATTCATGGAATATTTTTGCATGAAAAATATTAGTAAGAGATTTTAGGATTAAATAAGACCATTAATTAATTAATTAATTAATATGTTTAATTCTATTATCTTGACATTTAGGTTTAAAAAAAATAGAAGAGCATGAAAACGTCTACTGTTTTTTAGCATGCTACTTATTTTTTGTACCTATGTGCACGTTTTCTCAAAGACCAAAGCCTTTGGGAATGTTTTGACAAGGAAAGCATTTTTCTACAAATTAAGTAGTTGTTTTAATTTGAACAAAAATTAATCATTAAATATTTTCTCAAATGATATAATCCTTGATATAGAAAATGTATTAGATTTAGATATTTTTGTAAGTTAAAATAGAAAGCCATTTTGTTTTAATTTTGGCACAAAAAAAAATGTTTTGTCAAATAAACATGAGACCAAAGTCTCTAGAAAGTTTTAATTGAAAATTTTTTGAAATTATTAAGTTTTAACTTAAATAAAATTAGTCCATGGGAAAAGCTCTCAAAGGATATAAGCCTTGACATGGAAATTTTTATGGACTTAGACATTTTATTTTAAGTTAAGGAAAAACTTAATGGAAATTTTCAAAAGGATATTTTTCAGAAAATCATTGTTTTAAAAGACTAAGTGGAAGAGGGATTCCAACGGCCCCACGGCTTCCATCACGATCCTCAGTAGAGATCATTGGTCCCCTCGCATCACCCTGGGAGTGAACCCGTATAGGATGGGGATACCACAAGGATCTAGATTTAATAGAGGGATGTAATTAATAACCCGGGGCACGTACTATGATCGGCCAGCCCCTCGTTGGAGGTCATAGTATGAGGTATGTCCATAGGAAATGAGAGGAAACGGTCATCCCCTCGATGGAGTTATCTTCTAGATCATTACCTAGAAGGAAAATTAATTTGTGATGGTTAACACACTTAGCTTAGGAAACTGTTAATCTTCCTAAGAAGCTATGTCAGTTTTTTTAAGAGTCAAATTGATTGTTATCAGTTTTGATAATAAGGATAAAGTGCACATATTTGTTTTGTTTTCACAAACTGAATCTTTTTTCTTTTATTTTTTTGATTTTTCAGAAATGGTGGGAGGTTCTTTTAGTCCATTGGCCGTTATTCTCCCGGAGAATAAGTTAACGGGACTAAACTATGTGGACTGGAAAAGGAACCTGGACATAATACTCACAGCCGAGGAGTATAAGTATGTCCTGTACGAAACCTACCCTGTAATAAGGGAGGGTTCCACCGCCGAGGAGCGTGAGGCTGAGAAGGCATGGAAGAAAGCCAACAAGATGGCTCGTTGTTACATGTTGACCTCCATATCTAATGTGCTCCAATCCAAACATGAGCACATGACCACTGCGTACGACATAACCCAATCATTAGCCACGATATTCGCGGATAAGAGCCGTCCCGCAAGGCAGGAGGCTATTCGAACCATCATAAACACTAAGATGGCTGAGGGAGCATCGGTCAAAGAGCATATGCTTAAAATGATTACTGCTTTCGAGAAGGCAGAAATCTTAGGGGCTGTCATTAACCCCGTGAGCCAAGTGGATATGGTTCTCGAATCTCTACCGGGTTCCTTCACTCAGTTCAAGTTGAATTATAACATGAACAAGTTGAACATGGGTTTGACTGAGTTGATGAAGGAGCTCCAGATGGCGGAGAAGGTCATGAAGCCACAGTCAAAGGTAATGATTGCTAAGGCTTCATCTTCTAGAACTGGGCCCAAGCTCAGAAAGTTTAAGAAGAAGAAGGGGAACACAGCGGGCTAGCCTAAGACCCAATCCAAAGACAAACCCAATGGCAAGTGCTTCAAGTGTGGACTGAAGGGACACTGGAAAAAGGAGTGTCCAAATTTTCAAGTCAAGAAAAACCCCACAGGTAATGTTTTTTATCTAGAGTCTATATCAATAGTTAGATCAACTTCTACTTGGATAGTTGATTCAGGAGCCACTGATCACATCTGTAACTCCTTGCAGGGGTTTAGAAAGATAAGAAGACTCCAGAAGGGCGAACATGGACTACGTGTGGGAAATGGAGCACAAGTTTGGGCCCTTGCAGTGGGAAAGCTGGATCTTGTTTTTTATTGTAATAGAATAGTGGTTTTGAAAGATATTTTATATATACCTGGATTTAGACAGAATTTGATTTCAGTTGCAAAACTAATAAATCAAGGATATTCTGTATCTTTCTATTATGGTATTTCTATTAGTAGAGATGGAGAAATTCTATGTACTGGGCACATGTATGGAAATTTATTTTTTTTAAACCCTATTAACAATCAATTAAATAACACTCAATCTGAACCTTTAACAAGGAAGAGAAAGACTAATGTCAATGACTCTTTTCTTTGGCATATAAGGTTGGGTTATATCAACTCAATTAGGATTCAGAGGTTGATCCATGATGGGCTATTGGGCTCAGTGAAATTGAAAAATTGGCCTCAGTGTAAGTCCTGCCTAATGGGAAAGATGACCAAGAGGTCATTTACCCCTAAGGCGGATAGAGCCAATGAGGTATTGAGTCTTGTTCATACTGATGTGTGTGGTCCTTTGTCTACACTAGCTAGAGGAGGTTTTGAATATTTCATTACTTTTACGGATGATTGTACAAGGTTTGGTTACGTTTACCTGATGAGATGCAAGTCTGACTCTTTTGACAAGTTCAAAGAGTTTAAGGCTGAAGTGGAGCGTCATACAGGTAAATTGATCAAGACCTTACGATCGAATCGTGGTGTAGAGTACTTCCTTGGTAAATTCAAGGACTACATAGTACATCATAGGATAATATCCCAATTTGCTGCGCCGGTGAGGCCCCAGCAGAACGGAGTAGTTGAGAGAAGGAATAGGACATTGATGGAAATGGTCCGAAGCATGATGTCTCATGCTACTCTTCCGGTGTCCTTTTGGGGATATGCCTTGGAAATAGCGGCATATATTCTGAACTTGGTACCTTCTAAGTTAATACCTAGGACTCCCTATGAGATGTGAACTGGGCGTAAGCCAAGTTTGAATCATCTCAGGATATGGGGTTGTCCAACTTATGTACTGGTCAAGGGAGATAAGTTGGAATCAAGATTAAAATTATGCTATTTTGTTGGGTATCCAAAAGGGACAAAAGATGGTTACTTTTATCATCATAAGGAGCAGAAAGTATTAGTTAGTACCAATGCTAGATACTTTGAGGATGATCAAAGTACCACAAAAGGTTCAACTAGGTTGGAACTGGAGGAGAAGTTATCTTCGGAAGCAACTTCTTCTGACTCGATTGTGGAACAAGAAGAGGCACAACCTCAAGAGCTTGTACATATAGAGCCTCGTTGTAGTGGGAGAGTGTCTAGGGTTCCGAAGAGATAGACTGGAGAAGCTTTCGAGCTAGTCTCCAACCATTAGGAACAAGACCCCACTAGATATAAGGAGGCTATTGCTGATACCGAAGAAATCTGTTGCATGAAGTAATGAAAGTCGAGATTGAGTTTATGTATCTCAATCAGGTTTGGGATCTTGTAGCTTCACTTGAAAGGATAAAACCCATAGGGTATAAGTGGGTATACAAGAGAAAGAGTGGAATAGATGGGAAGGTGAAAACCTTCAAAGCTAGGCTTGTGGCGAAAGGGTATACTCAGAAAGAATGAATCGATTATGAGGAAACATTTTCCCCTGTAGCCATGCTTAAGTCCATCCATATTCTCCTTGCCATCACATGTCATTATGACTACGAGATATGGTAAATGGATGTCAAGATGGCATTTTTAAATAGCCATCTTAGTGAAGACATCTATATGTCCCAACCGGAAGGTTTTATTGCTGAGGGCCAAGAGCATATGGTTTGCAACCTTAAGAAGTCCATCTATGGACTTAAGCAGGCACTAAGGGCATGGAATATCCATTTTGATGAGACTGTAAAGTCTTATGGTTTTGTTAAAAACGAGGATGAATCATGCGTGTACAAGAAGCTTGAAGGTATTAATGTAGTTTTTCTTTTCTTGTATGTGGATGATATTCTATCCATTGGAAATGATGTAGGGTCATCATTATCTACAAAGATTTAGCTGTCTAGTCAATTCAGTACGAAGGACTTGAGAGAAGCCAATTACATTCTTAGGATTAGACTTCTTAGAAATAGGAAGCAGAGAATGTTAAGATTATCTCAAGCGGCATACATTGACAAGATATTGGCTAGGTGTAGCATGGACTCATGCAAGGGGGCTCTAATTCCTTGCAGACATGGGTTGTCATTTTCTTCAAGGGACTGTCTTAAGTCTCAAGAAAAAAATGACAGAATGAGTAGAATTCCTTATGCTTCGACTGTAGGAAGTCTCATGTACATCATGCTGTGTACTAGGCTATATATCTGCTTTGCCGTAGGCTTGGTTAGCAAATATCAGTCAAACCCTAGGGAGGTTCATTGGCAAGCTATAAAGTATATACTCAAGTACCTCAAGGGAATGAGAGATTATATGCTGGTTTACAAGGCTGATGACTTGGTTCCTACAGGATACACAGACTCAGACTTCCAAGTGGATAGGGATGAGAGAAAATCCACTAGTGGACATGTCTTCACCTTGTCTGGTTGAGGAACCTTGACTAATGTTACCAATGCCAAGAATATTTCCTTTCTTCTTGTCTCCAAAAGTAACAAATCCTTCATTTGTGGTCTGTATATCATCTAACAAGGTTGCGTCTCTAGTCATGTGTCTTGAACAACTGCTGTCCAAGAACCACTTGATGAAGTTCAAAAAATGTGCCTATACACGAGAAGGAGGAGTGATTTTTGGTACCCACACTTTCTTGGGTCCATGGAGGTTAGTAACATTTCCTTTGATTTTCTAGAAAGTTATTCCACCGGATTTCACTTTTCTTTTAATAAGACATCTCAATGCTATATGTCCTAATTTTTCACAATATGTGCATACTTTATGTGTCGTGTAACACGAGACAGATTTAACAAATCGAGACTTATGAATTTTGTCCTTATTTTCATGTCTACATCCTAAGCTATTTCGATTTCCAGCTTGATGTTTAGTCCCAAGTAATTTTTCCAAGTTACTTTTTCCATTTGTGAACTTTTCAATACATGCGATAAGGTCATTGAATCTATTTTACATGTCATCAAAAGTACTAACCATACTTTCAAGAGTTTGAATTCTATCACACAAACTTCTTTTTTCTAGAGATACATATTGTAAAATCACATTTTTTTCAATAATAACACTTAAATGTGACTCAAGAAACATTTTATTATCACTTAACAACATTTCATTCTCATTTATCAAACAGTTAATCTTCAACTTCATTTCTTTATTTTTTCTGGACAGTTTTTTTAATTCATGGAATATATCAATTAATAACTCATTCAGATCATCATACTTTTCAATCATAGATATAAGCGAATTAGATATGGAATTAGTTGTAGTAGAGTTTACCTCATTTTCCATGGCTATAACGCATATGTTGGCACTTTTATTTTTAGAATTTTCATCTTCAAACTCAGTCCTATTTAGGTCCCAAGTCCCCATCAATCATTTGCCTTTCTATGCCTTCAAGTCTTTCTTCTTTCTAAGAATTTTACCTTCCTTACCTTTTGCAACTAGACAATGAGCAATGAAGTGTTCAATACTTTTACATTCATAACATTGAGGTTTGATTGCTGAGGTTTGTTCTTTTTTTCTCAGGAACTTCTTTCCTCTTTTATAGTTTCCTTTGTTGAACATCCTTTAGAATTTTTTTGCTATCATTGCCAAATCTTCATTGTCTATTTTCGTACCCTCACTACTGTCAGATTGACTAGTTTTTTCATCCTCGTTTTCAACTTTCAATGCTATTTTCTTTTTGTCTTTATCATGATCATTAGATTCCTGAAACCTTTTGAGTTTCATTTTATGTGTTAGAAGAGAGCCGATTAGCTCTTCGATGGGTAAGGATTTTAAATCCTTGGATTATTCCACTATAAGCGTTTTAGGCTGCCAGCTTTTAGGTAAGGCATCCAAAATTTTTTAGTTTTGTTCCCTAAAGGAATAAACCTTCCCATAGGCTTTAAGACCATTTGTGAATCTAGTGAACATATCAGTGATGCTTTCATCCAACTTCATTGTGAATAATTCATAATCATGAATTAGAAGCCCCAATTTTGATTCTTTAACTTGGTTTGTCCCTTCGCGGGTGACCTCAAGTAATTTTCACATGTCATGGGTTGAATTACAACCACTAACTCGATTGTATTTAGTCACATCTAGTGCATAGCATAAGATGTTCATAGCCTGAAAATTTAAAGTCATCTTAACAGTGTCTTCAACACTAAACTTGTCATTCTATTTAGGCATTTTTACGCCATCAACAACTTTTGACGGAATAAAAGGACATTTCTCTAACAAATTTCATAATTCAAAGTTGATTGAACACACATAAAATTTCATTCTGTTTTTCCAGAATGTGTAGTTGTTTCCATTGAACAAAGGAGATCGATTTGTTGAAAATCCCTCAACATATAAAAAAGATGATGAGCTTGCCATGAGAATCTTTTCTATAAGGTTGTTAAACCAACAATATGTAGACCAAGCTCTGATACCGAATGAAGAACCTTAGAGAGGGTGAATAGGATTTTTGGCAAACTAAAAATTTTTCAAATCGTCTGATATACAGAATAATGATGATCTTCAAGTTTCTTGGATCAACTTTATGGCAACAAAGAAAACAGTCCAAGAAAATCTTGAGAACTATCCAAATTCAGACTAAAGAAATATATATGATGTAGTTAATGTTGTAAGCCAAGAAATGAGACACAGAATGTATAGTGGTTCGATCTACCAAAATCTACATCCACTACCTTAAGCTCACACTTAACGATTTTCAATCAGATTTCTTTTACTCAACTTAATGAAATCAAACTGTACCAAATACAAGAGAGGATCACCATACTTAGTTTTCTGAAACCTCTCAACCAAACAGTCAAATCAAGGTTCACTCCAAATGGGTTTTACACCATAGCCTTGTAATACAAAAGAGATTGAATATCAATGGAATAGTAAAAGCTCACTTGTTTGAGCAGATATGCACCAAGGTACAAAGTACAAACACTTTTATCTTTTAGACACAATTTAAATTCACTTTGAAGTACTTGATAAAAGAACATTTTTGTTTTGTATACAACAAGAGTGTTTCTTAGAAGAATGCCACAAAAATCTTATGTCTAATCATGTTTAGAAGCTTTATATAGAGCCATAAAATGAAGTACCAACGGCTATAAAACGGTTATAATTTTTCTGTTAAATTTACCTGTGTTTTGGACTTATGTTTCAAACAACGATACATCCAAAAGATAAGTCCAAAATGGTACTTTTTCAGGCAGAAACGATTCGACACTGTTTACAGGATTTTGGACGAATCTTTTGGATGTAAAATCATCCAAACTACTCAATCCAAAATTCTGAGATTTTTAAAACTTTGAAATCTTTTTCTTTGTGTGCTTCAAGGTAGAAATCAATTGAATCAAAAGGTAAAGAGACATAGGAATTAACAAGAAATACCTTAATAACACTTCCTAGTCTAAAATTTTTCCATAAGGACTTCTTGGTATAAAACCTCATAAGCTTGAACTTTATTTTGACCACCTATACTTGAATTCGGTTGCTCAAGAGTTTCTTAACAATCTTATTTGAATGCCTTAGAAGAACTGAGGTCAAACATATCCTATCATATATAGATTACACAAGTTAGTTCACATCAATATTTGTCATAAGTCAAAACATAGGAGAAAGCCCTTAGGGCTAACAGTACCATTCTCGAGTTACATATTTTGAGGTCTGTGAATCCACTGGAACATGTGAACTACCAGGAGCTTGATTTACAGCATCAGAAACTGATCTCAAACCATGACTTTCAACTGAATTTGCCTGTGGCATGTAAGCCTGATTTCCAACTACATAGTTTCCCTGTGGCACAAACCCCTGATTTCCTAAAACCTTATTCTTGTATCTATAGCCAACTGGAAATCCATGTTTCCTATAATACCTATCAATTGTATGTCCTTGCAAACCACAAAAGATGCACTGCATCTTTCTGTTCATGTTAATTCCCTTTCTGTAATTATGACTTCTAGCAGACTGCACATTCCTTCCATTTACATTACCAACCACATTCAACAATTGTTCATTTCTTGATGCATTAATGGTTTGCATAAGAGATTCAACCATAGCATTCCTTGTAACAAACACTTGGGGACTGGCAAAAACTGGGAAATTTGAGTGTGTTGTGTTATAGTTGAGAGATCTCTCATGTGTAGAAACCATAGAAAAGGCTTGATTTACTGTAGGGCAAAGTTTGGTTAATAAAACTTAAGACTTAATTCCATTGAACTCCTCCTTCGATCCTTTGATAAACCGTATAACAAAGTCTACATCATTGTTAATCTTAACCTCATTCAAAGCTGGACATTCACATCTCAAATTCAATAACTCCCCCCACAAAGTCTTCAAACCAGTATAATATTCATTCACAGTTGAAGAACCTTGTTTTAAATTGCATATATCTTCCTGAAGGTCCGAAATTCTGAAAGAATCCCCTTCAGTTTCTGCTCTACTCCATGCTTCTTTACCAAGCTGTTTGCATATTCCCTATCCCTTTCCATCTCTCTTGCCATTGTCAATTCCAAATATTCCTCCCTCCCACCTTAATATAATATAGTGACCTTCTGTTCGCTGCAGAGTGGTAGCGGTGGCCAAGGGAAGTTGATGCATCCGAAGGATCTAAAGAGACCATATTTAGTGTCATAAGGAAAAGACAATGGGGAAGGTTGGATAGATCTGTGGAAGCATGTAAGTTTTTATTCAATTCAGATATGACAAATATTCAATTTTTAGGCATATATAATCATTTTTTTTTTTTTGGGAGGGGGTAGAAGGATCTAGCTTTCTTTATTGTGGAATCTATAAATTTTTATCTTTATCTATATAAATCGGAGATGTGATTTGAATTTTTAGGTGTTCTTTGCTGTGAAGAGTGAAGGAAGAGGGGTTCAAAGAGATAACCTTCTACGTTAGCTTAAGCCCTAGAGGTTTTATATGCGATTCACATAAGCTTATGCATGTCATTTTTGGGAAAATTTTCTTTTCTTTTTTTTTTTTTTTGCATGGTTTCCAGGGTTGGTCTGTGTTAATTTTGTTCTATTTTATTTTTTTTCAATCGTTTTGTGTGTGTGTGTGTGTGTGTGTGTTTTTTTTTTTTTTTTTTTGTTGTAGGACTTGTTCATATAATGAGATTTTTAGACCTTTTCTTGTTCTTGAGAGGGCCTCATACCTAATACTAATAAATCTTCTTTAATTGCTTTGTTTTGTTCTGTTCTCTAAATTTCTTTCTTTTTTCTTGTGGGAAATATACAATTTTGAGAGTTTTTTGGGTGCTAATATGAGGGGTTTTTCACTGGAATATTCAGAGAGAAGAAAGCAAAGGATTTGGATTTCCATACTAAAGCCAAATGGAGTTCATGAAAGTCCTATTAGTACATTCTCTCATTTATATTGTTATATTTTATTTTTAAATTTTATTTTGAATTGATGGATATGACATTGTGATTTGCAGGGTAATAAGGAAATGAGCAATCCACCGAGGGATCCCTGAATATATTAGAAATATGAGAAGATTGAAAACTATGTAAGAAATTTATTAACCTAAGTGTCAACAGTTGATTGGCTGATTCTTGGCACAAACAACTAGACTTTTCCCTAGTTTAAGAAAAAAAATATTATAGTTGTCCACTGGAAAGAAAAATTAGATGTAGATTTTGATCAATATGAAAATTGCAGAATTGGAAGAAAACAGAGAATTAGCTCGAAGGATGAAAAAAGAGAGAAATAGCTTTCTTCATTTGATGAATATCAATTAAAATGTGTTTTATACACACGAAACTCAAAAGAAAAATTAATTACAAAAGAAAGGAAATAAGTTACAAAGGAACTAATAATTAACAACTGGCAAATGCCTCTAAAAAACAACATGACGGCAAAATGAAATTCAACTAGGATCAAAAGAAACAAAAGTAGTAGCAGAAGCTGTTAATGTTCTGTTATCATAGTCATCAACTGATCTGGCGACCACGTTAGCTGAGTTAGCTGAGTTGGACAGCAACGTGGCATCTGAGTAAGCATCTATGTTGGCAACTTCAACATGATGCAAACAATGAAGCAAATGGGGTGCAGAAGGGATGACGCTGGACCACATCTCGCTACTCAATCGGAATTTAGCCAGAAATTACGTTTAAAACCTCACCGGATAAAAAGACAAAACATGTTCTCCTAAATAAATGTATTAACAAAAAACAAAGTGTTAAGAATTAAGAAGGACGAAGAGAACTCCTCATGCCATATGGTAAGATTGTGTAAAAGGTAATATTTTGAGGGTAGAAATAAAGGATAAGGATATAAATTCTCTATTTTATTGTTCAGTCCAAAATTGGCACTTCCTACTTTTCCCTTCTTCTCTGTACTGAAAATGCTTGGTCTGGTAGTGGATCAATATTTCAACTGTGAACAAAAGTCTAGTAAAAGTTGATCTCCTTTCACAAATTATGCAGGAGGCCCTTGTGGACCGATGATGATGATGATATTTGTCTATTTATTTGTTTGATACATAAACTACATGTAGCAGTAAAATTAGAGCAAATACTTATTAAAATTTAAAGAATTTGGATTTGTAACAATTTTATATAAATTGATTTTATGATAAGTAAAAACTTAATAGATAATCCATCGATAGTTATGTAATCATATACTTAATTGTTTTGATAATCTTTTGAAAAAATAGTAAAAATGGACTTGTTGCCATTTTAATATATATATATATATATATATATATATATATGATATTTGATTTGAATTTAAATTTTATTATTTAATATAAAATAATCTTAATTAATTAAACTATTATTTTATTATATTTATTCTTTTCCTTTTTTTTTGAAGCGTCTAAAAGACGTTGGGGTTGGGAAGAGATTTGCAACTCAAAATTGCTTTTGCTACTAAGTGACCGGAAATTGAGATCAGATACAACAATTTCAGTTTGTCTTATTTGGAGCTGAAGAATATAGCTGCCAATGACAGAGAGAACTTGAGATCTTGCCATCCAACGAGACATGGAAGACCCATATAATTACCCTTCTGCCATCCAAAGCACCGGTATGTTGAACTTCTCGTGATGTATTCTTTCCAAAGGCAATGAATTTTTTTCTAGAATTGACACCAAACACTAATTACCATTGCCAATAATTTTTCCAAGGTGTGTATATATAAGGAAAAAACTTTTATTTTGCACTTTTCATAGCTTCTATTAATCATTTATAATAGTACTAATCAATTCTCATTTTGTTATAAAATTAGGGTAGTGTTAGAATAAAATCTTCACACTACACACTAACAAAACTCTAACTATTTTGCACAAGAATTTCTCTCTTTCTTTTCTCTCACAATTTTCTCTAATCTTTCTTTTACTAATCTTTCTTTCACAAAATAATGGTGTATTACAAGTTTAGAGAATAGCTCTATTTATAGAGCTCTAATTAGTGGATTACATCATGACATACATCATCTTCCACTAATCTTAATTAGTGGTGTCTCCACTAAATGGTGGACATCCATAAAAATCTTCTAATAATTCACATAAATCCATAATTAGTGGAGCCTCCACTAATTAATAAAGATTTCAATAATTCATAATACATTTTATATTATGGGATAATTATTATGTAATACGTTCGAAACTTATTATTATTTTAGTAGCTATTTCTTTGACTACCATTTATTAATCTTTATTCGGATATATTCAATATTTTTTTAGCAGTATTTTTATAAGATTTATAATCCTCAATTTATTTATTCTAAGAATGGGTAATTTTATATGTAACTCTTATGCACAGCGCGAAAGTGACCACAAAATTATGCATGCTTTCCAATTTTACCGCTTGCCTAATTCATGATTGAATAATAAGATTGAACAAGCTACTCCCTATGTTCACATTATATTTGTCCAGAAAACAAAGTAACTGACATTCTCAATACAAAGATCATATAACCATTTAATAAATTTTTTTTAAAAAAAAACCCCTACCAGAAACATATATAGATAAGAGAAACATATATAGATAAGGTAATAACATAATGTACCAGAAACGTATCGTTATGCCCCATAAGGAGTAATTGAATTAGTCGAGTAGTGAGAGCGGAGATTATAAAGTCACGAATTCGAATCTCATGTAGAGATTTTTTGTAATTTTTTGTCAATTAAGATTACGAGACGATCTTTACTCAATACGTACTCAATGGATAGCAACTTGGATTTCTCTTATCCTACGAAAAAACATATCATTATTTAATATTATTTCTTATTCATCTTTTAGATATGGTTCGAAATAGACTTTCTAATTTATCGTCTTTCAAAACTAGCTCGACGTTAAGGTTAAATTACAAATTACTCTATTCAATGCGAATTCCTGTTCATCTTTTTCTGGAAATAGGTCAACATTAAGGTCAAATTGCAAACTATGGAGTAGATTGTAAAGTTGTGTTAATGATCGGAGGACTAAAATTGAAGTAAAAAACCTCGACCAACAACATCAATGCTACAATCTGCCAAATGAATTTTCTTTGGTTGCTTACCTCTATTATCACAATTAGATATTATTGAATTCGACATTAATGTCTATCTCAAATAGAGATATGTGACTGAGTCTGAGTAGTTGCTCTTGTTCTTTTTTTTTTTCCCCATGGTAACGACCATAAGGAAATTAATCAGATTATTAAACTAAGAGAAAGGTAAATCAATCTTCTTATCTTAAAATTAATAATCTAAATTTTAAAAATTCATTTATGTAATTTACATAATAGTGACAGATATTTTAAAACAACTAGAATACTTTATCTACTATACCAATAAATTAAAAAAGATTAATAGGAGTGAACCAATAATATTGTTATTTGTACTGGTTTTTTGGATCAAACTGGATCTATCGGTCAAACCAATCAGACTATAAATCGGTGCTCTAACTAGTTCGTTCTTTTATCTTGAGCCGTTTTTTTTCAAAATTGTTCTATTTTGCGAAAATCTTTTGAACCGACCAGCCCAACTAACAAATCGATTCAATCAAATTGAATCGTTCTTTCTCTCTCGTGCTAGATAATATAATAGACTGGCAATATTACCAGAGCAATTTCCCTCCTACTAGCGCAATTTTTATTACAATAACAAATTTAACTTTCTTTGATCAATTTAATAATATTCTTTAAATTTTTTTTCTTTTTAAATTTATCTTACTCCTCTCTTCTCTCTCACTCTTACTCCTATTTCAATCCTTCCCCTAATCTTTTTCCCTCTCTCCTCCCTTCTCTCTCCTCTCTCCTCTGTTCCCTCTTTTTCTCTCTCCCTCACGGTTCCCTCCTCTCTTCTCTCTTTCTTCTTTCTTCTTTCTTCTCATGGCTCCTTTTTTCTCCCCTCTTCTCTCTCCTCTCTCACACAACAATCTCCCCATCTCCTAATTTTCTTTCTATTCGAGGCTCCTCAAAGGGACACCATTAGTGTTGAATGGGGTAGTAACAAGAAGCAATCCGGAAGAGAGCTGCTTCAAGAAAACTACTCTCTTGCCCTTAAGCCTCCCGGCCAACAGTATCAACACTGTCCCTTCTGTAATACTTGCCCTGAGCTTGGTGGGCTTGGCCTTGCGCTTGTTAGACAATGGTTTCTTGACATCGTCAGTAGGGTAAAACTTTGGTGGCTTCACGGCAACACTAGTTTCATCAGCTGGCTTGGGCTTCTTGTCATGACGAGGAAAAGCTCCTCCATTTTTGGCCGTTGATGACCCAAAGTTCTCTTTTGTGGTACATCTTAGAGCGTGAGTACTTGCCCACACCCCAGATAAATTCAAGTTCCTGTTGACCTTGGCTTTCTTCTCCTTCATCGGCACTACTGCTGTGAAAGTCCGATTGCTCATGTGTAAAAATGAGAGAAAGCCAAAGTGATGCAGCCTCCAGAAGACTTTGTTATTGGTGATTTGGAGGTGTTGATGTCAACTTTGCCGAGCCGACACAACGATTACTTTGAGTCGATGCCGATTTGATAAATTGGGACGAGTCGATGAAGTCAACATTTCGAGTAGCCGATGGTCATGGTCAACATCGGCACCACGGAGCCGATAAGAAGGAAAACAGATTCCTGATCTTTTGGCGCAAGTATTCTGCATGACCGTTGGGAGCATCTTTGGCCGGAAGAAACTCCACGATCTGCTAAGGGCTCGTTTGCAGCAAGTATAAAATGGGAGCAATGCCCAAAATAAAAAAAAAAAAGACAACAATCCATCATCCAGCAACGTTCAACTTCAATTTTTTCTACTTCATCGTCATTTACAGCTTTTAAGTTTAGAATCTCGTTTCCTTATAGCTTTCTTACTGCTTTGTTTTAGCTTTTTCTCTACCATTTTGTTTACAGCTTTTCTTTATAGCTTCCTATTCGTCTTGTTTCAATATCAGACGTTTTCTGTACTTTCCTTTAAGCAGGTTAATAAAAGTATCATTCTATTCTCCCAGAAAGGTCCTTCTGTTAAGCATTCTCAGCTGACTTTTTTGAACCCTTTCTATAGTAAGTTCAAGGAACCCGGTCCCTGATTTAAAAAAGATCTGATACCATTTTCTGTTTCACCATATCGGATCATTTGTGTTTATCGGATGTGAAGCCAATCCCCGTTTGCATCGGCTCCCTATTTTAACAACAACACAAATTGGCACGCCCAGTGGGACCAGAGGTCAGTATTCGCATGCTATTGCGGTCAGGATGAACAATGGCAAATAATTCACAGTAACCACAGGCACCGGAGACATCCGAGTGACCCCCAGTCCGTACTCTCTGGGGAGTCTTTGATCATTCGGTCACTACTACCAGCTGTACTCAGGGTATTTCTGTGGAGCAGGGAGGTCAGTCCTCACCCCCACCACCGGTGTCTCAGTCGATGTCTACCTCATTGACTGCTATTCGACATATTATGGAACAATGTACTGACGAGATTTTACAAGGGTTTATTCCACAGTTCGCTACTATTTTTCGACCTCTACTTCAGAATGAGCTCCAACAATTTGCACAAAGGCAAAATTCGCAAACCTTTGCTCAGCCATCAGGTTACCATGCTCAAGGGACAAACACGACCCCTGCATACCCCATGCCGTCGGCTGATGGTGCACCCTCTCATGGCTCAGTGCACCTCTTGCAAAGAGAAATGAGCTTCCCTGCTACTGAGGGGCATCAAGTTCCAGGAGTGGTGGCTCAAAACATGGTGCCAGCAGAAATGTTTCCAGGCAGAAGTCCGGTCCCAATAACAGGGTTACTATCGACTTATGAAGCTGGGTCGAACCTTGTTAGGGGAAACATGCTGCCTTTTGGGGGACAGACGAGTTACTCTATTCCTTACCCTCCTTTATACCCGGCAATTACAGCAGCTAACCCAGGGTAGGGAATTGGAAGTACTGAGCCATCCACAGGGCAAGGTCCCCGACCTGTCATGCAAAGTCCTTCACCTCAGTTTCAACAGCCGTACTAGCCAGCGGATATGGTAACGGAAACATTCCGACGGCAGTCACGGGATCGGTTGATATACCAAAAACCTTACCCTGAATGGGTGGATTCCATGGCAGTGCTTCCTCGAGGCTACAAGCTGCCAAAGTTTTCAACATTTTCTGGTGAAGACAATAAGTCCACCATAGAACACATCGGAAGATTCACAGCATAATGCGGTGAGTTGGGAAATAATGAATGGCATAAGTTACAACTATTTTCATTATCCTTGATAGGAGCAGCATTCACATGGTATGCCAATCTAGTTCCTAATTCTGTATACTCCTGGGATGACATGGAAAGAATGTTTCACCAACGTTTCTTTAAACCGATACCGGAAGTTTCCATCGCGAACCTTCTAGCAATAAAGCAAAAGGGATCAGAAGATGTTGCAGATTTTATTGAGCGTTTCCGGCAAGCTAAGTCCAAATGTACAACCCAGTTGCCTGAAACAGAATGTGCAAGGATTGCTATTAGTAGGATGCATCCGCAAATTAAAGAACGTCTCATTCTCCAAGACTTCTCGGATTTATCCTAGCTGTTATCTCACGCTGTCAGAATAGGAGAGATGATCAAGGAGAAAAAGAAGAGGCGTTTCGTCAAGTTTTCTCATGGCCAGACAATGATATCCGTCATAGACAACACTAATGAGGAAGACGGAGAGCAGGCTATAGAGGTAATGTCAGTAGAATTGGTAAAGGGCGCATCCTATACGTGTCCTCACTTAAAGCTCGGCAAAGGGAAGGAGGAAATTGCCATATCATGACCTTCCTATTCGTTTGATGTCTCAAAAGCTGAACAAATCTTTGACCAACTGGTAGCATATAAGCAGATTCGCCTGGCTTATGGACACAAGGTCCCCAGCCAGGAAGAGTTGAAAGGAAAAAGGTACTGTAAATGGCATAACTCTTTCTCGCATAGCACTAACAGTTGTATTGTTTTCAGAAACATCATTCAGAAGGCTATCCAGGACGGAAGATTGAAGTTTACAGACAAAAAGGAAGAGACTTTGGTAGACACGGATCCATTCCCGTTAGCTGACGCATACATGCTGCAAACAATATGTGGGAAACAGGAAGAACATACAGGAAACAACAAGCCTGGGGGGATAGAACAAGCATTCCAGAGATTGGATGGTAAACCGTCAGTTTTACCCGTTCATCTCCTCCCTCTTTTGTAGCACATGTTCATGGCAAAGAAGGGAAACTAACAATGCAGGTACCCCAAAATGAGACATTTTTGCCTGGCCTCTGTTCCCGACCATCAAAGTCCCAAAAAAGACGAGAGCAGCGGAAGTGGGCAAAACAAAGGCGGCTGGTTGATGCCTGGGTGGAAGAACAACTAGTCCCTGATAATGGCCAAAATATGCTCAGCATATTGCCATCAAGTTTCCGAGCCACCTCTCGTCAAGAATCCACGGAAGAGGATTTTCATGCGGAAGAAAGAGCCGCAGTAGAGCTGGTAGATGTCCAAATTCCCCCAGAGGGGATGCTCTTTCCCATTCCAACAGCCCAAAATGTTAACCACCTCAGGCCCCTATACATCAAAGCACATGTCAATGGCAAGCCACTTACTCGGGTTTTTGTTGATGGTGGAGCTGTCTTAAACATAATACATTTCTCCACCTTGAAATGACTGGGTAAAGATAAGTTAGATTTGTCCCCTACTGATGTACAGATGGTTAATTTCACTGGAGAGGCAGCTGCGGCCGAATGCGTTATCACTTGTGAAGTCACAGTCGGGTCCAAAACCAGTAAAACAGTCTTTTTTATAATTGATGCGAAGCCAGCTTATTCCGTTTTATTGGGCAGGGATTGGATTCATGCAAACTGGTGCGTACCGTCTACTTTACACCAGATAATGCTGATCTAGGATGGAGAACGGGTAGAATAGATCCCAGCCGATCCTAATCCGTTTTCAGCCGAAATCCACATGAACGAAGCTCTGTTTTATCATCCGACCTTCAATCAAAGCCACTATGCCAAGCTAACGATGGCCCATAACTTGATCACCACTGAGAAACCAGGCGGCCTACGACCGAAAGATCCAGAGGTCCGACGAGCTCCTGGCTTCGTTGCTCAAGATCCGTTAATAGAAGTAGACATAGGAGAAGCGGGGGAAAACAGAACAACCAAGGTAAGTTTACATTTGACCATCGAGCAAAGGGAGAAGATAACTTGTCTAATCCGCAAGTACAAAGATTGCTTTGCGTGGGACTATCATGAGATGCCCGGTTTGGACCGAAGTATTATGGAACATCGCCTACCCGTGAAAGAAGGCTTTAAGCCCCATAAACAACCTGCAAGACGTTTTAATCCTACATTACTACCCAAGATCAAGAAGGAGGTAGAAAGGTTACTCCGATGTGGGTTCATTCGTACGTGCCGGTATGCAGAATGGATATCTAACATTGTGCCAGTCATTAAGAAGAACGGTCAACTACGGGTCTGCATAGACTTCAGAAACGTAAACTTGGCCACTCCAAAGGATGAGTATACTATGCCAATGGTAGATATGTTAGTAGATTCTGCTGCGGGTAACCAGTTTTTGAGCTTCATGGATGGTTATTCAGGGTATAACCAGATATTCATAGCTGAAGAAGATACACACAAAACGGTGTTCCGTTGCCCAGGGTCTATCGACTTATTCGAATGGGTGATTATGCCATTTGGTTTGAAGAACGCTGAGGCCACTTTTCAACGGGCTATGAATCTCATCTTCCATGACCTTATCGGTAGCACCATGGAAGTCTACATAGACGACTTGGTCGTAAAATCCCCCATATTTCTACAACACTTAGTTGATCTGGAACAAGCGTTTCTCCAAATGCGTCAGCACCACTTGAAGATCAACCCGGCTAAGTGTGCCTTTGAAGTTAGAGCTGGGAATTTCCTTGGGTTTTTTAGTATACCAGAGGGGGATTGAGATATATCAGAATAAGGCTCGGGATATTCTACAAGCAAGACTGCCTCAGACGAAGAAAGAGCTACAAAGTTTCTTGGGAAAGATCAATTTTTTACGGCATTTTTTGGCAAACGCTGCAGGTAAGCAGAAGGTATTTTCTTCTTTATTACGGTTAAAGTTATCTCAAGAATTTATCTGGAAACCTGAGCATCAAGTAGCATTTGATCAAATCAAGGTAGCCTTATCACATCCACCGGTGTTAGCTCCTCCGTATGACCGGTCTCCCATGGAGTTATATATCTCAGCTGGGGAAGGTTCTATCGGCAGTTTATTGGCTCAGGATGACCAGCAAGGGATAGAAAGAGCAGTATACTACCTTAGCCAAAATCTATCGGATTTGGAGACCAGGTACACCCCTATTGAAAAGCTATGCTTAACTCTTCACTAAGCATGCACAAAGATAGAGCATTACTTGTTATTTAGGGAGGTACATATCTTATGTAAGGTGGATTTAATCAAACTCTTGTTGAATCGCCCTTTACCGAATGGGCGGCTTATGAAATGGGCGGTCAAATTACATGTTTTTTCTCTAACTTATGTGTCACTGAGGGCTGTGAAAGGACAAGCTGTTGCAGATTTTTTAGCTGAACATCCTTCTCTGGAGATTCCACAAATGGATGGGGACAAGCCACAGAGGTACGTTTCTTTGAAACCATGGGTTTTACAATTTGATGGCTCAAGTACCCAACAGAAGGCTGGTATTGGTCTGGTTCTTGAATCTCCGAAAGGACAATAGGGTAAGGTCCATTTTGAGTTAAAGAAGGGGACAACTAATAATCAAGCGGAATATGATGTCCTTTTGTTAGGATTACGGATTCTGAAAGCACTAGAAGCTCGAGTAATTTTAGGAGATTCTCAAGTAGTTTTCCGACAAGTAGTAGGAGATTATAAATGTGCTAACCCGTTGCTGTCGGGTAAGCTACAGGAGGTAAAAGGGCTACTTCAGCATTTCCAGGAGGTCATTCTAGTTCATGTTTCCAGGACAAAAAACCAAAGTGCTAATGATTTAGCTCAGCTAGCTTCAGGTTTTAGGAAAGCAGTGATGTGCCAACAGATAGCAGACACAGAGTATCAAGAAGATTGGCGACAGGAGATTGTTAATTATTTAAGAAACCCGACTGGACAAACGTCTCGAGAGGTGAAACAAAAGGCCCTCAACTTTACATTGGTAGGCAATGATTTGTTCCGGCGGAGTCACATTGGAATTCTTTTAAAGTGTCTCTTCAAAGAAAAAGCATTGCACGCTATGACAGAGGTACACGAAGGCTTATGTAGAGCACATCAAGCGGGCCTAAAGCTGAAATGGACGCTTCAACGTCATGGTCTCTTTTGGCCATCCATGACTACATATTATAATACTTATGCAGTTGGCTGTAAAGCTTGCCAAAAGCATGGCCCTTTATTGCACACTCTTTCCAAGGAATTACATCCGATCATTAAGCCATGGCCTTTCCGTGGATGGGCCCTGGACATCATCGGAAAGATCTATCCACCTTCAGCAAAAAGGCACACATTCATATTGCTGGCAACGGATTACTTCACCAAGTGGGTAGAGGCGCAACCATTGGCCAAAGTAACACAAACAGCAGTCATCAACTTTCTCCAGCAAAGCATTCTCTACCATTTTGGAATCCCAGAGACCATAACAACGGATCAAGGGATGGTATTTACAGTAGACCAGGTACGTAATTTTCTAGCACAGTTTAAAGTTAAGTTGCTCCTTCTTCTCCCTATTATGCACAGGCCAACGGACAAGCAGAGGCAATGAACAAAACCTTAATCGGCATGATCTGAAAAGTAGTAGAAGATAATCCAAGAAGATGGCATGAGACGTTGCAGGAAGTGTTATGGGCCCTTCGGAATGCTGCTAAAATTGCAACCGGCTTTACTCCGTTTACACTAACTTATGGGCAGGATGCTGTGTTACCTGTTGAGATATCATTGCAATCAGTTCGGATAGACTACCAGCATGGTCTAACGACTGAAGATTACCAAATATCTTTGGCCTTGAGCCTAGACCAGATTGAGATGGACTGTTGGGTTACCTTGGAGAATATAAAACAACACAAGGAGAAGGTAGCAAGGGCGTATAATCAGAAAGTCTGTGAAAGAAGTTTTTAAGAAGGAGATATGGTATGGAAGACTATCCTCCCCGTTGCACCAAAGGATCCGAAGTACGGTAAGTGGTCCGCATCCTGGGAAGGTCCATTCTTAGTAACGCAGGTTTTTTATGGAGGAGCTTATCGCCTAATGACACCCGATGGAAATGAAGTAGGTAAAGCAATTAATCGTAAGTTTTTGAAACGGTACTATCCAGCATTCTGGGAAGGGACTAGCGAGTAAAAAAAAAAAAGGGAGAAAGAGAGAGAGAGAGAACAACTTCTTGAGCAAAAATTTTGTCCTGATATGTTGAACTGATCACAAGATGACGATTAGATAGCCGTAAATGTCATTACAAGAGAAATAAGTTATTGTCGGAAGGGGCAGGGGGCAATAGTGTTCGCCGATAAGGAACAATCGCCAGTCGATTTGGATCTTTTGACTCGACGGACGCTTGACTAGACATCATGGTAGCTTCCATTAGCTGTGGATCAGGAACTGGGAGCTCTTTTTCAGCCATCTTAGCCTCCTTTTATGTTCCTCTTTCAGGAGGCAGGGCCATCTCATCAATGGACATCTCTGGAACGCCTGTTTCGGCCGTTGAAGGGGCCGTTTCTTCAGTTTGAGTCTCGGAAGGGCCTGATTCGTTAGCAGTCGAAGGATGTAAAACCTTGTTCAGCTCAGCCATAAAGCGGCCCCACCCGGACTTTATCTCAGTCAGGAGGGCGGTAGAGTTGGATAGTTCAGCTTCGAGCAGTTCCTCTTCCGCTTCTAGCATTAGCCATTTGTTATTATGCTGAAAAAGGGAGTCGTCAATGGCTTTGACTGTTTCCTGAAGCCCTTTCTCTGATTCAAGCCGCTGCTCTAAGGCCTTTTTCTCAGAGGCAAGTTCTTCCTGGAGTTCAGATATTTGACGTTCGAGCCATTCAATTTTCCCTTTCCCCTCCGCAATATCAGTTCGCAGAAGCGTAAAATGACCCATGAATTCCCGGCGATCTTTTTCTACAAATGCTGTGTTTTCTCAATACAGCTTCAGAAGCTCTAACTAGTCGTGTGCTTCATCCCGACGGCGCTCAGTGTCAAATAAGAAGCGACCGGTGAAGCGTATTTGCCCCAGACATCCAATTACCAAGTCTCGAAGTGTAGGGGGCATGTCGGGATCGGCTGATTGAACAATCCGCAGAAGGGCGCAGCTCACATTATCCAGAGTGGACCTCTCAGTAGGCAAGGAAGCCCCGATAAGGCCATCAAGAAAGTCCAGCGCCGAAGCCAACGTCAGCATCGGCAAGGAAGCAGTAGTTTTTCCAATTCCCTGGCTGGGAGGAGGCACCGTTGTTTCGACATCATCGGCCACTGGTTGCTTTTCAGGCCTTAGAGGAACAGAGGAGGGACTTTCTGGAGCCGAAAGCTCAGCTGACGGAAGGGTTACCACCGGTAGGGAGGCCGACACGTCAGTCGCGGGAGGAGGAGCTGTAGCCTCCACCGACGGGGCATCTGTCGTCAGATGAGTAGTCCTTTCAGCCGCCCTTTTGGCTAAAGTACGAAGCGGGATATCTTCCTCCGAGTCAGAAGATGTGTCGATGGTAACGGGACGGCCTATCCCTTGTTTGTGTTTCTGCAGAAAGGATTATGCTGGTAATTAGACAAAATTGAACATTGGAGGAGCTAAGCACAACAAGAATTGCCAGAAGCAAACCTTGGAAACAGGAGGAGTCAGTGTTTCATGTTTCCTTTTTGATCGATGGAGCAAAGACGGGACCTCGATCTTTTCTTCTTTCTCTTCTAGGGCAGCACGAGCAGCAGCAGTAGTTTTCTGCACCAAGGGAGTATGTAAGGTCGACATTATTACAGGACTTACAGGGTGTTTTACCTGTTTTTCTTTCTTAGCAGACGATGGTTCAGGCAAAGAGGTGGCCAGCCCAGGAATTCGTAGAAGCCAGACGCCTATGGGGGCAGAGAACAGGGCTCCACTCAGTAGCCTCCACCATAAATCGAAGTTCAGAGACGTGTCCAACACCACCTGGAAGGGTTTAAATTCAAAAGACCTCAGAATAACCTTGGTGCTCTCGGCTAAAGTCTGTATGTCTTCAGCTGATAGCACCGGTCTCACAGAGAAGGAGGAAATGTGCCTCGAATCTGTGGGAATGTCTTGTATCAGCCCAAATTGACGGGAGAAGCAGTGGGGATTGTACCTCTCACAAGAGGTCTTAGCACTCCGAGCTCTAGGCTTGGCCCCCAGGAGAATTTCCCGAGGGCACAGGATTCGAGCCCATAGAGTTTCTTGTGTTGCTTCGGGGGTTTCCGACAGGCTTTTCAACCAAAGGGGGCCCTCTTGGCGAGCAACATACAGAAAGAAAATAACACCATGAAAGTCTCGACATCGATAAAGATACGAGATGATAGTTTCGGCAGAAGCAGTATTTACGGGGACTCGAAGTAGCCGATAGCCAGTCGCCCGTTCGGAAGAGTCCTCCTGGGTGCCTGCAAGTCGACTGACGCTAAAGTTGGGCAAATATTGATACAGCCAGAGTTGGGCAATCCAGAGTGGGCCCCCAAGGTTGGTCGGGTCTGCCTCAGCAGCAAGAGTAGTCATCAATTGGTTAATGGTGCGGTAGACCAAGGCGAGGACCAGAGAGGCAATGTCACAACGCCTCTTGCTCTGTAAGAGAGCCGATACATAGTATCGGTACTCGTTACTGACGCCGGAAGAATAGGAGCAGATGATATACTTACACAGCCAAAGCCATAGGAAGGCCGCTTGTTCTTAATTTGAAGGAGTATCCTCCACCCCTTATTGAGCGTTGATGAAATTGCCATATGAAGAGGAGACCTTGTCCAGATGAGCCTCAACGGCTGGTAAGCTTTCTTCGTCATGAAGCCTCAGAATCTCATCGCCTTCACATCGAAAGCCGAGTATGGTGCAGATGTCAAGAATGGGATGGGAGAACATCCCATGCGGAAAAATGAAGCCGTTTATCGCCGAGGACCAAAAGGAAAGAATGGCGGCAAATAGATTGCGATCAAACGCCATCTCGAAGTCGGTCGTCATGATGGCGTCCGAAATTTCCCATTGCGCCCAAATGGCCCCAAATCGGGCGTAGCAGTGGTCTCGCCATTCTCGAAAATTCTTGAGTTTGCGGGGACAATGACGAAAAGAAGAGGAAAGATTAGTGGTTGTAAAAGTATCTTGTTGCAAAGGGAAAGTGAAATCAGCCAGCAAAACAAACCGCAGGTGTTCAGCGGTAACTTCTACAGGCAAGAGACGCGGGCCCAAGGCAAACAGTCTGGCATCGGCTTGGACCAGGGACAGAATATTCGATCAAAGTAGGGGTTGCCATTGCGATGTTGTTTTATCGAAAGGAAATTTATAGTTCGTAGGGAATTAGGGCAAGAAGGTAAAGGATCGATGAATTACTCAAGTAGTAGAATACTGAAGGAGATAGAAGTCGTAGGAAGTGAGGAGTTCCGATTGGGGACCACTGCTATTTGTAAGGAGGTTTGAAATTAAGCCGTTCGCGGGTTCTAAGGCCAAGGCGTCACAACAATTCCACAACGTTTCGGATGTTTCGATTTTGTCAGAAAAAGAACGGCTGCCATTAAGAGTTGTACGATTCCCATCGTTTTGCTGACTCGCATCTGCTGAAACAACGGGATTCGGGGGGGCATGTGTTGACATCAACTTTGCCGAGCCGACACAACAGTTACTTTGAGTCGATTCCGATTTGATAAATTGGGACGAGCCGATGAAGTCAACATTTCGAGTAGCCGATGGTCATGGTCAACATCGGTACAACGGAGCCGATAAGAAGGAAAACAGATTCCTGATCTTTCGGCGCAAATATTCTGCATGACTGTTAGGAGCATCTTTGACTGGAAGAAACTCCACGATCTGCTAAGGGCTCGTTTGCAGTAAGTATAAAATGGGAGCAGTGCCCAGAACCAAAAAAAGACAACAATCCATCATCCAGCAACATTCAACTTCAATTTCTTCTACTTCATCGTCATTTACAGCTTTTTAGTTTAGAATCTCGTTTCCTTATAACTTTCTTACTGCTTTGTTTTAGCTTTTTTTCTACCGTTTTGTTTACAACTTTTCTTTATAGCTTCCTGTTCGTCTTGTTTCAATATCAGACGTTTTCTATACTTTCCTTGAAGCAGGTTAATATAAGTATTATTCTATTCTCCCAGAAAAGTCCTTTCGTTGAGCATTCTCAGCTGACTTTCTTGAACCCTTTCTATAGTAAATTCAAAGAATCCGGTCCCTGATTCAAAAAAGATCTGATACCATTTTCTATTTCACCATATCGGATCGTTTGTATTTATCGGATGTGAAGCCGATCCCCGTTTGCATCGGCTCCCTATTTTAACAACAACAGGAGGACATTCCTCTGTTTGGATTTGATGATGATGAGCAGAGTGCTCTGCCTGATTTCAATTTTGATTTTGATTTTGCTACCTGTAAAGCTTTGAATTGGATGGATGAAGTACCTCTAATGAATGAAACTTTGATTTCCATTTTGTTGCATGCAGTGAAGCTTTGAATTGAATGGATGAAGCATCTCTGATCAATGAAGCACTCGTGTTGAATGGTGCACCCCTCAATATAGCAAACCCAATTTATATATAGTCTCCTATAGAAAGTTTTCCCACAAGGACTGAACTAATATTCTTGGGAAAGTGGTTTTGTGGAGTGAGTTCATTTATTTGTTTGTTGAAAAGGAGATATTTTTGGCAGAGGATTGAGCTTGTTTTCTGGAAATAGATCTGAATCCTTTGGTTTTTCCTGGCTATTAGAGCTGTTCAAAGGTTCTAACTGTCACGCCCAGCGCCCGTATGACGTGGCACGACCGTATCACCGGAGTCGTAACCCAGTAATACGAAACCTTACATCAAAACTTAATCAACCAAATTTATATTCTTCTAAAATGATAAATAGATAATCTCATAATTATCTCTTTCCCAAAGAAATCATATCAAAAACCCATAAAACTAGTTTTTACACTTGTCTCGTCGAGTACTAACAAAAATCATAGGTAGAACTTAAAATAAAAAAAATAACATAAGTCATTGAACAAAATCTTAGAATTGACCCCGAGCTATACGCCTAACACAATCTTAGTAGAAAGGACTTTCGTACCACCGATCATCACTAAAATCTAAAAGGAAGAAATATTGAGGGGTGAACCAACCACATGTTCAGTAAGTAGTAATGAATCACTTCTCCCGAATAAAGTTTATTACACACCTTTTACGTAATATACACACATGCACATTATATTAATAATTACACTTACAAATAATAATAATAATAATACTAATAATAACCAATAACTCCTATTAATTATTTAGTTTTAAAACATCCTTATAATTTACTAAGAAGAATATCACCTTTGAAAAACTCAATAAATCTCAAATTATTTTCATGGGATATAAGTTTTGAAATATTAAATATACTAATTAATTTCTTTTGCTCCAAAACTCAAACCAATTAATTTAACAAAATTAATATAAGTATACTTAGTAACTTCGTAAAAGTATGCAAAGATATCTTGGGTCACCAACCAAACCCCTAACACTTAATTAAATCACAAGATTTCAAATCATATCCAACTCATAATAATGTCACACACTTAAAATACATCCAAATAATTTTTATTATCTACTTTTTAAAATTCAAATCCAACAAATACAATAACACCCATAATATATACATCTAAGTGTTGTATATAAAGAAAAGTCAAACCAAATGTAGCAATCCACCACTGACGTCAAAATCATCTCTCTTTTTTTTTTTCTTTCACGCAAGCTTGCAGATGATCGAACAAGAAGTGAAGATCACTTGACAATCATTGTTTTTGGTGAGGGTTGCTTTTCGTGCAACCCTCTGACGCGAAAAAGCACTTTTTTTTCCTTTCTTTTTTTTTTTTCCTTCCTTTTTTCTTAATGGAGAACATATAGGTGTTGGGGATATGCCCTAGAGTCAATTTGTACTTATACAATTGTCATTATGTTTTATATAATAATATGAGGCTTTCCTTTCCATGAATAGTGAGTTTTGTTTTGTTGGTCATCAAGTACGTGACTTGATAGTAAAACCCTACAATGAATACAATGACTATTCTAAAGTCTGTCCTCGATCGATTATTATTATTGGAATAATAATAAATTAAGATTAGTATGTTTGTGACTTGATGGCTATGTTTTACTGGCCATGGATATTTGTGATATCGAGTCAAGACATAAATAAATGTTAGAGAACATTGTATTGGACATGACCCACTGTGAGAGTACTTCATGGAATATGTCATAAGTACTTTCTAGCCATAATAATATTGAAAGTCCTTCGACCTAAATTCATCATAGTTTCTTACTTGATAAATTCTATATTTTGACATTGTCTAAAGTTGTCTTTAACCAGATAATAAATTAGACTACTGTTGGATATAAAATAAATCAAGGAGAGGAATATGATTGATTGTGAAGGAATTTGTCCCTCTCAATTATGGGAGAGATATCCATGGGCCCCTTGATAAGTTAGACTGTTAAAAAATGCATGGCCGTGCTCAAATATATCAATCTAAGATATTGATATCATTTGTTTGAACAGTCTACTATGAAATCAAGAAATAATTGATTAAGCTTAATAAGGATGACATACTCCGTGCCTTATGCTTAATCTGGATATCGTGTGACAAAGGGACTAAATATAAAATTATGGTTTGGTTCAAAGAGATCACCGATCTTCATTTAACCTGGATAGTTATAATGTTTTGCTAGAAACCGCTTATAACTTGTGGGCCATTTAAATACGATTTAGGCACGCTGCCAGTGTTAAATGAACTTATAGGGTCACACAATAAGCGAACTTGTTAGGTTATTTTTCTGGTGACCAGGTTCGATGAATCTGGATGATATCCAGATTATAAGAATCTGACTCGGTAAAATAATTAGTTAAATTACCGAGATAATGGCAGAATCTTATCATATCAATTTTAATTTAATTTGAATTTAAGTTAGAATATGATAAGATATGATTAGGGTTGGACTCTAAGAGGTTCGAGGGTTTTTTTAAGAAAACCCTAGCCGTCTTTCGATAGTCCAATTTTTCGGTTGAGAACATTCGTGCCATTCTCTACCAGAGAGAAAAAAAAACCTCTCAAACCCTAGGCGCTAGCACTCCCCGGGTATCGAGTGAGTTCGCGGTGTGTATCCGTAGAGGATGTTCGCATACTGCAGCGTCTGGTGATTGTTCGGGTCGAACGTACAACAGCGCAACCAGAATCGAAGGATTTCGATTACAGCAACCAGAGGTAACTCTTAAAGCTTAGATCTTCTTAATCGTTTACTTGGGTCCTCGGGAGGGATTCGTAGATGTTTTCCGCGTTTAGGAGTCCACGAATCCCAACAATAGGAACTTAAGAAAAACACCTCCATACCATAAAATTATAAACAATCATGAATACAAAATATATCGAAACATTCATTCACACCAAATTCATACAACCATTACCTTCTTCTAACTGAATTAATTTATTCAGTTAGAAAAATTCAAAAAGGCTTAACCCGGCCTTAGCGGTCCAAAAAGATTGAAACTTTCGTCTTGCATAAATCCAAATGGCCGAATTCAATCTTAACATTATTCCAAAAAGGTTTAACCCGCCTTTGAGGCATCATATTCAAATAAACATAAATAGATCCATCATACCAAATTCATCACTTATAACCATATGGAACCATGTATCTATATAATATAAACACCAAAATACACACCATACATTAACGAATCATTAAAACTAATACTTTGATAAAATACCATACTTTATTCGGGAATTTATAACCAAAATAATATTTTTATCATATTATTTACACCAGAAAATCGAAGAGATTCATCCCCACTTATCTCTTAATTTCGACACTTGAAAACTGTATGCGCCTACGGCGTTCTTTTCCTTCAAACCCTAGTTAAACTCTCTCCCTCTTTCTATGTCCGATGACGGCTATTGGAAAACAACGATGTTTTCTATAGGTTTTCCTATTTAGTAAATCGTAGGGTTTCTTTAACTTTTAAATAATTTCAATTAGGTCCCTACTTACTTAAAATATTAACCCAATAGAATTCTACCTTAACAAATTTTAAAATAGCCCCATAAATAAAGTCTTCCTAAAAAAAATGCGGGTTTTACACTAACTTTGTGTGCTAAGATGGTCATGTCACTCTTTTTGTAATGCAGAAACGATGTTTTGAACATTTTTTGTTAAGATTTTCTTTATCGCAAGTGCCATTTTTTATTCTTCCGCTCGTTTATACTCTTTGGTAAGTTGTTGATCAAATTTTTGCTATCAAGCACATACACCCAAAATATGTCCAGTGGTAATTTTATCAATCACCTGCAAAAGCGCTACATTACAACTTCCTTTGAATTGGAATTGTATTGCTAATTGCTCCACAAAGATAGAGAGAAGTTCCCAAAGGAAATTGGTTCTTGGCTAATTGAAAGTCTTCATATTTTTCTTGTAGAGTGCATTACTAGGATCTATATCATAATATTTTCCTCTACAAGATTCCTTCAAGCACTGTTAAGAAATATGTGGTAAAGCAATAACATAATGTTGAGCACATGAAATGAAGAAACCTTCAAAAATTGGGAAGATACACAAAGAATAGGCCACCTCATTAAGTTCATCAGAAATTAGCCCCATTTCATGAGCAAACTGGACTCGATAGTTAGCATCAACTGGAGATGTAACTGGATTTCCTAACAAGTATGCCTGAAGCCATTTCAGAGAGTGTAAAATATTAGTGATAGAGAAGCATAAGAAAAATGTGTGATCACAATAGCTAGACTACATTAGGATATTAAGCACAGTTATTTAAGAAAATTGCCATAGACATTTTCTTCTTCTTTTTTTTTTAATCCAAAGGTACAAACCTTGAGATCAATCCTTAGCTTAATTCCAACATCATTTTCTTGTGTAAATATGTAGATAGGTTTTTTTTATATTTTTGTAATTTTCCTAAGGCCTTGAGGGCCATGCATGTAAATTTTCATAGTTAGATTCTTTGTATATAAGTCTAGAAAAAATTAACAAACTTTTCCCACCTCCTCGAAAAAAAGATATCTACTCTTGGAACTTGGAAAAAGTTTACCACGTCTATTATAGGGAGGCGTACAAAAACGAGATCGAGTAGAAACAAATTAAGTCGGTTGTGAACATTGGTGTTCCCTCTCACCAATACTTATTGTATATTCTTTGTACTCACTTTCAATTCAATGAAATGACTACTTTCATGCAATTAGGTGCCGGTTAACTTTTGTTTTGGTGCTGTTTTCTATCGTTTTCATATTATTCATTGCCGCTTTCAATCGTTTTCACTGTGATTCACTTCGAAATCACTCAAGCTCACTTTTAAGTGTCTGAACGAGTTCGGAAGAAGCCGGTGTAACGTTGGCTAGGGCCTAGCCAAGTAATAGGTATCACGGTTAGTCGATTTTGAAAAAAGCAACCTGTGACAATTGGTATCAAAGCCTGTAGCTGCGCTACTACATTGAGTGGGAGACGGTATCAGAGACCGGTGAACGTGCTTGCACCACTATCTGGAGTTGGTGACAATGTCGTGTGAACTTCTCTCCAAGCCACTGGGAGTTAGTTTTGGAGGACCGGTTGTTGGCTATTAAGACTCGAGGAGTCCGTTTTTGAGCAAACGGTGAACAATTTCTGTGTACGAGCCAAATGAGCGCTCTGTGGGCAATCGAATTAGATTGTGATTGTGCTGGACAAACTATGGTTGAGGAGATAGGTATGAGTGAGCTTGTTACTGAGCCAAGACCCAGTGAGCCGATAGTGGCAACGGTTAGACCATTGTCGGGTGAAGGCACCACAAGGAACCAATTGGAGGCGCTAGAGGCCACCGTGAACAAAATCAGTTCCGTCTATCTAGGAGAGACTGAGATAGATTCTGGGTCACTGGTGAAGCGTGTAGGCTTCATGGAGTCGGGCGTTGTGCGTCTTTAGTAGCCAGGCTGAGGATATGGATATCGCAATAAGAAAGACGATCCCCATGATACAATCTCACGAAGTCAGGCACGACCAACAGGATGTTGAGTTACAAGAAGTACGCACATCGGTAGTAGCTAATGCCCGTGCTATTAAAGAGATGCGAGGTAAGTTGGAAGATATCCGAGTAGATCTAAGGATGCTCAAATTGGCCGTGGGACAGGTCAATATTGAAGGACAAATACCGGTAGGAACCGTACGAGCTCCGAAGCCGAAGGTTAGAGAGCCAAAAAGTTTCATGGGGGCAAGAGATGCCAAGGAGGTGGAGAACTTTTTCTTCGATGTTGGCCAATACTTCAAGGTGGGTGGGATAATCGAGGAACGCTTGAAGGTAGACACCGCTGCCATATACTTGGAAAATGATGCCAAGCTATGGTAGAGGGTGCAGGTTGCTGAGATGGAAGTAGGAAGGCTAACTATCGGAACTTGGGAAGAGATGAAGGCTGCCATGAAGAAGCAGTTCTTCCCCCATAATGCAGAGTATGCTGCGAGATGGAAGCTCAAGAAGTTGCGACATACAGGAACGGTGCAGGAATATGTGAATTCCTTCACCACATGCCTCCTCCAGTTCGAGAACATATCCGAGATGGACAAGTTATTCAGTTTCATAGAGGGATTAAAGCCATGGGCCAGATAAGAACTGAACAGACAACGGGTGCAGGACTTGGCACAGGCCATTACACTTGCGGAGAGTTTGGAGGACTTCCAACCAGACCCAGAAGAGCGAGTACGGGGCAGGGATTTGACCAAACCCAAGGAGGGAACGGTGGAAATTGGAAACCTCATGAGCAAACTGTTCAGCCAGCGTAAAGCTCAAGTAAGGAAGATGAGCTGTCTACCCCGAGAGAAAGAAAGAACGGGAATCGAAAAGAGGATGGTGGGTAGCAGAAAAGGACATATCAGTGTTTTTTATGCAACGGACCACACCTCGTTCGGAATTGCCATAGGAGATAGCTAATGAATTCACTGACCGAACCTGGCACCCTAGCAACATTGGTGAAAGATATAGGAGTTGACACCTGAGAGGCAGGACCTAGTGGAACGGGAAACACTGGAGAGGATGGTTATATTAGGGCACTCGCCGAAGAGGACGGCTATATGGAGGTGTTTTCTTGTGGATGCGACACCCCAACGGGGAATGCCCCAGAGAAAAAGGGAAAGGAGAAGGGCAAGGATAAGGGAGTAGCCCAAACCCTTACTACAATGTGGACAGTCCTAGAAGGAAAGGCTCGAGTACTAAAGGGACTGATGTTCGTGGATATTCAGGTGAACGGTAAGCCCATAAGAGCTATAGTGGATACCGGAGTATCCCATAGTTATCTGGCCAGTTCTGAAGTTGGGCGGTTAGGCCTTATACTAGAAAATGGTGTAGGCTCAATGAAGGTCGTGGACTCAGTAGCTAAACTGATCGTGGGTCTTGCTTGCGGGGCGAGGATTAAGTTGGGTCCAGTTGAGGGCAGGACTACGTTCACCGTGGTGAAGATGGATGACTTCAAGCTCATCTTGGGCATGGAGTTTCTAAAGGACCTCAACGTTGTCGTGATTCCATACACGAATTCATTGGTGATGATGAGAAAAATTCTGTGTGTCATTTCTACCCAGAACTCTGAGGGAAAATCCAGCAAATGGTACAAGTTATCGACCATGTACATATTGGAGGGAGAATGTGGGAATGGCATCCCCTAAGCTTCAACGAAGAAAGGCAAGTCCAGAGCCATGGGCCTTACTACCAAACATAGTCACCCGAAGGGACGTTCGTCTCCAAGGTGGCAAGGCTAACAACGTTGGGTGAAATACCCCAGCAGTACAGGTAACCTCAAGAGCTTCAAGGAGGAAGTGGCGCCGAGGACGTCGCTAAATCAAATGGGAGAGAATGTCACAGGCCGACTTGTGACAATCCGCTTGCATGGGCAAGACTTTGCCCACGCCCAATCCAAGTGCCCGACGCACCACCAGAACGCTTGAGTGTCTTTGGACGTGTTTAGAAAACCGAAGGGACTGAACGTTCTTAAGCGTACTTGGCCACCTCCTATGATTAGGCTGAATATGCCTAGGAATGTCTGAGATCTTGTCAAGGATGTCTTAGACATTTTTAAGGACACTTGAACCTCACTAGCAGAAGGCCCAAGACGGAGGGTGAAAGACGATACGGGACGACTAAAGACCGGGCCAACCCGTCGTGCACGATGCTTGCGCGCCCAGTGCTAAACCAAGATCGTGCCGCGCACCCAGTGCCAGACTGAGACCGTGCCCACGCACCTAATGCCAAACCGAGACCGTGCCACGCACCGAGAGCCAGACCGTGCCATGTCCCCAAACTGAGACTGTGTCGCGTGCCCAGTGCCCGACAGTGCCGCGCGCCCAGTGCCGGCCCGTGCCATGCGTGCGCCCAGCAGTAGCCGCCGGCCAGAACTGTCGACCCCTCCATTTTCTTATGTAAATATGTAGATAGGCTTTTGTTATATTTTTATAATTTTCCTAAGACCATAAAGACCATGCATGTAAATTTTCATAGTTAGATTCTTTGTATTTAGGCCCAGAGAAAATCGACAAATTTTTTCCACCTCCTCAAAAAAACGGTATCTACTCTTGGAACTTGAGAAAAGTTTACCCCGTCTATTATAGGGAGGCGTACAAAAACGAGATCAGGTAGAAGCAAACTAAGTCGGTTGTGAACATTTGTATTCCCCCTCACCAATACTTGTTGTATATACTTTGTACTCACTTTCAATTCAATAAAATGACTACTTTCATGCAATCGGGTACTGGTTAACTTCCGTTTTTGTGCCGTTGTCTGTCGTTTTCATATCGTTCATTGCCGTTTTCAATCGTTTTCACTATGATTCACTTCAAAATCACTCAAGCTCACTTTTAAGTGTCTGAACGAGTTCAGAAGAAGCCGGTGTGACATTAGCTCGAGCATAGCCAAGTCACAGGTATCACGGTTAATTGATTTTGGAAAAAATGACCCGTGACAGACCCCACGTACTCCTCTATGGCTATTAAGAGTAGCAGTAGGCATTGTGGCCAAAAGTACAATAGGTTTGGCAGCATAAAAAAACTGATAACATAAATTTTATGTAAAGCTTCTGAATATGCACATGCACATAATCAATTATTTTTACACTCTTTTTCACGATATAGAGAAGCAGCAAAAAATTAGACTTGTAGGCTAACCTAAGCTTTCAACAAAATAAGTTATAGAATTTTACAGAAAATATGTCCACACCAAGAGAATTGTACTTCTCCTGGACTTGAAGAAGGGTGCTACGTTCAGAATGCAATATAAATGGTAGCAAACGGAAAATCCATGCATCATCTAATTATTATTCTATGAACTAAGTCCAATTATTATGCATATGAATAGTGATAGAAACCAAATCCCATTCAGAATTCCTTGACAACAAAAGTTTGTGGATATGAGAAAGAAAAAAGAAAACAAGTTCAGACTTAATGCCTAAAAGTTCTCTGTATTTTCATTTAATGACAAAAAAAAAAAAAACACCAATGTTAGCTCTTAAGCCCTATGGACACGTTTCCTCTTGTCTCTTCCAAGCTTGAGGGACAATGTTGCTAGAGCATAAGTGTAGATCAGTTCATTCTTTAGGGTAAAAACAAATTCTGGCATCATATCCTCGGCACAAACTGTTCAAAGACAAATTGACAAGTCAATTCTAAATAATCCCAAATTAGATAAGATACCATAAGCATTTCATATCAAAACATGCAATCACATGCAACCAAAGAGACACACCAACCAAGCCCCATGCAAGCATGAGATATAATGTGAGAAATATAAAAGAAGAATAGTCAAGTTATAAAAGGAATAACTTCAAAGAGCAAATATTTAACTTGCATATTAATTTAAATGAATTTCTAACTCCAAAATGAGTCTTCACTCGGACTTGACATCATATTCAAATCAAGCATATTCATTGATCTTGTATCATCAAGTAAATTTGAGACTTGATTCACATGTAAATTACTTGATTCAGTTATGCTTATGTTACCACCAAACGCGTTACTTAATGCCTTAGAGATACTTCTATAATCTCAAATTGTGAAGGACCTCGTTTAGTTGAACTTGATCTTTTTATTTTTCTTCCAATTGATGGCCTTCCTTACCACGTTGTATATTTGGTTCAAAACTTAAAGGGCGGCCTTCATCAATAAGGTGAGAAATTTTCTCTCAAGCATCTTCTTTATCAGCAATAGGTCATTCCTGATACTTCTTTTGTAACTCTACAAGTAATCCTTATAATGCATAATTTTCATTGTTTGAGGTGTCATTTATAAAAAGTGAAGACCTTGTGTCAATGCGCCATTGGTGATGTATAGTTTCAAGAGGTAATATCTTATTTTTCCAACCATATATCATATGTGTACAAGGAAATCCCATAGTTGCCACAAATTTACCGCTGCAGATTACTTGCATTGTGTGCTTACTAGCCATTTCATATTGCTTAACCAACTCTTTCAAGGCAAAAAAGGATACTTGAGTTGCAACTTCTCTGAAAAATGGATTATTACATTGATGAAGTATTCGGAGCCTTTCGATTTCCAACTGAGCTTTTATTTCTTGAACTTCATTTAAAATCAGAAGACTTATTTTTTCTTTGATTGTTCGAATATCTCCAATTGAAACTAACAAATATTTCTTGAGTTTTGAGTGTGCTCCTTCAGCTCTTGATGAAGCACGATTTCCAAAATGCAGAAATTTCTTTGTCCATGCATTGACAAAGTACTCTTTATATGGAAACCAAGTCCTTTGGAGATAATTCAAAACATCATTCTTTTCTAAATATCTCAATTTAATATCTTGCCAAGCATTATCATAAGCTTCTTCTGTTGGAGAATATACGACCCTATTCCAAGACAATACAAATTCATCCCAATCTTCTTTCTTTTTAAAATGAGACTTGCAATTAGAAAATATATTTTTTTCAATATGCCAAACACACAACAAATTCGCAACTGTAGGAAATATCACTTGAATAGCTTTCATCAATGCTAATTCTCTATCAGTAACAATGACAATTGGTTGATGCTCTAAGCCGAGGATTTTACTAAATGCACTTAATGCCCATTCATAGTCTTCAAACCTTTCATTCCTCAAAAAAATAAAGCATGAACAAAATGAAGTGTTGAAACTTGTAATTCCAATTATTTGAAGTAAAGGCATTTTATACCTATTAGTTTTATAAGTGCAATACATAACAAACATGGTTGAATAACTTCTACTCAATTTGATGGATATAGGACGAGCAAAGAATACGTGAGTTAAATGGCCCTTTTCATTTTGCTTGACATCAAATGTAAACCCGGCCTTGCCAAGTTCTTCAAATAAAACTTAAATTATAGACTGTCCATTGAGGGATTCTTTGGTGATTTTTTGTTTCATGTTATATATGTTTCTTGCCACCACTTGAAGACCCAGATTCCTTTGCCAAAGAGATGAAAGAATTTATCGAGGTGCAACGCCAGATTTGGTCATTTCATTAATACTTGTAATATCTTCTTTTGATAAAATACGAGCTGTAGGATGCCCAGAGAAATCTCCAGAAGCTTCATGATTATGCATATTATTTTGAATTACAATTTTTCAAAACCCATCTTCTTGTCTCTTGCCTTGAATTTTGTATGGACAGTTGATAAGGTGAGTGCTTGTATTCCTCTGTCACTGGTCAATAGGAATCTTAAGCCTATCATGATATTAGCCTCCTCGGTCACAACCAATTATAACATACTTTTCTTTTCTTGAACTTTTAATTGACAAAATATTGCCTTTGATCAGCATAAAAAAAATTTATGTTGTTTACAAGGTCATCTCGACTTTCAAATCTAATATCAAGTAGTTGAAACTCATTCCCATCATTAGCTAATCCTTGTTAATCATTCATATCTACAATTAACAAAAAGATATTTATCAAAATAATATTTACAATTAATTGACTCTTATTGACTAAATAAAAGTATTAATGGTGCCACAACAAGCAATAGTGATATAAGGATGATGCTAAATCTATACTACCATAATAATCTAGAAACACAATCATTCTATAGTGCAAAAAGGATAATCAACTTATTCGAATTATATATGGGCCTATACTTTTGAGTCAAAAAAGGCCTTTAAGTGATTTTCCGAGAATGTACAAAATTGTACTTTAATATGAAGTTCAATAGTTAATAGTCATGAAAGGCTAGCTCAAAAATTTACTTCAGTGCGAAATGACCAAAAGAAAAAGAAAAGGAATATAGGTCAAAATAGACTTTCTTTATCTTTATACATATAAACTTCGTTTTTATTTTTCATTTTTATAGGGGGTCACATATGAAGGTAAAGTAAAAAATATCTAGCAAACTATCAAAGAAAAATAGCTTAATATCACTTTTTATATCTAAATTTTATATGTACCTTAATACATATCCAAACACATTTTATTTATTATAGTAGCTAATAAAATAGCTATTTTGTCTTATTTCATTCTCATAAACTTTGTTCTCAAATTTTTCTATCTAGTTGTAACTAAATTGATAGTTGATACATTTACAACAAAAAAAAAAAAAGATAATTGACATAAAATTAGATGCAATAAATAATTTAACGAACTAAAGACTGAAACAAAGAAATAGAATTTATAGGTACCTTAGGATGGGGTGAATATGGAGTATTCTATGTGCAATAAAAAGAGTAAACCAAGCTATTGGACGGATGAAAATATGAGGATGAAAGATGAAAAAGGTGGAGGTGGGGATAACAAAAATGAATATAAGAGAAAGTAGAGAAAGAAAATTAGGAGAGAGGGGAAGATTGTTGTGTGACAGAGGAGAGAGGAGAGGGAGAAAAAAAAAGAGGGAGTCATGAGAAGAAAGAGAGAATAGAGGAGGGAACTGTGAAGAGAGAGGACAAAGAAAATTAGGATAGAGAGAGAGAAGGGAGGAGAGAGAATATTAGGACAGAGGAAAAAAGATTACAGAAGAGTAGAAGTAGGAGTAGGAGAGAAAAGAAAAGAGTGTGATAAATTTAAAAAGAAAAAAAGATTTAGAAAATATTATTAAATTGACCAAATAAGGGGAAATTTGTCATTAAAATAAAAATTATACTGGCAGGGAAACTGCCCTAGCAATATCGCCAACCAATATGATATATTCATAAGAAAGAAATAAGTTACATAACAGGACTAAACAATCTATAATAAAAAAAAACTATAATAATTTTCTCTTAATTTCGTTGTTTATACCTTCGTGAATTTGAATTATATTATATTATTAATTAATTTTATTCTTTAAAGTAACCATCTTTTTAATTTTTAAATATAATATTATCATTTCAATTATAATTCAATTATGATTCAATTTTAAATAATTTATTGAATTGTGAATTAATAAAATTTCTAACTACATATTCAGTTAGATTTTGAAAACATTATTATATATATAAAAATACCATCACTATAATAAATAAAGTATTAAACAATATATTAAAATTTTGAATCCTTGCCATCCCTCCGTTCTATCTTCAGCCACCATCCCTCTCGCCGCCTTCTGCAATTCTCTCTCTAGTTCTTGTTCCATGGCTCTCTTTGACCATCACCAGCGTTCGCCTTTGCTCACCCTTCTCTTCCTCCACACCCCGCCAACACCCCCCTCTCTCTTTTTTTTTTTTTTTTAACACGGCAGTTCTATCTTCCTCCCCTTTTTGTCTTCATCTCCCCTCAGTGGGGGAGCCACAGATACCTCATTGGGGGCACAGGACTCCCCTAAGATGAAAAAGAAAAAAAAAAAAAACCTATGATATATATATATACTATTACTGTAATTTGTACCCTCACTCCTCTTATAAGTTTGACCTTATAATACTATTCTTTTTTATAATTTTCTTTTGAGGCCCTAAGGAAACGTTTTAGTCATTCTGAGTTTTTTTTTCCTAAACAAAAAAAATATATATATATTATTAATACTTGTCCCATCCTAAAAGTTTTTGTTTGAAATAAAACATCTATAAATAAAGAAAATATAAAAATAAATCATATTCATGTGCAAAGTATATAAAATGGCTGGCTATATAGCACGTGCAATTCTCTTCTTGCCAAAACAATTTTTAACTAAATGACAATTTTATCTTTCATTGGTCAAACCTTCTATTGTCATAAAATGTGAATTATCTCTTCTATCTCTCTTCTCTCTCATCATTGAAGATGGATCGCTTTTTTCTATCTTCACAGTAAGTTCCTTTTTCTTCCCTTCTCTCTTACTGAGCTTTCAAATGCTCAATCAAGAACACCTAAATCTTCAAAGAACATTATAAATAAAATCAAATTTTGGTTTTTATCCACTATAAACTATCCAAAGGCTAGGACTGTGAGATGATGACAACTAAGACATGAATGTGCATACTAATTTCCTTTGACAGAGTTGCGATTCTCTATGCATTAGACTCCAGACACAGTCCCAAACCTTTTGACAATTCTAGCATGAGGCCACCAAATTTCTTGCAACAGGCATGCCAAATTTTTAGCTAGTTAGATGTCAACTAAGGGATGAATTTAAGAAGAGTAGGAATTGAGGACTTTAGAGGAATTGAGTCTGCATGAATATGTCACATAAAAATTAGTGTCCATCGCAATAAAAAGGAACTCAATATAAGAGGGGGTAAAAAGAAAGATAATGAAAGAAGAGAAAAACGAATGCCTCATATGCAGAGAGGAAGAAGGGAAAGATGCAAGGAAAAAGTGAAGAATGAAGATGTGGAGAGAATCCGGAAGGTATTCTATATATGGAGAAGATTGAGGAGATTAGGCAAAATTTATTACTTGTTAATATTGTGGATCACAGAGAGAATATGTGTTGACAAATGAAGAATAGATTTGTTATTTGATTAAAAATTATTTTGGTGGGAGGAGAATTGCTATGGTAATATCACCAACTATATAAAATAGTATATGGATAAGTTTTAGATCGAAATTAGGAATAAAAGTAATGAGCAGTATTTTTCCCTTTCCCTTACCCTTTTACGAATTTTTTACGATTTAAATTGCTTTTTTATTTATTTTGAACAAGGTGTTGATAAATTTCTCAAAAGAAAAATAATTTCTTATTAGCAACAATTTTCCTTTTTAAATAAGTCGTGATGTGCAAAATTGTTAAAATAATATATATATATATATATATATATATATATATATATATAAAGAAAATAGTACTCTCCGCCCATGTCTTCTCTCTGTTTCCTTCTTCTTCCCCTTCTGTGCCATCTACCATTGATCGCATTTCTCTTCCCTCTTCACTTCTTTCTCTTTGCAAATGACATAATCTCCCTTCCCTTGATTTCTTTCTCCATATCTGCTTGCTCCTGGTCAATCTGTCAATGTCTCCTCCTTGCCCTCTCCCTCTTACAAGTTTTGTTAGCTTCCAAGGCTGCAACATCGATGCACTGCTGGGGATGAGGAAAATATTGAAATGATTAGATCTAGAGTATAATTGAACAATAATTATTTTCAGATAAATTTATTTTAATATAATAAAAAATTATAAAATATTTAAGGTCAAAATATTACTCAATTGGGATAAAAAGAAAGAATATAATATATTTTATATAATAATTTTTTTAGAAATATAAATTATTTAAATTATAATTATTAAACATTAAATTAAAATTTTAAATTAGGAATAATCTCAATCTAGTTAACAACATGAATTGTGTTTTTATCTACAAAAATCAATCCAAATGAGTTGTCCCTTTTCTTTTTGGATTTGATGATCAAATTATACTTTTAAAAACTAAATATAGCTCTACTAAAAATATTGAGAGCTAGACAATGGGCTCTCTTCATCCGGTTCAAGGTAGCAATTGGTGTTCTACTTGTGGATGCATACTCATCACGAGTGTCTATATAAATTGCGAGTGAAATTAAAAATTGAATTCGTAATCTTATGGAGATATTATTTTTTATAAACTCGTCATTTATCGCTGTGTCATATGTTCTGAAAGTCATCTCTTTATTTTTTTTTATACTTTATAAAATATTTGATATACAATACATTATAAAATATATTTTTTATAATAAGTATTATAATATATATATAATCTTATATACTATTAAATGTCTTAAAAATATAACGAGGTCTGTCAAATTCATTATAAAGTGTATATTACTTTCCTAACAGTTTTTACTCTAAATCTTTTCTTCCATGACAATAATTGTTATTGCCTTGAAGTTATTATGATTTGACTTGAATAATGACTAAGAGTTAAAATTTTGAGGGTACGGCCAAAAGGAATATCTTTTTGAAGTTTGCTGTGATAGCACAGAGTTTGGGCTGATTTTCATAAAATAATTATTAAGCACAATGCACTACGCAGACATTATTCTATTTTTTTACATAGATTCATAGCAACAAATAAATTCGATAAGAAGAAATTACATTTTTTAACTTGTTGATATATATGCCTAGAATCTCTTCATATTATACCTAAAAGATATACTTTTTTTTCTCTCTCTTAACAAAAACTTTCTCTTTGGTCGTTTTGCTTTCATTTATTATTATTATTATTATTTTAAGGCTTTGACAGTACCTTTTCTTAAAGATAAGAAATGCCAGGAAGATGGTAAGGAAAGAAATAGATGCGAAATACATTTAAAAAAATTAAATGGGGAAGAAGGGGGCATTTTTTTTAACTCATATATTTTAATAATTACGAGTATAAATTTAAGTGAAAAGAGCGTGTTAAAAAATTTATTAGCAAACTCTTAGGTTGAGCTCGGGTTGTATTTTAGCCCAACTTGATGTATAATATTATCCATTATTAGAAAGTCTATGAGAATATTACAATAAATTTATGGAATTTAAATTGCGAATAATGTAAATTACCACAATATAGACGAAATGATTTAATCAAGTACATGTTTTACTTTTTAAATTAACACATTTCATGTGCCTTATTTAGGTGATGAGATTGTATAATTTGACTTTTTTTTTTAGTGAACTATACAAGAAATTAGAATATGTCCGTTTGTAAATTCTTTTACTTTTTTACCTGATTTGTTTTTCTAAGGAGGTTTTTTTTTTTTTTTAATCATAGAAAAAAAAAAAGGAATTATCTTGTGTTGCGTTATAACGTCTAGAATTCTCCTATGTACACATAGCACAGATTTATAGTGTAGTTTAATTATATGAATATTCCTATAGACCGACTAATTACTCGGAGAGAATGAGAAAGTACTTAAATGTATATGCATTTTCAGATGAATGTGCATTTACTTTTCACAATAACTAGTACATTCATAATGAAAGTGAAAAAAAAAATTAATCCTTTCACTACTAAAATGAAGACCAAATATGATCGCTATTTGCTAAAAGGACCGTCGTATTAGTTAAAAATAACAGTTCAACGACGACTTCATAGCTGTCGTAAAAAGTTCTCTCATTTTTAGACTACAGTGGCGACAAAATTATTGTATTAGCTTAATACGATGACGTAATATAACAGCTCGACTAAATCGTCTTTTATTATCAACTCAAATGATTTAAAGAAATGATTTTGATAAACCATCATATTAAATATAAAAAATCGTCGTATTTAGTCAAAAAATACAACAATTCATGACCGTCGTTTTTATTGAACATATACGACGGTTTTGAGATGAACAAATACGACAACATATTTGTTTACTTAATACGACGGCTTCCAACCATCGTATTTGTTAAGTTAATACGACAATTGTGGACTGTCGTATTAGTTAAATATATGATAAATGCGATTGTTTTAAGCCCTCGTATTTGGTTAATTTTTTTTTTAAAAAAATAATATGATGTATATGTAAGCCTAAATATCTACAATTTCAAACCAAATACAGTAGGATCAACTCATTCAACACCAATCATAATAAAAACACAATCTTCCCAATATTGCTAAACAAATCAAAAGTAATCTCCTCAATAATCAAATCATAAATAATCCATGATCTCCACGAAAAAAGTAATACTACATATAAGAAAATTAAGAAATGCCAAGAAATCTATCAGAAATACTAGTAAATGTAAAATATGAAGAAACCGAAAATATGTCTCTTATCATGGACAGTCTCATCAATATTGCATGATCCAACTGGTTGATAAGTGGAACCAATACTAAGAGATGCCTTAGATGCACTAAATGAAGATATAGGCACTGTAGCAAATGTGCTTCCATCAAATCTGTGAGATAATGAATCCATAGTAGTCTGAAGTGTTGTTATACATGACTCGTAAGCCTCTCGCTTATACTACATCTCAACTCGTATCTCAACTTGCATAATATCTCACATACGCTGCATACGTGCCTCAACCTTAGCCCTGACGACTTCCTCAATATTTATTGCGCAAGTGGATGATTGACTGATTGATGTTGGTGTTAGTCCTTTTTCTTTTCACCTAACATGACCTCTCGTATTAGGACTGAACAATCGTCAGAAGATTTGATCCTTCACTTGCTCAGTGCGTTTAGACTCAGACAGTGCCTGCCATTCTATCTCTAATCAATCCTACAAAATTAAGAAGTAATAAATCAAATTAAAATTAGGTTGTTAAATTATCTTTGTCGTATTTTAATAATTCAGAAAAATTATCCTTTGAAAATTCCTTACAATCGTCTCCGTAGTCAAACCATTAGTCTGCCTACCATGTCACCTTCATGTCTCAAGAAACATATCATACTATGATGTCGGTTGTCCTTGTTAGGCCATCTGTAAAGATTTGTGAGAATTTTCAATCAAATTAAATAAAATTCAAAGGAATTGTGTATAAGACAAACTGAATGCCTGATCCTGTATAATAGAATGTGGCATTTTTCCTATAACTGGTGGATATGCAATATATGATCAATTTTGTTTATTTTACTCGGCCTTCATCTGTAATTATCTAAAATAGTTAATATATAAAATAATTATATGATAATTGTCTTATATATGTAAACAACTTGTGAGTAGGAAAAATAGTCAATTTTTTTACATATGACCTGCAAATTCTCCAAGCGTCAATAATCAACTAACATCCTCCATTGATTTTCTTCAGCTTGTCTATCTCTGCAAACAATGGCCTCCGTACTATATTGGAAAAAAAATGTAGTATCTTTACTTCAACTTAGACTTATAATCATTTCAAGCAGCGCATAGCATCTTCATTGCATCCTTCTAGTGGCTAGTAGCAAACTCTATCTAGTTCCTGAGGGTTTTAAAATTGAATGTAAAGACTTTCTAATATTCATTATCTGCAAATTTTGACGAGCTTTGAAGTTATCTTTCGAAGAACTACTATCACCCAATATTATATATAACAGATTGTCTACAAAAATTTTCTCTATGTGTATCAAATCGAGATTATGCCTCATCAAATTGCTCTCCCAATATGGCAGCTCCCAAAAAATACTTTTCTTCTTCTAATTATACGGATTTATACCAAACTTCCTTTCGTAGTCAGACTGCATTTTGATTTTCATATCATTTACTGCATATTCTGTAAAACAACCCTCAAGTTGTGTTAATACTTATGTCCCCGTGCTACTTTTTGTGCCTGTCGTATTTCAATTCTACCGTAGAAAAAAACATTGTCCTAGAGCTTATGTGAAGGTTCAAGAAATCTGTGATGATATAAGAAGTAATATTTACCACTATTAGACAATTGACACTACAAGAAAATGATACATTGGCGACAAAATTTTTTTCTTAGCTAAAGTTTTGTTGCTAAAAGAAAATTTTCTTCAGCAACGAAAATTTTTTGTCGCTATTGATTAGACCTTTGGCGACAAAATTTTTATTTCCTAGCTAAAAGTGATGGCTTTAGCTAAGAAATAAGTGTGTTAGCAAAGAAAATTAAAGTTTCATCGCTAATGATGCATCATCAGTGACAAAAATTCATTTCCTAACTAAAAATATTAACTTTTATAACTACTAATTATATTTTTAGTGACAAAATTCATACTTTCTAACTAATACACGCCTTTAAATTTTTAAATATTTACAACATGGTTCCAAAAAATTTGTAAATTGGTTTTTAAATTTTGTATAATTACAAAATAACCTCAACATTTTGTAAATTGATCCCTAAATTTTAAAATATTTATCATATGACCCTAAAAAATTTTATAAATTAGTCCTTAAATTTTTAAATATATAAAATATGACCCCAAATTTTACAAATTGCTCCTTAAATTTTGTAAAATTATAAAATGATAACAAAAAATTTATAAATTGGTCACTAAATTTTAGAATATTTAAAATATAATCCCAAATTTTACAAATTAGTCCCTAAATTTTTAAATATTTATAAATGCATTATATTTCTAACTGATTTATAGAAATTAAGCTAGATTATATAGAAAAACATGTCCGATTACATTCAAATTTGGCCATAATATATTTTTTAGCAAATTCAGTCAATCTAACGATTGGATCGTTAATTTGATATGTCTATTCTTATAAATGCGTTAGGTTTTGGTATTTTTATAATGATTATACAAGATTAGAAGGAAAAATATATACGATAATCTTCAAATTTGGTTGTAGTTTGTTTTTTTAGTAATTTTAACAAATCTAATGGTCAGATCGTTAATTTGATATGCCTAAGCTTTGTAAATGGGTAAGGTTTCAAGCATTTTTATAGAGATTATGCTAGATTAAGTGGCAAAACATATCCAATTACCTTTAAATTTAGTCCTAATACTTTCTTTAAAGATTTAATCAAATATAACGGTTGGATCGTTAATTTGATATGTATATCTTTCTAAATGTGTTAGGTTTTTTTGTATTTTTATAGAGATTATGCTACATTCTATGTCAAAACATATTCGATTACTTTAAAATTGTTCATAAAACTTTTTTTAGTAATTGTATCAAATCTAATGGTTAGATTGTTAATTTGATATCCCTATCTTTATAAATGGATTAGGTTTCGAGCATTTGTATAGAGATTATGCTAAATTAATTGGTAAAATATATACGATTACCTTTAAATTTGGTCATAATACTTTCTTTAGTGATTTTATTAAATCATACGGTTAAATCGTTAATTTGATTCACCTATTTTTGTAAATGTATTAGGTTTTCTATATTTTTGTAGAGATTATACTAGATTCTATGCCAAAACATATTCGATTACCTTAAAATTTGGACATAAATTTTTTTTTTACTATTTTATTAAATCTAACGATTAAATCGTTAATTTGATATACCTATCTTTGTAAATGGGTTAGGTTTCGAACATTTTTATAGAGATTACACTAGATTAAGTGACAAAACATATTTGATTACTTTTAAATTTGGTCCTAATACTTTTTCTAGTGGTTTTATCAAATTTAATAGTTGGATTATTAATTTGATATGCCTATCATTCTAAAGGTGTTAGGTTTTCTGTATTTTTATAAAGATTATACTAGATTCTGTGTCAAAACATATTTGATTACATTAAAATTGTTTATAAAACTTTTTTTTTTGTTTGCAATTTTATCAAATCTAACGGTTAGATCGTCAATTTGATATGCCTATCTTTATAAATGGATTAGGTTTCAAGCATTTTTATAGAGATTATATTAGATTAATTGGAAAAACATATCCGATTACCTTTTAATTTTGTCCTAATACATTTTTTAGTGGTTTTATCAAATCTAATGGTTGGATCGTTAATTATATATGTTGTGTGTGTGTGTGTGTGTGTGTGTGTCTATATATATATATAAGTTTTTTCTAATTGATCTATACATATATAATCATTTAATAAAAATAATGATATAATTAACATCATAAACATTTTTAAAATTTTATGAATGTACAAAAAATTTATTATACGGAATAATATTGTTTCATAGAAAATTTAATATAATTATTATATTTTTTATAATATTAATGTTTTAAAAATTAAAAAACAAATATAATATTTTTAGTGATTTATCAAATCTAACGGTTGGATTGTTAATTTGATATACCTATTTTTCTAAATGTGTTATGTTTTCAGCATTTTTACAGAGATTTAGCTAGAGTCTGTGGCAAAACATATCTGATTACCTTTAAGTTTTGTCATAATAATTTTTTAGTGATTTTATCCAATCTAACGGTTGGATTATTAATTTGATATGCCTATATTTCTAAATGTGTTAAGTTTCAAGCATTTTTATTGAGATTATACTAGATTTTGTGGTAAAACATATCCGATTATCTTTAAATTTGGTCACAATACTTTTTTTAGTAGTTTTTGTTAGGGATATGCCCTAAAATAATTTGTAATTATACTATTGTCATTATGTATTATATAATAATATGAGACGTTTCTTTCCATGAATAGTGCACTTAGTTTTGTAGTAATCAAGTGCATGACTTAATAGTAAAACCCTATAACAAATATAATGACTATTCTTAAATTGTCCCTGATCAATTATTATTAGTGGAATAATAATAAATTAAGATTAGTATATTTGTAACGTGATGTCTATGTTTTACTGGTCATAGATATATGTGATATCGAGTCAAAACATAAATAAATGTTAAAGAACATTGTATTGGACATGACCCATTGTGAGAGTATTTCATAGAACATATCATAAGTATTTTCTAGCCATAATAATATTAGAAGTCCTTCGACCTGAATTCATCATAATTTTCTACCTGATAAATTCTATATTTTAATATTGTCTAAAATTGTCTTTAACCAGATAATAAATTAGACCATGGTTGGATATAGAATAAACCAGGGAGAGGAATATGATTGATTGTGAAGGACTTTTTCCCCCTCAATTTTGGAAGAGATGTCCATGGGCCCCTTGATAAGTTAGACTGTTAAAATACATGACCGTGCTCAAATATATTAATTTGAGATATTGATATTATTTGTTTAAACAGTATACTATGAGACCAAGAAATAATTGATTAAGCTTAATAAGGATGACATGCTCCGTGCCTTATGTTTAATCTCGATATCGTGAGACAAAATGACTAAATATAAAGTTGTGGTTTGGTTTAAAGAGATCACTGATCTTTATTTAATCTAAATAGTTATAATATTTTGCTAGAAACCGCTTATAACTTGTGAGCAATTTAAATGTGATTTTGGTACACTACCGGTGTTAAATGAACTTATAGGGTCATGCATTAAGCAAACACGTTAGGTTATTTTCTGGTAACCAAGTTCAATGTATCTGAAAATATGTCTAGATTAATCGAACTAAGAAAAATGACCAGATACAATGAATTTGGAAATATGTCCATATTCAATGTATCTAAAAGATGTCCAGATTATAAGAATCTGACTCGATAAATTAATTAGTTAAATTACTGAGATAATGATAGAATCTTATCATATCAGTTTTAATTTAATTTGAATGTAAAATAAAATATGATAAGATATTATGAGAGTTAGACTTCAAGAGGTTCGGGTGGTTTTAAAAGAAAACCCTAGCCGTCTTCTTAAGTTAGTTCTCTGTCAAAACATTCGTGTCTTCATTACCAGAAAAACTAAGCCTCTCAAAACCTTAGGCGCTAGCACTCCCAGGTACGAATTAGTTCGCCATGTGTATCTGATAAAGGATGCTGGCATATTGCAGCGTCTAGTGATTGTTCAAATTGCACATACACCTGCAAATCAGAAGACAGAGATACTGATTACGGTAAATAGAGGTAATTCTGTAACCATTAGATCGTCTTAATCGTTTGGCTTAAGTCCTCGAAAGGGATTTACGGATGCTTTTCGCGTTTAAGAGTCCATGAATCTTAACAGTTTTATCAAATCTAACGATTGGATTGTTAATTTGATATGCCTCTATTTCTAAATGTGTTAGGTTTTTGGCATTTTTACAGAGATTATACAAAATTCTGTGGCAAAACATATGTGATTACCTTTAAATTTGGTCATAATACTATTTTTAGTGATTTTATCAAATCTAACTGTTGAATTGTTAATTTAATATGCCTATCTTTCTAAATGTGTTAGGTTTTCAACAGTTTTATAAAGATTAAGCTCGATTCTGCTGCAAAACATATCTGATTACCTTTAAATTTTGTCATAATACATTTTTTAGTGATTTTATCAAATCTAACGGTTGGATCATTAATTTGATATACATATCTTTCTAAATGTGTAAGGTTTTGAGTATTTTTATTGAGATTATGCTAGATTCCATTGTAATACATATCCGATTACCTTTAAATTTAATCACAATACTTTTTTTTAGTAATTTTATCAAACCTAATGGTTGGATCGTTAGTTTGATATGCCTATATTTCTAGATGTGTTAGGTTTTCAGTATTTTTACAAATATTATACCAAATTCTGTGGCAAAACATATCCGATTACCTAATTTAGTCATAATACTATTTTTAGTGATTTTATCAAATTTAACAGTTGGATCGTTAATTTGATATGCATATCTTTCTAAATGTGTTAGGTTTCGAGCATTTTTATTGAGATTATGCTAGATTCTGTAGGAAAATATGTCCGATTATCTTTAAATTTGGTCACAATATATTTTTTTTAGTAATTTTATAAAATTTAACGATTGGATCATTAATTTGATATGCCTATATTTTTAAATGTGTTAGATTTTTTATATTTTTACGAAGATTATACTAGATTGTATAACAAAACATATCTAATTATCTTCAAATTTGTGTGTGTGTGTGTGTGTGTGTATATATATATATATATATATATACATATTCATACAAACATATATACATACAAATACAAATATATTTATATGAATATGTATATTCATATATACATATTCTCTCTCTCTCTCTCTCTCTCTCTCTCTCTCTCTCTCTCTCTATATATATATATATATATATTCATATATACACATATATACATATTTATATATATATTTACATATTAATATATATGCATATATACACATATATACACATATTCATAAATTCATATATATATATATATATATATATATATATGTATGTATGTATGTATGTATGTATGTATGTATGTATGTATGTATGTATTTTGGTCCTTGAATTTTTTATATTTTCAAAATGACCCCAAAAAAATTTTACAGCTTAGTCTATAATTTTTTGGATATTTATAGTATGACCACAAAAAAAATTTTAGATTGGTCACTAAATTTTTAAATATTTACAATATGTCCTCCAAAACTTTTTGCAATTATTCCCTAATATATATGTATGTATATATAAGTATATATGCATATATACATATACATATACATATATATATATATATATATAAATATGTAATAAATAAATTAATTACTATTTAAATTTATCTAAATGTACATAGATGTCCAAATTATCGCATATTATTGAATAATATATATTGATTGTGAAACCCCAGTCGAAACCAACCTTAGAGTTAGGGGGTTGGGATGCATATGATATTTTATTACACATTTAAATATATTTTTATATGATTTTATGTGCATTGAATTTGTGTTTTATAGTCTAGAGGGCTTGATTATGATTATTGAGTGAGAAGGGCAAAATGGTAATTTTTGCTCGGGGTGAAAATAGGGAGATAGCCTGTGGATTGAATAGAAAATAATTTTTTTAGTAGAAATAGCAACAAGAGTTGTTGTGGTTTAGTGGTTAGAGCTTTGGAATAGATTATTGAGGTCTAGGGTCCAAATTCCATCATAGAAGCTTTAGCTAGATTAAATTTTATTTTTGCTTAGGGAGGATTAGTTTCGGCCTTAAAAGCCTAGAACAAGGTGGTGATAATGTCCTAGGAGCGACATGTTAGGAGAATTCTCATTTCACTCTTTACTCTACTCGAAATTCTTGAAGGGAAATTCATTCTTCCTTGTTCTTTAATTTTTCTCAATGCTCAACTCATTAGTTTGATCAAGATGTTCTAGCCTTTTTCTTTCCAGAAAATTTAGTAAAGTGCTGAGGCCTTTTAGGATCAAAATGTCTTGGTAAAAGACTTCTTATGGTCTGAAAAATATGGAAGAGTTGTGAGGAATTCCAATAGGAAAAATCCCTCTAGTAAGCTTCCTGAAATTTTCCTCTTGCTTAATTCATCTTTCTTCATGGAATGAGCTGGAATTTTCCAGCTTGTTGTACCTTCAAAAGGGCGAAATTTCTAGCTAACATTCCCTCCCAAATGCTGCCAGAAAAATGGTCTTTAGGATCAGTTTGAAACCTGAAAATTTTGGGCCAATTTCGGACTGCTCAAGCTGGAGCAAAACAGGAAAAATTCCTGTACGAAAATCAGTTTTGAGAGCCCAAAACTAAGCTGTTTTCTTTCAGATTTTGTGCAGCACCTTAGCCATGTTTTTCCACCATGAAGAAGGCTGGAAACCAGCCCTGAATACCCCTGAAACCCCCCTTCTAGCTCATTGCAAAATGGTTGGAAGTGGCAGACGAAAATCTGCTAGAAAATTCACTGTGCAGCGAAATTTCTGTGCAGATTTTTGTCCAGCTTGTTTCCTATCTCTCTTCCAGCCAAAACACCAGCCCTAATCTGTTAAAACCTTCCTTAAACCTCCATCAACAGAGCTGCATTGATCCCATTGAACTTCTGCACGAAATTCCATTAATGGCTGTCCAAAAATCTCTCAAACAAATCCCTACAATTTAGCTTGATTGATTTCCAAAATTTCAGCCATCTTATTTAGCAACCTTCCATAATATTTTGCTCAATGGACCAGACTTCTTCATCATCATTGTACACCCTACTTTCGGCCACCATAAGCCAGCATTAATCCCACGAAATTCTGCTCAAACAATCAGCCATGGCAGACTTCAAAACTGTCCAAACAATCAAGATATTCTTAGGATATTTACTTTCCAAATTCACTTCCTAAAAATATTCTTCAAGGATTGTAACAACTAACTTTTCCTTTTCCCTCTCAAATCAGAGAAACATCCTCCTAAACCCTACAGAATTTCGGCAGCCCTCATTCCACAGAAAATTCGGCAGCCACAACAACCATTCCTCTCGATTTTTCTTCAGCCATCAAGAACACACACTACACCAAGAACACCTACTACTTCCTTTCACCTAATACCACTCCAAATCACTTCAAACCACCTCTAAAAATCCCAGACTTCATCTATTCATTGCTGTGAGTCCATCCGTGCCATTTTTAACATCAAACTACAAATTCCAACTTGCTCTTTTGGATCAAAAACCATAAATTTTGTGAAAGCTCAAGAACACCTTCAAGGTAGGTTTGTTCAATCAACTTCATCTTCGCTAATATTTGATCTCTAATGAATATATATGTGATTAAACATGCTAATGTACTCTCTTCTTCTCTTCTCTCTCTCTCCCTCTCTCTCTCTTGGCCGAATGATTTCATCAACCATGACCATGCTTCCTTCATCTCCTTTGGATGGATTTAGGCATCTAGGGGTTTAGATTCATTCGAAACTCCTTCAAGGTATTCATCAATCAAGTAAGCCTTTTTAACCCTTCTTTTAAATTTTAGACTCATGTCTCTAGGATGATGTTGATAGAAGATGAATCATGAATAGGGTTGAGTAGATATTGTTGTGATAAGTTGAGATTGAAGCATAAATATATGTATGAATATGTTGGAGATGGGATTTTTGCATGAGTTGCTTATCTTGGTTGAATATATGGTGTTCCAGGGTTTGATGTATGTCTCCATGATCAAGTATGCTAGAGATTATGTCATCTATAATGAATATGAATTATATTCTTGTGTGATTATTGAAGCTATGATTATATTTATGCTAGTAATAGTAGATCATGCCTTAGTAAGTCTAGATCTATGCTTATACACACGATTTGGATGATTTGATGAATTGAAGGATTGTATATGCTCATGATTGTGGTTAGCCATAGAAATATGATCATGACATAGTTGTCCCTAAGCTAATTTTTATTTCATGAATAAAATATTTCATAATGGGATTTTGCTAGTAATTTCCAAAAAACCCTAGGAGGGGTAAATTTCGATTATTATATATAATAAGGATATTTTAGTCAAATAAATAATAGCTTTTGCTGGAAAATAAAATATATAGATATTCTATATAGAATGATAATATCAAATAAAGCCTTTTATGAAAATAATCATAATTAGTAAAATATTTATTATTAAAAATTTAATTATTATCTTTTAATCAAAACCCATTAAAAATTTATGTATTATCTTTCAAGCAAGACTCATTAAATTTATTTTCAACTAATTTTAGTTATCAATTATTTTCTAACAACTAAATTATTAATAAATTATTATTTTACCTAATTCCACCTAGGACTCTTCATCAAATAAACTCTAAATTTTTCTTAGCAAGATTTAAACATTCAACTTATTAGTACATATTTTCCAAAACACTAATTATTTTAAATATCAAATTAGACTTAGCTTATAAACCATTTTTATTTATTATCTGGCCTTAAAGCTTGGGACACTAGGATCATGGTAGTAGTGAGTTGAGTTTGTTTTATTTGTGAAAGTCGATTTTGGACTTGATTTTTCTTTTGGGATGATCTAGAAAGTGTTGTAATTAATTTATATGAACTCTTTGATAGATTTAGAAGATTGTCAAGGGTAGGGACCAACCTACTAGAGTTCATACCCTAATCTTAAGGATAAGGTAAGTTCCCTTGCATTCATGAAATTGATTTTATTTTATTATCTTGGTTTGAAAGTAAGGTTGGTGAGTATCTTTTGCAAATACGAAATTTTAGCATGGTATCTGATTTTGAAAACCTCTATATTTGGAACCTTCTTATTTTGGAAACTTTTTACATTTGGAAAACTTCTAATTTTAGAAACTTCTAGATTTATAAATTTTTAAAATGTGTCAGGCATGACTTAGGAGCCAAGCATCAAACATTTTGATTTGTTTTGAATATGCGAGAGATAAATTTTTGGGCATGCATCTAATTTTTGAAAATCACAGCATGACTTATTTGAGCATGTGGCTCCTCCACTATGAATTTGTGGAATAAATTATTTACTTAAAACCATGCCTTCTAAAATTTTTGTACGAGTTGAAAAATGTTGTTTGGAACTGTATTGAACTAATTTTGTAGGTTCCACTATAGAGCCTTATGAATTGTGAAGATTGAATAACGTTGAGTACTCAATGGGGGCTAGGCCTTTATACTAGCCTTTGGTTGGTCTGGGGATATCTCTCGGCAGGTGGCCACCTCCGAGAGGTTGACTCTTTTCGATCAGGGCGTCAGTATAGAAGGTTGAGCCGTCCTTAGCTAGCGACGGGGTTCTGGTAGAATCAACGGCCGGAAGTGGGACAACCGGTTTGGATTGAGTAAGAGAGGGAGGAGTATTTTACTCGATAGGATGTACACCTACCAGGTGTTGGGGGTTAAGTGCTTCACAGAAGTGAGAGCCACCTCTGTGCCCTTTCACCAGGTGTTGGGGGTCAAGTGCTTCACAGGAGTGAGAGCCACCTCTGTGCCCTTTCACCACCTGTCGGGGGTCAAGTGCTTCACCTGGTGTGAGAGCCACCGCTGTGCCCTGTCAGATTAACTTGGTTGCTTAAATTGATGAGCTATTTTCGTGGAACTATTTTAAAGTGTCATTGAAATTTTATTCGAAACTCAATATCTTTTAATTATTCATATCTATCCAAACAGAATATTTTAAGAGCATTTTGCTTCATGACTTCTCACTTCCATCTTCCAAAAAGTGAGAGTTAAATTTGTAAAGAAAGCATGACAAGCTTTTGATATACTGCTAGTGCATGCATCATGAAAAGTGTTTTGTCATTTTAGCCTAACTCACACACGGGGCTTACTGAGATTTCTGTCTCATCACTCTTTGTACCATGATTTCAGGTCGACCCTGCTGTGGGGTTGAGTAGCTAGTATTATCTGCCTTGGAAGAGAATGTTGTCATTTATTCTTATGTATTGCTTTGGGGAGTTGAGAGTGGATAATTTTTATTTATGGATTTGTGTTTAGGAATTCATGGATTTATTCTTGGATTTATTCTTGGGATATAATAAATTTTTAAGTTAAAGTATTATTTTAAATCCGCTATTTTATTTGGGTGACCTAGTTATAAAGACCCATTGTCCTTTGGACGAGGCGACATCCCCGACCCTGGTAGGCCTAGGTTTCCGGGGTGTTACATTGATAGTACATTTATATAGTTATTTATGTTTTATTCTCTCTCTCTCTAAATATATATATATATATATATATATATTTATATATGTGTGTGTATATGTATGTGTGTGTGTGTGAGAGTCTTTTTTTTCTAATTGATCTATATGTATAAAATTATTTAATAAAAGTGATGACATAATTTATTAAAAATGATGATATAATTAACAATATATAGACTTTTAAAATTATATAAATATACAAAAAAATTATTCTATTGAATAATTTGTTTTACTAGTACACTTATTATGATTATTATATTTTGTTATAATACTAATGTTTTTTTTAAAAAAAAAATCAAATAGAACTTTACAAATAGTTTAAATAAATAAAATGATATGACCAAATATGAAGTTTGGCCCAACGGTTGAGTGCATTGCACTCCTACCAAGGGTACGAATCTTTCTGGCTTTGTACATCTCGCAAGGCAAAATTGGAATGGTGCAATAGGTGTCGTGGATGTGTGTGGACCATGGAATAAGAAGCAGTACAGTTTCCTCGCCAATAGTTTTTTGTCGAGGAAAAAATTTCCTCACTAAAGAGCATACTTTTGGCTAGGAAACTTTCCTTACCGAAGAGTGAAAGTTCCTTACCAAGAGCTTTTTGGCGAGGAAAAAATAATTTTGGCTAGAAAACTTTCCTTGCCAATGACAAAAATTTTGTCACTATTAATGGTTATTTGTAACAAAGTTTTCCTCGTAAAAAAATTCATAAAAATATTTTTAAAAAATTTGTGAAATAAAATTGACCATTTAGAGACAAATATTTCACAACAAAATTTTTTGTTGAGAAAATGTAATCATCAGCGACAAAATGATAGTTTTGGTGACAAAAATTATATGGTTTTTGTGAAAAATTTTCCTAGCGAAAAGTTGGACCTTTAGCGGGAAATAATTTTCCTTGATAAAAGGCTCACATTAATCGCCCGAATGCTTTGGTGACGACGCTTCAACGACGAACGGGTGACAAATTTTTTTTTTCCTCGAGAAAGGGCATCAGTGAGGAAAAAAAAAAAACTTTTAGTTAAGAAAATATTTTGTCACTGAAGGCTATTTTTCTTGTAGTGCGGTAAGACAAACATTCAACACCGCATATCGGACAAGCCCTCTCGGTATGGACACTATAGCCAGATAGATTCCCAGAAGCTAGAAACTCACTTATGGTCTACATAACAACTATATGTATATGGAACATCTCTTTTACCCCAACATCATAAGTAATCACACTGTCGTGCCACAAATATTTCAACTTCTCGATCAATGGTTGTAAAAAGACGTCAATTTTGTTCCCTAGACTCTTGGGGCCATCAATAAGAGTTGGTAAAGTAAAATAAGGCTACTTCATGCATAGCTAAGGTGACAAATTGTATGGTATTAAGATAAGAGGTCAAGTATTATGGGGTATGTGCATATTTAAAAATGGACTAAATCTATCTAAAGACAGTCCAAGCCTAACATTCTGGTAGTCACTTGCAAATTCCAAATGGTCCTTATCAAACTTTTTCCAAGCCCTAGAATCAGTTGGGTGTCTGTAGACTCCATCTTTCACATTACATTCTTCGTACCACCTCATAAGAGATGCAGTTTTTTTGAAAAATGAATAATCCCTTCAACCTCAGAGTCAACAAAAAATAATTAGCACATTTGCATGCAATTGTACTGCCCTCTTTCTTGTACCTCGGAGCATTGCATATCTTACAATGAGTAATTGCCTCATTTTTTCCTGTATATCATGCAACTGTTTGGGTACGCGTCCCAAACTTTGTATTATATTCCTAACACATTTATTATCTTACTAGTCTCGTAGAAATTTTTGACAATTTTCACTCCTATCTTACTGAAAGCATCTGTTAGAAGCTCAAGTAACATGTCAACAGATTTACTCAACCACTCATTAAGGACTTTTAAGTGTAATAATCGAATAATGAATGGCAGTGAAAAAAACTTAGTACAACTTAGATACAACTCTACATTAGCCTCTTTTAACAATTTAAGTATCTCTCTCAAATCTTCAGACTCTTCAGTTGCATTATTGGAGTCACTAATGCCATCAGCATCTTGAACCATCCTAACCATATCATCCCCTTGTACGTTTTTAGTTGAAGGAATGTTGCCAGTTGTATTGTGAGAAGATAAGTATGTTTCCCCATGAAGACTCTATTTTTTGTACCAACACATGAAACCCCATATTTGACAATGTTGTTTGGCCTTTATTGTACTATAAAGATACCGATTTTGGCACTTTATACAAGGACAATGGATTTTGGATCCATCAAGTTTGTCATTTAATACAAATTCTACAAGGATATCTAGACACTTATTATATTCATTACCTAAATGGTTTTGTAAGTCAATTCACGACTGGTCCATCCTCTTAAGCTAAAAAAATGAATTTAACTTTTAATTTAGAAATTTAGAGTTGAAATAATTATAACAAGAAAAATCATAACTTCCTTATTCATTAACTCAAATATTATAGTATTGAACTTAAAATAATTTAAATCAATTTTATTAATTATGTAATTTTATGTAAATCAATTATGTAAAAGAGATTCAATTTAGTTAAAAATATCTAACCTAATTGTTATTCAAAAGTGGATGGAAGACATATGAAAAAGAAATCAATTTTAATTAATATTTTTATTTTAACTAATATATCTCCATTTAAAGTATGTATATTCACATAAAAATATTATTAAATATGTAAATAACTACCTTATCTCTCAATTATTTTCTATTTATTATGCAAACATAATAAATATTTAATACTTTCCTTTCCTCTCCCTACTTTTCCTTTTTTCTCTGATTATTCTTTTTTATTTCTTTTCCTATCTTTTCCTTCAATCCAAACATTGAGAAAAGTTGTCATTTTGATTTTTGAAAATTGAAAAGAAACCACTAACTAGTGCCAAGTTTATTTTTCATAATTGACCTCATAGTGACTAACTAGAAATTTAAAATATTGTCCTCAACTTGTGTAAACTCAACTCAAATTGTTTAGGTCCACTATTACTAACTTCTTTTACTAGGCCACCATAGCCAAACCCATCAAATTGGAAGTCTTGGGGAGTTAGTTTAAATTAGAAGTTGTAGATAATTTTTGTTTTTGTTTTTTTGGTTTACATCTAATGCCAACAACGCTTCATTTTTATTGTTTATCGTCTTTTGTGTTTAGGAGTTAAAATGGAAGGGAACATTAGATAATTTACACTTTCATAAATTAAGCTAACAAACTCAAGTCAACTATAAATCAAAGAGAAAAAAAAAAGGAAAAATCTAACATACAAAAGTTCCAGGAAATTGAATTACACAAGATTCTGGTATGGCAACCCATAGCACATGGTCTAGGGCTAAATATCTAATATGGGTGGCAAAGTTCAAATAACAACCATAAAAAATTAAAATAGAAATTGATGCCTATTATTTAACTGACTTTTGATATTGAACAGTTGTTGAATGGTTAAAACACAGCAATATATATATATATATATATATATATATTAAATATGATAGATAATAAAAATGATTAAGCATAAAATATTATTCAATTAAATTTTTAAGCAATAGAAGCAAAGATCACACCTTTAGGATGCAAAAGAGGATGCAAAATGCAGTAATTGCAAGAATCGGTAGCCACTGACCAGAACCCAACTGTGAAGTCTCAAACTACAAAGAGAATGTTTGCAGGAAATGGAACAAAAAATACAATGGCTTTTGCAACTGAAATGACAACTACTGAGGCATTAGATTGACCTTCGTGTTGCAATAGATCAGAGTCAACTTTGGAAGAAGAGTTAATCCTCAATAGAAAAGGGAAAAATAAGGCGAAAATGGGAGAAGAGGGGAAAAATGAAGGCACCGTGCCAGAGAAGCAAAGAAGTAACACTCCACCTGAGAAGAATGAACTGTGCCGGAGAAGAAATGGAAAAAATGCAGGCTGATGTTGCACCGCAGAAGCAAAAAAGGAAAAAAATGAGGCAGAAATAGGAGAAGAGGGAAAACTAAAATGTGTCTTAATAATCTGCGATTTTAATCCTAGATACGATGGTTAATAATCGTCATATTAAATATGCCCTAACATCGTATTAAATTCTATTATGATAGTTAATCATTAACCGTTGTATTTAATTTAACAAATACGATGGTTTATTACTAACCGTCGTATTAAATTAGCAATTATGATGGTTAATAATTTAACCATTGTATTAAGTTACAAAATTATCAAATTGAAACAAAACATGATTTTTTATTTAAGTTTATTTATATATACAAATATATATTACTAATGTGACAAATAAAACTATATAAAATTTACTTTTACAATAATAATTATACATATAATGTCTATATATGAATGAATTAATAAATAAGATATTATATATATATATATATATATATTTATTTATATTTATATTTATATCTATAAATGTGCGTGCGCGCGTGCGCGCACACACATACATATATATGTATGTTCGTAATTGAAAATTTATTTATAATTATGTTATGTAACATATTAATTTTTAATACTCATTAATCAATGAAGGATATATTATGGTCCATATAAACATATAATAGAATAATTAATAAAATGAAATTCATGCTCTTTAATACATATATATGACAACTTAAGATGTTTACAAAATTTCAATTGAAAAATCAATGATGTAACTATTAGTATTTATAAAGTTAAAATAAGTTCAGTGACCAAATTTGAAGGTCATTTGTTTTATTTTACCATATTTTTGGGTAATATCTATACAATAGTAAGAAAATCTAGTGCATTTATAAATGTAAAGATATCAAATTAATGATCAAACCATTAAATTTGTTAAAATCATTACCAAAAGTATTGTGGCCAAATTTAAAAATAATCAGATAAAATTTGAATATCTTTATAACGATTTTGTTATAATTAGAATTAAAACGACGGCTAAAACCGTTGTATTAGCCCATTATAAACAACGGTTCAACATTGAACCACAATATTTAATGAATCAAGAACAACGGTTCATATAACTGTCATATTTCATGACTAATACAATGGTTTCGAGCTGTCGTATATGACACAAAAAAATGTCGGATTTTAAATTAAGACATTTATATGACGGTTTACTCTCACTGTTGTATTAGTTTGAGCTATTATGACGGTTTATGTAAACTATCATATTTAGTTGAGCTAATACAACTGTTATAATGCAACCATCGTATATAGTCTATATAATATAATGGTTAATAATCGTCATAAATGGTGGCCTATTGTGACAATTTTTGAACCATCGTATTAAGTCGGTTGTATGTGCACCTTTTTTGTAGTGTTTGATTGTATGTTCTTTTACTAAAACTAGTAAGGTGCTTGTGCGTCGCACAAGATTGTGATATTTATGTTGAAGCTATTTTCTCATATGTATTCATGACAAAAAGAAACAGCAAGTTATTTTATGTTCTAGACATAAACAAATTAATTTTGAAGAAATGAATATTTTTTATATGCTACACAGAAAGAAACTAATTTTGAAACTAAATAAATGACATATTTCATGTAGATATGTCATTTATATATGTGGGGATAAACATTAAGTATATGTCATTTACATGTGTCATTTTATTGGAATTTATAATCATCATGACGATCGTTTATGCATTAGCAAATAGATCATTGATGATGGAATCATCATTCATCGATGATGTTTTGCTCTTATTGAGGGAAAATTTGTGTAATATAATTGTACGCCACATGCCCTATTTTTTTCCCTTCTTGCCCTGGGTCTCTACTTTTTTTTACCCATATATTGCCTTATGTTTTCACCTCCGCAATAATTTCTACCTTTACAGTGTCATTTCAAAATTTGTTTTGCAAAACTCTTTCAATGGCACAAACTAAGAATGCTACTTCTAGGGGTATCAAGCCAAAGCTACCTCTTCATGTTCAGTTAAGAAATCAAAATCCTGCAAATCCAAAAAGACTCTAGTTTTGTTGTGAAGAAGAAGAAGATGGCAGCGAATGGTAAAAATATGTTCATTTGCAAAAAGTATGAAAATGATTAGAAGTCCATTTATAGTACCAGGTTTGTTGTCATTGGTAAGCCTCCAAAAGTGGTTAATCTTGATTGTAGTCCTAATTTTAGGTCTTTAATGGAGAAGCAAAAATGGACGAATTTATTTGGTAATGTTGAATCATTTCCTAATTTGGTATGGCTTTTTTTTGTAATATGCACTTAGTTCATACCACAAATTGAAGGTGTTTTGCTGCTTCTTATGTGGAGTAAAGGTTGAGTTTGATGTAGAGAAAGTGAATCGTGTTTTTGAGTTGGATGATAAAGGTTTTATGTTGTCTGAAGTGGAAGATTCGAATTTTGGTAATATTGAATCTTTGAGATTAAAGGCGCATCAATCACTCTTTGGCAGTAGTGAACCATTTGTGAATACATGTCTTTGTATGCTAGGATTATTACAACCATGGTAGTGAGATATATCCATGCAGAGAAGGCAAGAAGATGGTTGAAATATATTATCTTGTTACTCATCAAGTGATGAATAGGAATGTCATTAACTTTGGTGATATTTTCTTGTATAATATGATATTTGCTTGTATTATATCAGTCTTACTTGAAGGAATGGGAAATGGAAGCTGCTATATGGTGCTTTGTTGACTTGTGTTTTTAAGGATTTTGGAGTTTCTTTTGAAGGTGAGGTATTTGAATCAATAAATTTATTTTTTGGGTCTTTGAATTTGCTGCATATCTAGGGCAAAAGGCCTAGGTCAGGTGTAGACGGGCATGTTGTTGACAATGTTACTAATGGATGTAGTGGGGATAATGAAATGGTTGATGGTTTAAGAGGTTCAACTTTGCAGCAACCTGTGTCTCTTGTAGATACGGTACTGAGACTTGATCAACTTGAAGAGTCTATGGCTTAATTGGAAGGTTTGGTCAGCAAACTGCATCAATACACAAAAGGGATTCCACTACATCCAATGATGAAGCATGATTTTGAAGGAGCTATTTTGCTAGGATTTAGATGAATCTTAGATGGGTTGATGATATGTAATTTTGCAGCTAAGAATTTTTTTTTGCTTTTGAATAGTGATATGATCAATAATTTTTCCTTATTGTATTTTTGGGTAGTAGGTTGATGGTGGTTTTGTTCATGTGTTTCGCAATTATTCAGTGATGCAGTACATGCTATTTGCTATGCAAAAATGGCATTGAACACCTGATTTGATGATGTTTTGATTTATTTATTCATGATCTTTATCTTTAAGTTGTTTAATGGTGAATAGATTTTTTGATCTTCTTTTGTTTTTGAGGCAATAGCATCAAACAAAAGACATGAAACCTGCAATGTATACTGCAAAACCTCCTTTTATTTGCTTAAAAATAAGGCCTTTGACCTATGTAATCATGGAAGAAGAAGCAATGGCTAAGCAACCACTATATTTTTTGATCCGAGCAAATCATGACTAACAATAGCTTGTATAGAAGGCAAAGTCTTTGGTTGTTTTTTTGGTTTTTTATGGATCCATTGCATCAAACAAGAAGCACAATATACTCTAGTAGTAACATTTTAGCATAAGTTCATATGAATGTCATTGAAATTGTTATAGTTCCTTGAAAAGACATAGTTGTGAGCAAAAGATCTATCCTTGGTCTACAGAACTATCCTATTCAATATGTCCCTTGCTACTAAAGTACTTTGTTCAAGGATAAAGCGTGTAAAACACTACTTTGGTAGGGCGGGTTCATTACCACAGTAGTTAACAAAGTTCTATTTGGAAAACTTAAGAAGATGTTTGGAAGTCCAGATATAGCAATAGAGGTAACAATATGCTAATGTTACAAAAAAAATGCAATATTGTCGGAAAAAAACAAAGGATGTGATACTCACATACAAGATTGGCTATGCTTTGTTATGTAACTTATAGTCAGGATACTAGATTGCATAGGCGATTATACTGCCTATCTAGTGGTGCTCGTATTCATCTTCATCTACTCTATATCGATTGTCCCAGGTATTTAAGCTGTCCAACTTATGTAGGTGCATTTCATCAATAGGAATATTGATATTCTCTTAAGATCTCTATCTATAGTGATGGTTGTATGTATATTAGTATATGAAAATCTGTTCATTAGTAGGATGCTTCATCTGCTAAATTTAATTAATATTTGAACTTTGCAAGGCAGTAATTATTGTGAGATGTTTCGTTAGCTAATTAATTAATAAGTTGTGAAATTGCACAAAACTGGAGTTGTGGACTTTGTCATTGAATTTCACAGAGTGAAAATTCTGTGTTTACATTAGCCAATGTATCATTGTATATGATGCTATTAATACAATTATGTATCGAATAATTGCCTAAGTTCAATGTCATTTATTGATTAATTGTATGCATTCAATGATGTGGTATGATGTCGTTAGTTTGATGTGCATTGAATCATCGCATATGATGTATGTTTGTTATATGTATAAATATTTGTTTCTTGTGAACATGTCTTCAGTTATCTTATTCATTTTACCTCTTTGTTTGCAAAAAGTTTGGAAATATATAATAGAGACATACAAAGATGATCTTTGCAGGTATACATTAATTGCAAAGCCAGAGATTTATCCATTCATCTCTGAATATGTTGTGTTTACATCTATTCATTTGTAGGAATATGTTGTGCGATATGCTATTCTTGATAAAAGATCTGATCGAATACGAATTATTTTGAGGCTTGATACCTATGATCACCCTAAATATGTTGAGTTGGCTATTCCATCAACTATACTATTGGGTAAAGATGTTGTTTTATATGCTAATATATGGACTGAGGGGCATCTATAGGTGTTTTATGATATACAGATGGAATTTCTGATCACTGTGATAGTTTTGAATGAAAATTATTTAGATGCTGGACAAACTGAATAGAAGATGGAATCATTTGTGAAGTTTTATGACCTATTTGTTGTGGTAGTAGTAGAATCTCGGGATAAGTTAATGCTTCATCTGGAGTTGTTCAAGCATTATAGTGGCAAGTATAAATTGAAGATGCAAGGGCATTCTGAAAATACCATTTGGTTTTATTATGACGAAGTAGGAGTGGTTCTTGTTGGGAACTAAGTGCGAGTGTTGAGATTGTTAATATTTTGTACAGCAATCCTGGAATCGGGTAGGCAGTAACAATGTAAGGACAAAGTTCATCGATGTAGGTGTAGGGCTTGTGTAAGCGATGTTCAATGCATTTCTTATGTGTGTTCATGGCACAGTTATGTTTACTATAGTTAGTGCTATATAGTATGTTGATGATAATGGTGGTATACGAGTGATAGGAGATATGTTGCTAAGTTTTCGTGGTGTTATGGTTGTATAATTCTTTTATCAAGGAGCAATAAAAAATGTACTTTTGATATGTTACGTTTTCTTTCCAGATGCAATTTTGTTGGGTTTTTTTTTTTTATTTTATATGTAGTTTGTACATATGATAGTTTGTTTACATTTTTGGCCATTTGATAAGGAAGTCATAAATGAGACATTTTTATGAAAAATTTGAAAGGTACTTTTGGTTGTACTGGTTCTTCAAAGTGATCAATTGTCTTACTATAGTTTAACATAGTGTTTTCATTTATATGTTGTTAACAATATGTAGCCAAGTTCTTCTCATCACTCATTGCTAATGCTATAGTCGATAGTAATTTGTATTTCATATAATAGTTACAATCTGTGATCAATCATACACTACACAATCAGTTATCCAATCAATGTTAATCGATGATGTGCTGGTGTAACTGATTTATCAAAATACATTTAGTCGATGATGTGATGTGCTAGTTGATGACATTGCATAAGCACAAAGTCTTGTCAAAATGCATTTAAAGCTATTTGTCATGAGACAAACTTTTTGTTCTAAGGAATGCACTATCAGTGAAATAAGCACAAGAAATCAAAGAATCATCAATCAAAAGCCTACATAAATATCATGTAGTTCATCAAATCATATCTCTCACAAATGGATGCGTAGTTTTATAAGTGTGCTTAACAAGATTTTCACGATATTGCAATGAACCAAGGATAAACATGCAGCATATATCAACAATGTCACAATTTTTGTGTACAGGAATTAGTGAATGTCATGCCATGTCATCGAGTACCATGAACTTGAATAAAGTTTTAGTCATCAGAGTCCAAGTCAATTATAACATTCATTCCCAATACGTCTACCTTTAGCATTTAGCATTCTAATAGTCAGTTTTGATGTTTTATTACTCTGATTAATCATATTATTATCATCATTTCACCATCTGTTGTATATGTATTTAGGACAACAACATTGTAGCATGAACTTAGTATCTTTTTTAGCTTTAGAGATCTTGTAAACTGTCATTGTAGCAGCATGCTTGAAATTTGCAGCTTTCATGGATTTTGGCAATAGCAATTTAACTTGTACTGTTGATTGGTGTGAAAGATGGAAGCTACAAAATCATCAAGTCAAGAATGAGTACACATTAAATTTACCAATCAAAATTTGTAGTACATGTGTAGATAGGATATGAGGAAGAGATTTGGCTTATTCTTTATTCTTGGCAGATTATGAAAGATTTCGTGATATACGATATCCTTTGTGTAATTTTTGAATTCTGAATCATCTTCACTAATTAGTATTTTCAACTCTTTTGGTGATTTTACTCTTGAAAAAGCTACATATAGTTGACCATGGCTGAAGAATGTTTTAGGTAAGTATAAATTGACTTTTGCCAATAATTGTTCTTGACTTTTGTCGATTGTCACTGCATAGCATGTTTTCACTAGAATTTATCTCTAAATGAATGTGAATGGAAGTTTTGCATTAGAAGAAGATATATCTATTCAAGAAATAGGTACTTTTGTCCCACATGTGATCCAAAAATGATTCTTGCTTCAATGACCCTTTTTCCTGTTTATATAATAATTAATCTCATTCAATTACATATCCCTTTGGTTGGATTGATATTTCTCAACAGCATTATTAGAACACATTTTTTGAATTTCAACTTATGATCTTATATTCCAGGAAAGTTCAAGCTATTGAGAAATTCAACTGGATATAACATCTCTTGATCCCTACAATTTCCTGATACCTTATCAATTCTATCTGTACTTACATATTCTGTTGTATCACCTGGTACTTTGCTCAGAACAAAGTCATTGATCTCATCCACGGTTTCATTTAGAGAAGTGAGGATTGCTCTCTCAGTCAAGTACACTGTATATGTCATGTGATGCTAAAATTTTGTATATATAACATTAACAATAGAATTGATTGGATCATCTAACTTCTTCAGTATGTATATGAATCTAGTATTTTGATCCATATTGGTTCAATGTCATCGCCTTTTGTTGTTGGTTCAAGTCCATAGCCTATGTTTAACAACTAGTGAGTGAATTGTGTAAATTCTTGAACTGTTTCTATTCCATCTGGTGCTTCTTGTTCAATTATCATGTTTTGAGAAAGTGCTAATATTTTGTAATCTTTCCATAAGTATAACTAGTTTAGAGATGAATGCATAATATCTGCACGTGAACCTTTTAGAATTATTGGTACGATTTGTCTAAAATTCCCTCCCAAGAGTACGGTTTTGCCTTCGAAGTCTTTTTCTTCATTGAATCCCATAGAACCTTTGAGAATGTCTTTGAGAGTTCTATCTACTATCTCAAAAATATATATGGAATATATGATGATATGATAAATGTTGTTATATAGTTCAGAAGTTGTCATGGATCAAATTGATGTCATTGTATATATATGATAAATGTCGTTATGCAGTCTAGCATCAAGTAGCAAATACATAAATACACATTTCTGTTTAAAAAGTCTTTTTATTTATTTAGATTATAGCCGAATCACAATCCTCATTAGGAATGCCGCTGTGATAGGATTAGGTGCATAAATAATTTTGCTGAGTTGTTCTGGTATTCATAATCGATAAGCAAATATATCATGATTGATGATGTCATTTCACATGCTAAATTTTATCATTTATAATGCATTAGTCATGTAGATGAAGTCATTGTATTTGGTGATAAAAACATTATTGTATGAAAGAAACAACCTGGAATTCATCGGAGCTTTATCCCATATAATTAGTAAAGTTTTTTTGATAAGTTCTGCAAGTTGGGTGTTGGCATTTATTGCATATGTGCTCTCATCATTTGTTGCCAAAGGGATCTTGAATCTACTCTGTGCGGTTTTGCCACCAAGTAAAAGCAATTATGCAATTCCTATAGTAGTTTCCTTTTTAGACTTTATTATACTTAATCCAAAGAATTCGTTTAATCAAGTATATGTTGACCAATTCTCTGTGCTTGTGTTAACATATATGATTGATTACCTAATGAAGCAATTGCTAACATAATTTTGGACTCTGATCTTAGTTTGTTGATGATTGTTCTGTAGACAAACGTCTTGCCTGTTCCTCCATAGCCATATAAAAAAAACAACATCCACTAGTTATGTTCTACTGCATGAAGAACAACATAAAATACTTTTTTTAAAATCTGAATTCAACATCTTTTTAAGTTGTTCATGATCTTTTGTTAATGTCTGTGTATCATACATCATTTCCTCTCTGATGCAGCTGTTTTGTAGATCTTTTAAGATATATTTATTAGGAAATGGCATTCCTTCAATCTCTTCTAAAGATTTTCCTTGTTGTAGCAATAGCACTTGTAATTCCTTGAGTGTGTAGTTTCTGGCTTGATCTTTTGACAATGTTAAATGTGGTAGCTTGAAAATAATTTTTTAACGATACTGAATATCATTACTGAACTTCATCCAATTAGCTTCCCAAAAATTCTTCACACTAGCAACATTGCAAAAAAGTAGTATGGTGGCAAATAAATCTCTCAATTGTGCTGCAGATACCTAATTTGATGCCTCTTTAATAGTCTCATGCCAGTTCTTATTTTTTTGAAGAAGTCCTCTTACATAGTATGTACCCTTGAAAGAATGATAGAGCTCTCCATGATATGTGCGTATGTCCTCATATTAACATGGACCACATACATAATTTAACAGCATTCTCAAATAATATATTTCCCTTAATGTTGGATGTGCAAATGTTATAGGTCCTATGCACCTGCCTCGTTTTCTTCTTTACCAAATGCATTCTTTCTTTTTCTAGGTATATTGTTGTGGAAACTCTAAGTATGTTAGTTTATGTGCATGAGGATAATATTTGTTTTACTCTATCCACCAGGTGAATATAGTTCGTCTAACATCTTCATTATCAGTAATTGTTGGTAGTGAGGCACTGTCATGAAATATGACATTTTATTCATCTTCTAGGTGGTAGGTTAAACTTTCCACTGATGGCATCTTGAAAAGTATATCATATTCATATATCCTTCAACATGCCTCACATGCTGATATATATCTACAATCTAAAAATATTTTGATTTCATTTTGCTCTACAACACCATCTCTAGAAGCGACACTATCATTTTCACGAACTTGTTGAATGATGGTCGTTGTTCTATTAAGACCTTTGCTAATATATTTGAACAAATATTTGATTGCATTTGACTTATTACATACTTCAACATTGATATAACTAAAGTACTTGATCAACAAATATCTGTTGTATCTAACAACAAATCTATTATCTAATTGGAATCCATTTTTCTCAATAAAAATTGATAGGTCTCTTCACCAATAAATGCAAAATCCACTTTCATCCATAGTTGTCATAGTTTGAAAACTCTTTGGAAAGTGCTTTGAACATTGTCCTATATAAGAGTTATGATAATATACACTTGTATTTGCATATGGTTTGCATAGGTAATGCACATTATGGATATCATTGAAAAATTATGAAAGAGTATGGATTTACCTTCTATCATGCAAAGTGAACTTTCATAGCCAACTTCACATGGTCTATGCATCATAAATTTAGGCAACTACTTTATAAGCCATTGGATCTATTTGGGTAAGGGATTTCAACAGAAATTACTTTATCAATTTCTTTAAGAATACACTTCTTTGATGATTGATTTAGCCAAATGATAATATATGAGTGTGGTAAGCTTTTTTTCTGAAATTCTATTGTGTACACGACTATACATTCACAAAATGATAGATGGATTAACAAACAAAGTACAAAGTCTTTCTGTTTTGACATGTTTAAAAATCTAAAACATACCTGCATCAACTTGATCAAAGATCTTATTTTTTATAATATCATCAAACATTCGGTACAATTCCATCTCGAAAACTCATACTTCTATATCTGGCCAATTTTTAGGTTTTTGTCCAGACAGTTCATTTAACATGTTTGAAATCTTTATCCAATTTGGGTTTGCTGTGAATATAATGAACAAATCTTGATTTCTAAAGAAACAACACAAAACCATTACATCTTAGTAATTTTGAACCATGTATCATAGACCACTTGTGAATGATGATGGCAAGATTGTTCTTTTACCAAGTTTGCTGGAATCTATATCACCGTGTTGTACAACATCATATACGTTTCGATACAAATATGTTCACAAATTTTCTTGATGCTACAAAATCCATTGTAGTTGACATTGTTCAATGCATGTTTAAGCATTAGCAATGCACTGCTACAAAAGTCTTCCACCAAGCAATAATGAACGGCCTTCTGTCCTTCTAAATTACAATACATATGAATAATACTCTCTCATTATCATATTCATTTGCTTTGTAATTCTTTGATTTGAATGTGTCATGTAAGTTATTTTGGGATGGAAACCATCCTCACCATATGGAAATAAGAGAGGATATTATAATGTCATGAATGATGGATACAACTGACTGATTCTTTGGAATCTCCCTAACTTCATTTCAATGATGATATACCGATCTTTGCTGCTTTGATTTATATCACCAACAACCAAAGCTGATATTTCTAGTACTATTGCTAGGCCATATTATGCTGAATATGCATTCCTACTGTGGCACAGCCTGATTTGGAAATAAGATATTTTAGTTGATTTATATTTATGTCTTGCCATCCTAAATGCCTTCACCAAATTATTATGTTCATCTAGCATTGAGATCAAATGCCTAATTAGCAATGGATTGAGCTTGTTGTTCACTTGTTTTCACTTAATAGCTTTCAATTTGTTATGGACTTCATTTGCAGCATCATGGAAGTAGAGTTGGATGAAATGAGATTCATTACCTTTAGTTGGAATCAATGAAGCAAGTTTATGATAGTTCTCACCATTAATAAGATAAATGTATAGTCCCCCATAGTTATTGATCTGGTCATCTACTTTTGCTCCCATAGATGTCATTGCAAACATAGAATTATATACCCTAATATTATCTCTAAAGGTAGTTGAATCTTCATTTGATTAATGTTTAAGGAATGTGAATAGAGGTTCCGGTGAGTACCTTTATTTTGGTAGTTGAATTTGTCTTTCTTTGCAGCAAAGTTTGGAGTGTGGATAACTGTCCTGTGAGCCTCCTTTTACCTTTTCCCATTTCCAAAAAATAGCTTCACAGAACTGACACTCATATGTAGGTGGCCTATAGTAAAATATTGTACTACTTGGAAAGCTAAAAGTCAGGCAATTGTTGATATTCTGAACATATTTGTTAGTAGGTAACAAATCTATATGAAAAGATTATGAATTCAGAGAGGTAACCTATTGCGATTCCTGTACGATTTATTATTATTATTTTTTTTTTGCGACTCTACTTGTTCTGCTAGAATGCTGCATGTTGATAGGGGATTTTTTCTTTCGACATAGAATATTCATATGCTTTCTCCTGTTAATTCTAGAATTTTTAGCTATAGTGTTTTAATTTTCAATATTCATACATTTGTTAGATGCAAATTATGATAAGTTCAATTCTTCAAGACTTTGTAAAAATACTTATATTGGTCATTATCCTCAGTAGTATAGTATTTTTTCTCAGAAATTTGGCCAATCCACTTACCTGCAACATCAATGTCTATATCATTAGTTAAAGAATCCTTATCATGACTAATTTCTTTGAATATTTCATATGCAAGATAAAATTTAGCAGTCAATATGTCAGTTGATGATATTATACTTCATCATGTATTCAATTCTTCCTCAACAATATAAGCCTATCTATTTTGACAGTTAAACTTAGTGCGGTGCATTCTCTATTGCATAGCAATTCCCATTCATATCACTTAACATCGACCATAGAAGTTTCTAGAAACAGGGTTACATGTTTCAAAAACAAATTTGTATAATTGGATATGATATCCAGAATATTTGATGATGGCTTATTCCAGAGCATCACCAATTCGTTAGTTGATTATCACCGTCTTTTTACCAACAGCTTGGATTTTTCATGTGCTACATTTTATAAATGATGAAAGTCCATATGATAATGATTCTGAATACTGACAAATTACGCATGAAACAGATTTGTCATTTTGCAAAAGTTTAAAAATACTCATGCAAAATATAGATATGTAGAGGAAATGATATGAAATTACCCATTGAAATGCTTCTTCTAGACATATGTGCAAACACTTTGAGGTTTTGAGAGATAGATTTTGATGTTAGTGGTAGTAGTAGGTTATTCACATAAAGAATTTTCTAATAGTTCAGTGATATGGAATCAATGGATATATTTAAACATAGTAAAGGCAATTTACTGGTATGCAAAATCACTTAGAGAATATCAAGAATTGATTTTTATTTACTGAAGCTATTGATCATGCTACTGAAGTTTGATGGATCATTAAATGTCGATATGGATAAGAAATTGAAGCAGTTAGCATATCAATTTCTAGAATGTTATTCAATGCTTAGCATTGTTCTTGTTGATGTTAAGTATTCCTAGATATTTATGATTTTGATATTTACTTGTGCATGTTGAAATTTATATGTTACTTTGGTTTCAAAAGCAGTCTAAACAATTACATAGCATTGTTATTTGATTTCAGACTCTGTGCTGCATAAACAACTTTCACAGTTTTTTGTACAATCATAATCGATTATCCAATTGTCCATAGTCGACCATATAATTTCACATGATAACCATTGATTACTGCCATGACAAATGCATCATCAGTTTTTACATTTCTGAAAGTTGTTTTTACATGCATTATAAAGTATCAACTTAACCATCATCAAGTACGTGATGTCCCATGCTAGCAATCACTTAGTGGAGCAACAAAATCATTAACATAATGAATTAAAGCATCAAACATGATCTGTTATATTGGAAGATTGTCGATGCAAACTGTAATGTTTCTATCAACAACAAAATCATGATTCATACATCTACAACATCACACTCACTTGATATCATTATATTTCTAGTAATTAAAGATAAATCTTGCTACTTGATTAGAATATTGCAAACATTGTTATCTTGGACACTATCCCATAATTTTTAACTACTCATTGCTAACTTCTTTTGCCATTGTGCTTGCTCTGATTGTCAATGAACAGTCTCTTTTTTCTTGTATGTTGTTCTTTTCTCAAGTTTACCAATGATTTATTGTCATCTACCCTATTTGATATGCTACAAAGGAACAAAGATATGGAATAAACAGTGTTATATTGATGTTTCATGCTTGCTAAAAGAATGCAATTAAGGAAAATGTATCTACCATACCATATCCAATTTTGATTTCTTTTCTCATGTTGCATTAGTGTGTTAATCATGTTCAAATTTTCACATTGTTGTACACTACTAACTTACTTTGTGACCTGTTTTGTTTTGTTTGTTTGTTCATTTTTTTGGTTTTGCCAATGAACAGAACATTAGATACATTATCATCTTACATTAAATAATTCTCATCAATATTGAAGTTGAGGAATGGAAATGATACCTTTTGTGCTTTTGAAGGCTCTTCCATAATATCACTTATCATATATACATGAGTGATGGTGAAGAATTCTTTCTCTTTACCTTGAGTTTGCTCAATGAATTTGACTTAGCATATGTACTCTTTCCCAATTATGTTCTTGAAGGGACTAGGAATTGCATCATCAAAGTTTTCTTAAGTGATATTCAATACGCAATGTAATATTGTCAAAATGCTCTATTGATTATTATTATTTATTTTTTTTTTGTTGTTTAGGTGCCATCAAACAGATGACCATGTTAGACATTACCTCAACAATATTTTCTTCTAATTACATCGTGCGTATTTACACAATTTTTTCTACATCTCTATCAAATATCACAAAGTTTTCCTCACCTTTGCTATCAAGAACTTAAAGTACAAGTCGATACTTGTATGAAACCCATATGTCAAGCCATTGTATATGTTTGTACATATATAGTAAGCTATTTCATATTGGCTTACCTAGTCTCTAGATAGTCTTCAACACGAACACAACTGTCACATGGAAATTTTTGCATAGTAAACCTGAGTTTCTTTCTACATTTATTGCATGCTGCATATCTCCGGCCTTTATATGTGTCAATGTTAAGGATTGTGACGCTGCAATAGCATGAGTCATCCTGTAGGACAATCACAAACAAGTGTTCTCAATATCTCATACATTTGATTCCCACACATCATATGACAATCATCTTACCATGCTTATGCCGCTTTGAATGAGGTCATTTAATTCAGACAATGTCTTCTTATTTGCTTTAAAATTTTATCTTGTGGGCACAATAGATGCAACACTAATATTACTAGCATGTTTTGCCATTTTTTTTTCATCATACCTAACTAGGGATAATAATTAGATTGAATGAATAAAAGAATGCAATCATAGTCTTTCAACTTATGCATGTATGTCACAATGTCAAGATTTGCATTAGTCGTACTACTTGAAAAAGAATTCACAGTATCATCATATAAAATAGTTCCACTTTCCAAGAATTTTTTATGAATAGGGAAAAAGTTTAGCAAATGCCTTACATATTCTGAAATTACTATACTTCAAGAATTGTTAAATTCATGTATATCTTCATTGAACTACTATTGGAAATAACATGCATGTTAACACCATTTTTAGCAATCATTGAGGTGAAAATTACATTCTGCATATCTGTGTTGTTGATAATGTGTTCATGCTGGATGATATTCGCTACTAATCCCCATAATGTTACGTACAATTGCTTGCCACAATTACATGAAAGAACACAAAAAAATATCCCATCAATGAAATATTGATCAAGTATGTTGTTTAAAATTGCACATATGCTTAACATTATTCATGATTCTTAATTATCAAAGACTGTTAATCGACACGATGCCATGCCCAATTTGATTCCTCTCTTCCACTTGTGACACCTTTGTAATCATTCCTATAACATCTACAAAATCCATCAGCTAATTGACATGAGTATCAATATATGCAAGCAATACATACTAAATGTATGTTAGCATATGAAATTCAATACATAGCTTTGATCATCGATGATGCATGTAAAAAGAATTTTATCAACTATTTCTCTACCTTATCCTATCATACTGGCGTTTGTATTTAGGACTTTGAATCAATTATGATCTACTGCAATCTATTTGCTCAACTAATATTGCAATTTAAGTATTGGCTATTTTCTTAGCCACAACATGCTGAAATCCAACATGTACAATGCTTAAGATTTAATGTCATTATCATTGACTGAACATTAATGAATTTTCTACATCTAATTCACATGAAACATAAGGCAGCATGATTGAATATCAGACAATTATCATGTGATATGACATTATTGCTCAGGGTACATATAATCATCGATTATATATGTCAGAACAACTTAAAAAACTATTTATGCACCTAATCCTATCATAGCTGCATTTCTCTTGAGGACTATTATTCAATTATGACCCAAATTAAGAGATTCTCTGAATAGGAATTTCAATTTTTGTATTTGCTACTTACTTAGATGAAAAATTCCCAAATCAAATATAAAAAGTGTTCATCATTCAGTGTAATAGTCATGATAGCAGCAAAAAAATAAATTTTTGAGAACCAATGAACACGAAAGAGCATAAAAGGTGATTTACTAATTAATAAACTCTTGCTCTGGCTTTGATTTCTTCCAAAGAAATGAGATTGAGTTTGTATCTCGGAATGTCAGGCATATCATCAATTACTTCGTCAATGTATGTACTAACATGAATGATTAACTGGAAGTCTTCATCAATTTCTCTATAATTCGGCTATGCATTTTGAATAGTAAAGTTCTTCGTGAAATAGAACTTCCCTTCCTCAGTATATGCTTGATAATTAGGTACAAATTTACTCTTCATGGCACAATGTCTCAGATTGTTCTACAAATTCATTGCAACTATTCCTTAGGCATACATCATGGAAAAGCCAACGGGATAAAAAAACTGACTGTTATCGTCCCTTTTCATCAAACATAAGAAAATCAAGATTCATGAGTTTAGAAGGTCTCTGTGTAATGAAAATTTTCCATAACCTTACAATTCTCACAAGAATTCATTTCTCTGCTCTGCCATTGGTCAAATCATTCAAGAATACACAATCATACTTTCATCTTGCCATTTGCAAAAGAGTATAAGATGTTGGAATATTTGGAACTCCAATAGATATAGTGCAGATTACGTAGTTCGTAATGTAACCAGTTATACATTGAAACTTTTAGCAACCAAGGAATAGCAATAGAATTGCAACTCCCAAAAGGGCCTATGGAATTTTGTGAAAAATAACAAATGATTTATGCAAGTTGCTAAAGCAATCAATATCTATTGAGTGGTATGATGCTTTATCTTCTGCATAAGTTCAATGTCAAATGCTTTGTTACCTGCTGAAAGCCTCTATAATGGAGTTGCACAAATCCATTGTTATGGACTCTATTATGGCTTTGTAGGAAGCCAAAAACCATAATAAAAAGGTTGCTATCTGCTCAAAGTCATAGTCATGGATTTGCACAAAAGCCAGTGTATGTATGCTATGATGGAATTAATGTTTCGAGATTTGCTCGCATTAATAGTCATGGAATTGCACAACGCTAGTGTTATGTACGCTATTCAGGAATTCTATAAAGGTAGAGTAATTGGCATCGTTTTCTATACATAGCGTTTATAGAATACCAAGTGCACTCATTAAACCATCACTTAACCAATCATGGACTTCCATATAATTGATTATGGAATGCAATAGACAAGTGTTAACACTAGAGGTTTCAATAGCTACTTATATATATATATATATATATATATATATATATATAGAAATGAAAAAATACATAAAGATCCCGACAATTATTGAGAAGCAATATTCTTTTTTTTCACTTAAAAAAATATATAGAAAGTTATGGGAGAAATATGTAAGAATTAGCTTTTCTCATAAAAAGAAAAAAAGTAATAGAATTAAATATCATAAATGAATGCAATATTTACACTACTTGTAATTTTTTTAAAAGATATTCAAAAATAAAAAAAATCATGGAGCATTTTATTCTTATAATCTTCTAACTAGGTATAAAGCCTAAACATTGCTTGGAATAAGTCTTTTTTTAATTTTTCTGTAATTTAAGTTATACTGTTCATAGAGAGTGACATTTATATACGGTTTTTGGATGGAAATCTTTTGATTTATTGATTTTTTTTTCAATGTAAAAGGTTTATTCTTGCCAATCAAGAATTTCTAATTCCAGCGATTCTCTTACAACCTTTTTATATTGAGCTTATTTTTTATTGATGTTGTTTCTACTCCTTTCTTTTCTTCAAGATCTATAAATTACTAATACATTAAATAAAATTTCAAAGAATCTCACAATTCAGTATATTAATATTAAATACATATATATCTTATTAGTTAATTATTTAATATGTACTTTAATTTATTTTTATCAAACATTTAATAACATATGATTAATTTATTTTCAACTATATCTCGTGTCACCATAAAAGTATCTTGCAGCTCCATATTTAAATTCAACTCTGTCGCATGTCACCACAGAAGCATTCCGCAACTCCTTATATATAATTGATACTATAATTCAAGTAATAATGAATGGGATTCTAAAAAATCTCTCCATAATTTCTTTAAAAACTAGCACGCATTTTTCATTTTGACAATCTTCGTCACAAGATTCTTCCTTCCTTTACTTATTCAATTGGAAAAGCATACATACAAAGACATGAGGAGTTAAAATCGAATAGCAACCTACCTAAGTATACACTAAAATTGCTTTACAAATTGGCAGCAATTCTTGTGGCCATTCATCCCTCCCCTAAATTTCTTCTCTATTGTTGCACTTTGCGTATTAATGGTGGTTGGCCACTTTCACCAAACTTCTGCTCTATTGCAAATGCTATGGCTAGCAACAGTCTGTGTGTGCATTTTCGGCAATGTTAGCTATAGCATTTTTAACCATCACAGATTGGAATTGTCTATTTGAGTTAAACATTACTATTGTAGTGGAATAAGAAGACTACAATGGTCTTGCATGTGTGTGTCTATTGCTTAATTCCTCAACTTTTTGCATTTGCTGTTAACTTCCCAATACAAAAATTTTTGCACCCACTGCATACATACCTGTGTCTACTGCTGGTTATCTATTTACAAGATTAGCTTTGGTTTAGTGGGAGCATCCATTTCTTTAGGCTTGTCATGGCAAATAATAGGAATTGCCCAATTTGTTTACTGACAAATCGACAAATTTAGTCTCTAAACTTTTTTCAATTGACAGGTTTGGTCTTTAATCTTTCCTAGGTAGGTGGCTCGAGTGTTGCGTAGGGTCAAAAATTTTTTTCTTAAATTTAGTAATTTTATTAACTTTGTATTTAATTTGATATTTTGTATAGGTTTTCAATAGAGAAAATCAAAATCATTTGTTATTTTTTAAAGTAATTTTTTAATAATTTGTTATTTATTTAAGTTAATTGTTTTGATACTTTGCTTCTTTTTCTTTTTGGTTGGAAATAATGTACATGGCTTTTTTCATTGTTGATGAATTTGTTTGTTCATTTTTTAATGAATTCAATGGATTTAGATGATTCTCAACAATATGAGAAATTTGAATCTTCATATAAAAAATGTTAGTCAGATATAATTGTCATAGATTCTTATTATAAAACTGATGTACTGCTTCAATAGTCTCAGCCATAGTACTTCTGGATTAGTAAGTTTTTTTTAAAGTTTTTTTTTTCAATGTCCATAATTTTTTACATCTGAAAAGTTAATTTGTTTATTTTAATATTTTAATATTTATATATATATATATATATATATATATTAAAAAACATTTTTACATATAGTTTAAATATTCCTACTTCTAATTTGCAGGCACGTTTTCAAGTTCATTTTCTTTTAGGACTTTATATATAGGAAGCCCAAGGAATATATAAAATATTATTAGATTTGAAGTCCATTTTCTATTTAATTGAATATTTTTGGTTTTATGTTTGAAGTGATTGAAAATATTTATGATGTTTATGTTAGATAGTTGAATTCATTATATTTGATTCAATTTTGAAGTCTGGTTTCATGGAGTTCGAAGATTTTTGTGAGGTCACAAATATTCTAAGAACAAAAAGTTGGTACTCTTCTGTGTTGCCATTTTTCTTCGTCCTTTTGCAATTTCTCCGAAGAATAGCCTGAGCTTTATTCTAGGGCTATTGTTGTTAGCATCTTCTTCATCTCAACCCAATCTATCAATGACTATGCAACGTCAATTTATCTTAGCAACAGGATTTGATCTTTTTCATTTCTAGTTTTCATCTCTCACAACCAAAACCACAGTATCTTGGCGGATTATCTAGCATTAGATTTGACATTCTTTGTGAGTGAATGGGTGAGTTTCCTCTATGAAATGTGATTTTTTTTTTTTTTTGGAATATATTTGAGGAATAGCAGTATTTTGTTTTCTAACTGACATTATGTTGTGGTGTTTTTCGTACGTTTCTGTCAATAAGATAATGTTTAGAGTATGAGGGGTTTGTTGAGACTTTTGAGCTTCAAATCTGGTTTTTTTGTGAGTCTGCAGTCGAGATTTGTGTATGGATTTGTAATATATTTTAGTAGCAATAGTATGTTATTTTCCAATCAAAATAGTTTTTTTTTTTTAAATTCATATGTTTCAAGATTAAGAGAGTTGTGTTTATAGTTTTTTTGTTTCAAATCCGATGTTTTTTATGAGTGCGTGCGTGAGATACGTGCAAGAATTATCTTTAAGAAAATGTTATTGATCATCTACTCTATGCATTGTAATTTGTTTTGTTTTTTGTCTAGAATTCTGTTTTTATTGAGAGATCTATTTAGGAAGATCTTTCGTTTTGGTACAATTTATTTGTTTCTAAGGTATGGGTAATGTTTTCTTTCATTTGTTTTCATTTCTTTTGTTTTTTTTTAATTGCGTTGTTTGATTTATTTTCTTTTTGAGTTATTTTTCCACCTGTTGTTTTGTTTCTACCCAGGCAATTTTAAAAGCACAGGCTGAAAAAGAGAAAGTTAACCAAATAAAATTATGAAATTGTGACATAGGAATAAAATTATCTCACTGAATGGTGATTATGTGAATTTTAAATAGTGCGATTTTGAGCATGAACAACTTTAGGAGGGGGTGCTTTCTCTGTTTTAATCATTTTCATTGCTTGAATCACTATCAAGGACTGATTCTCTCAAGATGAAATCAATACATGCATAAGCTTTGTGAATTTAATTATGTGCTAAGTATATTGGGTGTTAATATTTTAATATGTTTGGGCAATGATTCGGTGTTTTTTTTGTGATGGTTTACCATCAGAAGCCCATGTATGATGCACATGTGTGTGTGTGTGTGTGTGTGTGTGTGTGTGTGTGTGTGTCATATGCTATTTCATCTTCATTGTTACTGTAGCCAATGAACATAGTTCAGTAGTATGGTTTGTTACATGAAGCAGTAGTTATGATGTTAGTCAAATTTGTTATAAATGTTACTTTTTTTACTCGTCAGATACAATATTTTCCTAATCTTTTTATGGTTTGTATCTAACTAACATCTTTTTTCCTCCATGTAGGCTTTGGTTGGATTATTTTATAAATGCTCCATTTCCATTTGAAAGGATTAAGTTGAAGCACTTGGTTTATGACGATTGGTATGATCTTTCTCAATGTTCTGTATGTTAAAATTTAATGTTTTTTCTGTGGAATTATAGAAACATGAATTTTTTCTTGAATAAAGATTTTGTAAATACTGAATAAAGGTTGTTATTTGTTTGTCTAGATATGCTATAAGCTTAGTTGATGTAATTGTGTGCTAAGTATATTGGACGTCAATATAAGCATGATTGGACAACCTTTCGGTGTTTTGCGATGATAGTTTACCATCAGAAGCCCATATATGATGCACAATTTCATGAAAACATTAATAAATTGAATATGAAAATGTTTTTTTTATTCTAGTCTAGAAAAGCATAACTGAATTGTGCTAAGCTAGATGTGCTATAAGCTTTGTGAATTTCATTATGTACTAAGTATATTGAGTGTCAATATAAATATGTTTGGGCAATTATTCAGTGTTTTGTGACAATGGCTTACCATCAGAAGCCCATGTATGATGCACAATTGTTCTGATAGTGATAAATTTGTAACATTATATATATATATATATATATATATATATATATATATATATTATATGTGTGTGTATTTCTGATTGTCATGGTATTTCATCTACATTATTACTCTAGCTAATTAACATAACTCAGTGGCATGGTTTGATACATGAAGATCGTTGATTATGAATTTTTTAACCATACAAACAAACAGTGGTTATGACATTTTTAGATGAATATGAGATGATTTTAATAGTTACAGTTTGTTGGTTATATTTGTATCTAACATTTTTTTTTTTTTGCCTTCATGTATGTAAATATTTATGGTTTTTCCAAGGGAATTATAGAAATCCCCCCCCTGCTTTTTTTTTGCTTGAATCAATTTTTTTGTAAATAATGAATATAGGTTGTTATTTGTAAAGGTAGATATGGTATAAGGTTAGTGGATGTGATTGTATGCTAAGTATATTAGGCATCAATATAAGCATGATTGAGCAACCATTCGGTATTTTGCGACGATGGTTTACCATCAGAAACCCACGTATGATGCACAATTTCATGAAAATATTAATAAAGTTGTATATGTAAATGTACTTTTTATTCTAGTCTTAAAATTTGCTAAGTTAGATGTGCTATAAGCTTTGTGCATTTTATTATGTGCTAAGTATATTAGGTATCAATATAAACATGTTTAGGTAACCATTTGGTATTTTGCAATGATGGTTTACCATTAGAAGCCCACGTATAATGCACGATTCCATAAAAACATTAATAAAATTGAATATTTTGCGATTTTATCATGTTTATGACCTTGGTATGATCTTTATCAATATTCTATATGTAAATATTTATTATTTTTCCAGGGGAATTATAGAAACTTTTTTTTTTTGCTTGAATTAATTTTTTTGTAAATAATAAATATAGGTTGTCATTTGTAAATGTAGATATGGTATAAGGTTAGTGGATGTGATTGTGTGCTAAGTATATTGGGTGTCAATATAAGTATGATTGGGCAACTATTCGGTATTTTACGACAATAGTTTACCATCAGAAGCTCATATATAATGCACAATTTTATGAAAATATTAATAAAATTGTATATGTAAATGTACCTTTTATTCCAGTCTAAAAAAGAATGAGAAAATTTTGCTAAGTTAGATGTGCTATAAGCTTTTTTGCATTTTATTAGGTGCTAAGTATATTAGATGTCAATATAAACATGTCCGGGCAACTATTCAGTGTTTTGTGATGATGGTTTACCATCAGAAGCCCACGTATGATGTACGATTTCATGAAAATATTAATAAAATATATGTAAATGTATTTTTTATTTTAGTCTGCAAAAGCATAAAGGAAGTTTGCTAAGTTAGAAGTGCTATAAGCTTTGTGAATTTCATTTTGTGCTAAGTCTATTAGGTGTTAATATAAACATGTTTGGGTAACCATTCGATATTTTGCGATGATGGTTTACCATCACAAGCCCACGTATGATGCACAATTATTTTGATGGTGATAGATTTGAAATACACACACGTGCGCGCGCGCGCACACACACACACACACACTGTGTGTGTGCGCGCGCGCGTGTGTGTTATTAATTGTCATATTCTATATATTCAATAAGCTTACTGAATTTGATTGTGTGTTAAGTGTATTAGGTGTCAATATTATCATGATTCGATAGTCATTTGGTGTTTTGTGACAATGGTTTATTATTAGAACCCCACGTATCATACACAATGTCATGAAGATATTAATTGCAGTGAGTATGTGAATTTATGTGAATGCATTTTTTATTTTGTGAAGATATGAGGAAAGTATGAAGTTTTGAGGTTTTATTGAGGCATTATTATTTTTTTTTTTTTTTGGTGTTGTGCCATCAATGAATTGCTTGAATGAATATCTACTATTCTATTTTAGATGAAAAACTGCATTTATTATTTTCTTAACTATACCAAAAAAAAAAAAAACAGCAATTGTTACTAAGCTTAGTTAATCAATTGTAACCAAAACTGATAATTTTCAGCATGCAGGATTCTTTTTTTTTTTTTTTTGCCATATATTCAAGCACATTGGTATCTTATGTTATTAATCATAAAGAAATCAAATTGTATCTTATGCAATTTACATTGTATATTGAGCACCTGAGCGTTTTTTTGTGGAGCTCGTACTTGTTTTCTATCACTGGATTGTACTGCATTGTATTTTGCATTATTTTGGAGCAATTGTTGACTGGAGCAAGTCATGTACACTTGGCAACCTGCATTAAAATAATGGTGTTATTTTTTTTAAGGATTAATATGTTAGAATGGTGTTGAAGTTGTAGGAAATTTTTCAATTTTATTTTCAAGTTACCTTTGGGAGTCGATTGTAAACTTCTTCGTAGACTGTATTTTGTGTATATGTCATGAAATTTGGGTCATCTTCATAGGTCATGATTTTTATTCCTCTTGGCGATTTTACTCGTGAAAGTGCAACATACAGTTGTCTATGAGAAAACACTGGTTTTGATAAGTACAGTCCAACATTAAACAAAGTTTTTCCTTGACTCTTGTTGATTGTCACTGCATAGCATATGTTCACAGGAAATTTCCTTCTTATCAATGTGTAATGCATCTTTAATGCTGTCGAAGACATATCTATTCTTGGTATAGATACTTTTTCTCCTACTTTTGAACCTGAAATTATTCATCATTCGATGACTCTTTTCTTTGTTTGTGTGACAATTAGCCTTGTGCCATTACATAATTCTTTGCTTGGATTGGCCTTTCTCAATAGCATAATAGGCACATTCTTTTTAATCTTTAATGTATGATCAGGCACACCTGAAAAAGTGATGTTGTTAAGGTATTCTATTGGATATAAGTTTTTTGCATCCTTCATAGGGCCTATCACATTGTCTATTCTATCTGCACTTATATATTCAACAACAGACCCTGGTATTTTATCCAATGCAAAATTATTCAATTCCACAACTATTTCATTCCTCGGTGTTAGAATGGCTCTTTCCATCTAGTAGCTAGGATTTGTGTAGCTATCATCAAAATTTGGATAAGTGGAGTTGAATATTGTTTCGATTGGATTACCATTAGCTTCTAACATCAAATTACTTGGGATTTTGATCCATGTAGGTTCATTATCATTTCCTCTACACTTTGCCACTTATGTGACATCCCCTATTCTCAGTAGCTAATTGGCAAAAGTCGTATATTCTTCAGCTTCTGATTGTTGTAATTCATGACTTTGTTTAAGCCTTATGTTCTCAGATAGTGTAAGCATTTCACAGTGGTTCCATAATTCTGATTGATTGAGTGACAAATTTACTATATCAGTTCTTTGACCTTTTGGCACAACCGGAAGGATCTAATGGAAATCTTCCCCTAATAGCACTATTTTGCCTCCAAATGTCTTGTTTCCATTGTAATATGTAGTTGTTCTTTGTATATCTTTGATTGTTTTATCAACAGTCTCAAAAATATATTTTGAATTCATAGGAGTTTCATCCCAAATTATCAACACTGCTCTTCTTATTAATTTTGCAAGCTGAGTGTTTGTTTTTATTGAGCATGTAGAATCTTCTGAGGTTACCAAAGGAATTTTGAATCTACTATGTGCAGTCCTCCCACCTGGTAGTAGTAATGATGCAATCCCTGTTTAATATTGTAAATAAGGACATTGAATTAAAGTCACGAATTTGTTTCATAAATTGTAGAATTTGAGAATTTCTTTCATTAGCAAAGGAGATTTTTGTATATCAATGACTACTAAATAATTTTGGAACATGTATTAGAAGAGTATTACCTGAAGATGCTACTACGAGGACAATCTTTGATTCGGATCTGAGCTTGTTTATAATTGTTTTGTAGAGAAATGTCTTGCCTATGCCTCCATAACCATATCAAAAATACAGCTCCCCTTTATTATGATCAACTGCATTGATGACCTTTTGGTGTATATCTTTTTGTTCTGTATTTAATTGTGCATACATAACATCGTGTTATACTCTCAGTACATTTGTATCATACATGATTTCTTCTCTAATGCATGTCTTTTGTGGATCTTTGAGCAACTCTTTATTTGGCAAAGGCATTCCTTCTATTTCCTCTAGACTTCAACCTTGTTTTTTAAGTAGGTTCTATAATTCTCTCAAGATATAGCTTTTAAGTTGATCTTCTAAGAGTTGTAAGCACGGAAATCTAAGGATTTTCCTTTGTCTATATTCAATATCATCACTAATTTTTTGCCAATACTTCCCAGAGATTCTTGACATCTGCAACATTACAAAAAATAAGTATTGTGACAAATAAATCTCGTAATTGACTTCCTATGGCCCATTGAGCAGCTTTATCAATTGTTTCATGCTATTCTTTATCTTCTTGTAACAAACCTCTTGCATAGCAAGTTTTCTTAAAAGATGAATATATTTTTCCATCATACATTCTAATTTCTTTATCGCTTGTAGGGCCATGGACATAGTTTAGTAACATTCGCATATAGTATCTCTCACCTAAGGCTGGATGTGCAAAGCAGATTCTTCCAATGCCTTTTTTTTTTCCCCTTTTTTTTCGTACTTTTTCTATTCTGTACTAGCAATAATGCTGTGGGAATTTTGCATACTTCAACTTTTTGCATTTAAACCTATTTTGTTCACTTCGAACCATTCCATAATTGTCTTCTTTACATCTTCATTCATTGCTATATTAGGAAGAGAATTGCAATCATTAAATATGATATTCTGCTCTTCATTAAGATGAAACCCCAATTTCTGGACTGTTAGTGTCCGAAAATGGATATCAAATTCAAATATTTTCCAACATGCTTCACATGCTGATATATATCTACAATTCAAAAATATTTTGACTTCATTTAAATTCCACTCTTGCGATTCACTATCCATGTTGATTTCAGCCTGATTCCTCTCAATGACTGTCGTTGTTCTATCTGGACTTTTATTGAGATATTTAAATAAATATTTAATGCCTTTTAATTGATTGCATATTTCAACATTAATGTAGCTTTGGTATTTGACTAATAAATACCGATTGTATGGGACTACAAATCTATTGTCAAGTAAGAATGCATTCTTCTCAAGAAATACTAATGTGTCTTGTCTTCTGTAGATACAATATCCCTGATTCATCAATTGATGTTTTGTTATGAAAAGACTATGGAAAATGTTTTGAACATTGTCCTATTTTAAAATGAATGTATTAGTTTTTAACCAACATTATGTAGTGTTGTTGAAATAATGAATCATTTAATAAACTTCTTATCTTGTACCATACATGGCCAGTTTTCATATCCAATTCCATAGGGCCCATGCATCATGAATTCTGTTACAGTTTTATAGCCTATCGGATCAATAATGGGATTAGGAATTTCTGCAGATATCAGCTTATCTATTTCCTCAGGAGTATTCTTCTTTAAATTTTGATGTAGCCAAATGATGATGTGTGCATGTGGTAATCCTTGTTTTTGAAATTCAATTGTGTATACAACTGTTACGCAAATGGAAAAAGTAAGTTGAAAAAATTGTCAAAAAATTTGTAAATATAAAAGTTTGTAATATTTTTGTCTGAAGTAACATACCTAAATCTACTTGGTTGAATATTTTGTTCTTTAATATGTCATTGATCATATCATCAAGTTTCATCTTGAATACTTGCACCTCAATTTCAGGTCTGTTTTTTGGTCGTTGCCCAGGTATCTCATTTAACAGGTCTGTTATTTCTAGCCCATTAGGATTAACAGTAAATGTGATGAATAAATTTGGATTGCCAAAGAACCTGCATAGTGCCACAGCATCTTGATAGTTCTGAGTCAAATAGTGAGGGCCACCAGTGAATGTTGATGGTAGTATTGTTCTTTTGCCAATTATTCTTAAATCTGTATCACCATGTTGAATTGCATCTTGTACATTTCTATATAATTCTATTCGCAAATTTCCTTGATGTTCTAAAATCCATTTTAGTCTTACTCGTTCAATACTTGTATAAGCATCTACAATGAATTGTTGATATAGCCTTCCTGAATGAATCAAAGTTAGTCCTTCAGAGCGTTTATATTGAAGTATGTGTGTATAGTATTCCCTCATTGTTACATAAGATCTCTTTGAATGTTTTTTCTGTCTGTCTTGTACATAATTAATTTTTGGATGATATCCATCTTTTCCATATGGAAATAGTAATGGGTATTGCATAGCCATGAATGAAGGATGTAAATAGCTTATTCGTTGTAGACTTCCAGATTTCATTTCACAATGATGTCACGATATTTGGTCGTTTTATTTAGATTTCCAACAATTAGAGCTGCAATTTCTGATGCTCTTGGTGCATCATATTGTCTTCCTCTGAATTCTCTGGTATAATGCAATCTGATTTTGAAATTAGATATTTTTCCTAAGGAATATTTATCTCTAGCCATTCTAAAAACTTTCACCAACTCATTCCTTGTATCCAGCATTGATATAAATTCTTATGTAATATCTGCTCTTATTTTCATGTTATGCTGCCTTTTGTTCACTGCTTGGATTTTGTTTTGGACCTTATTTTGTGTATCATGAAAATAGAACTGGATAAAATGTGCATCTGCTCTATCTATCGGTATTAATGATCCGAGTCTATGATAATTTTCACCATTGATTCTATAGATGTATGGTCCAGATCTTTCATTTACTTTATCATCGACTTTAGCACCCTTAGAAGTCATAGAAAACATTGAATTGTATGCTCTGATATTTTTCAAGAATGTCTTTGATTTCTCATCAGTTATTCTTGTGAGCAAAATGTTTATAGGCTTAGGTGGATCTTTCCTTCTTGGTAGTTGGACTTTTCCTTGTTTACAACACAATTTGAATTTAGGATATAGTCACTTTAGTTGTCCCTTGTTTTTCTCTTGCTCCCAGAATATGGCATCACAATACATGCATTGAAGCATAGGGAAAATAATATAGTTCATGGTTTATTAAAGAATCTACTATTATTATTGAAAAGCAATTAGAAAAATCTTATTGAAATTGTAATTCATATTACAAAATATATTTGGTATGAATATTACCTGTTGGAATATTCATTGACATCTTTGTGGTTTATGTTGTATCATTTGCTCAATATATTTATCATTTAGTTTTTGTTTGCCTCTTTGTATATCAATCCTCCATTGTCTATGCATCTTCGCCTTCTTTGTTATATTTTATTTTCATTGTCAATTGTAGGTGCATAACATAATTTTATTGAAAGTATTCAATCGATAAATATTTTACCTGTGTTATGTATATCTTGCAATTGTAGATCAGTAGCAATAATGTTTTCTGATACTGGATCTTTTTTTTGTTTGGGAAGTTGATAAGAATAACGGTGTTTCCTTTTGCAGTCCAAAGCTTCTTTTCTTTGTATTCTATTTTCTTTGGCCTTGTCATGTTGTACTGAATCTGCATGAATTCTCATATCATATTAATCAAAGTGTGTTTATAGGAGTAAAAGGAATTTAGTTTAGGTATTGATTTTCATTTAAAAAAATATTTATTAACAAATATATTGTTTACAGATATGGAAATTAGTTGCAACAGATGGGTTGTTGAAGCTGAACATTTTTTGTAGTTTCTTCAATGTTAACTTGCAGATTGTGTTTTATTATATCCAAGCATCTGCGTTTTGTTATTTATAGACACTGAAGTACATTTTCCATTGACCGTTGAGATTTTTTAGATTTTTAATAAGTTGTTTAGTTAATGGTGCCTACTTATGCATAATGGTTACTCTGAATTTACTTTGTTTTTTTAAATGATTTTATCTTTTTAATGTTAACTAAGTTTTTCTTTTTTAAAATTTTTTTGGATTTAAATGTCAGAAATTGTGCTATATATATTTATGCTTGTGGTATATAGAATTGATGTTATATTGGGATATGTTGTGTAAGCTTTGAATTTTTAAGAATATTTAATAGACATAATATTGTGAAAAAAGTTTACAATTTGATGTTTTATGAAACTAATATTTTGTTACATATGTGACATTTAAAACTATGTCATTTGGCTAAATTATTGTATGGTCATTATATTTTATTTTTGCATAAAAAAGAGACATTAAAATTTGTGAATTTAGTATTTCTTTGAATAGTAGCTGTGTCATGTTGAATGAATCCTGTAATATTCCTTGAATAGATAATATGAATATGAAGGGTTGTTTGCTGAATTTAGTGTTGTTTTGAAATTAAATTGCATAAGGATATGGAAAAGAAATCTGTAAATATAGTATTTCTTTGGATGTTATGTCATCAAAAAATGCATCTTGTAATATTTATTAAATATATTGTTGGAATGTAAAAGGACTTTATTTTTTATTACTGATTGGTGTTGAAGAATGCAACGTGCAGTATTCTTTGAATGGATAATAGGAATTTGAAAGGGTTTTGATGATTTCAGAAATAATGGAGAATAAATTTATAAGAAAACTATTTTAAAAAATCTTAAATGATAGATATTAATTATGTATTTTGTTTAGCAATGTATATATACATTTGTAGAGTAAGTTCTTCATTGTTTTCTTCCTTGTTTTCTTTCATTGAAATATGGAGGTATACAATGGCATGCCTACTGAATCTACATAAGTAGGGAGGCCAAGTATTCATCCATTTATAGCAGAAACCATGGTTTTGTCAACTATGCAACTATAGTCGGATAAACCATATTATGCATTACCTGATAGGTGAGCGAATAAAATCCAGATGGTTTTGCATTGTGGAACATATGATTATGATAAGTATGTTGAAATATTTATTCCAATGTCTACAACCATGATTATTGATGGTGTTAGCTGCTGCAATTGGTGAACTAATTCTCATCCCTGGGTTTTTGATGTGCCTGGTTTGCAACATCCATTAACAATTATGTTTTTAAATGAAGAATATTTGGAGGCTGGAGAAACAAAGAGAAAAATGGATTGATACGTAAATTTCTATCAACCTTTTCTTGTTGCTGTTGTTGAATCTCGAAAGGAGTATCATATTCATAAGGATTTGTTCAAGCAATATACTAGGAAATGGAAATTTCAATTGCCAAGAGAATCAGGGAATACTATTTTGGCTTTACTATGATGTTCAAATGGTAAATGTGGAAGGATCTTCTGTTAGTGCAGCTGAAGTGGTTGATATAATGAGGAAGAGTAATGATGGTATAGTTACTGGAGATGTTTAAAAAAATATTATTGAGATTGGGTTAATGGCTAATAGGTGATGCAATAATTTAAATGTTTTCAATAATGGTGTATGACTGTTTCCTGATGTTGATGTCGTTGATAGTGTAGTACTGGTAATGATATGTCATGAACTTCGTTATTTTATAAGATGAATAAATGTTTTTTCTTTGCTTCATAAAATTGGAATACTGTTGAAGAATTGTAATGAACTTTAAGAGAGGCACTTTCTGTTGATCTTATATCTTGAAAATTCCAAACACAGGCTAGATTTTGTTGATAAAGTTAGAGATCAGATTTTGAATTTGTTTAGCAACCTAAGATATTAATTTGGTGTAATAAAGAGTGATACATATTAATTAGGTAAAGTTTGAAAAGACATATTGATATGATATGTCATAACTTGGTTGTTGGAGTGATGTCCTGATTCATGCTTGTATCTATTGTAGAATTGTGGAGAATATTGAAAAGGAAGACAATTGAATTTGTCAAAATGAAAATATCTGTGAGCGGTTGAAGATTCGGATTTATGAAGCTATATGATGCAGTTGTTACTATTCTTGGAATATTAATTCGTTTTTTATTCATGATTTAGTTTATTGTAAGAGCAAACTATTGTATACGATTTGAATATTTGAATTGAATAAGATTAAGGAAATGCCAAAATTTGTATTGTATTATGTGCTGAAAAAGATTATTGTGTTAATTAAATGACAAAGGCATATTTGCATATGAATTGTCGTAGAGTAATCATTCTAAAAAATCACAAAAGAAAAGTGAGCACTGCTTCATTCTCAGAGTAGATTGGCTTTTTTGAATCATGTCTCGCTTTATATCATCAAACAAATTCAATGATTCTTCAATTGGTCTATCCCTCGAAGGACAGTTCATCTTCTCCTCTATGTACTCTTTTATTTCTTCAAGTGTCTAGTTGAGTGTGAGAAAATTGAAAATATCTTAGAAAATGCATAAAACAGGAAGATGTTTAATATTTTGTAAATTTAAATATCTTATCTGTAATCATCATTCTTTTGTGCAACTTTTGAGCCAAATAATTGTACTAAAGTAGTTAAGGTGGAAAGTTAACCAATTTGGTGATAGACATCAGCATAGAATCGTATGATGAAAAAACTTAACCAACTTGGTGAACTGTGAAATGCTAACATGTACTGAAATATTGCAAGGAACATAAATAGATAGATATTAGATATAAAATTGGACAGAGTTTATGCTTGAACGGTTCCCATCGCATGTATTCACAATTTCTTCAATATGATCAATATTTTCTTTCTTCTTAGCTTCTGGATTTCTATCATCATAAATGTGAGCCAAGAGAAAACATGAATAACACAAATAAGGACAATCACCATTGCATTCATAATTAATCAATCGTTGCATTCATAATTTTCACAAAAATATGAACTAAAGTTTTATTTGTACATATATTTAGCACACGGCTGCCATTATGCCAGTGGTTGCCTTGTCCAACTTCAAGGACAGGATTCAAGGGGTACTCTTAGGTTGGAGCTCTATCATCCATATATAACTAAACTTGGTCAAAAGTAAATGAAGGTTAAAATGATTGCTTGATGTTCTTTATTTACTTGTTACTGCATTTCATCTAACACTGAAATTGCAAATTGTAAGGTGTTGCAAGAGGTTGTGGTTGGCAGAGGATTGGTGCTCTAGTGAATTTAGGCGCTTATTATCCAGATGGCCTGCCTTCTGCAATCACCTTTGGCTTCCTCTTCCACTTTGGAGGAAATGTAGCAAAATTCATTATAGTACTCAATCGAGAAAAGTTGCATTTTGCTAACATTCTTGATGCCACTGCTGCAGGGCTTGTGGATGGGAATAATAGGTGGGCGTGGCCTCCAAGCATTACTATTTTTACTTATTACATGTTAGAAATTATGCCCTCAAATACTATGTATTCTGTGTAAACATATTGCAATAAAATATTTATTCATTCAATTTAGTTTGTTTCTTCTACTATTACACATTTAAGGTGTAAATATGACAAGTAATGGTCTATGTGTTGGGTCGTTCTTCACAGTAAAGTATAGACCATGGGTACTTGTCATATAAGTAAAATTGAATTCTTAGTCATTTGATAGAATTGGGCATTTCATCAAAGTAAGGCCAATATACTTGCATGTTGGGTATGTGTGACTAGTTAGTTAAGACATACTTGTACAAGATAATTTCTATACTATATCGTCCCTTGTGGTTGTCTGAATAATCTAAATATCCAGGGTCTTGGGAAACATGACTTGGATGTTTGCTTTAGGGTAGCTCCTTTGAAAAGCAGAAACAATCCAGGAAGTCGTGGATCATTAGACTAGAAGCCTAAGGATGGTATATGTCATTTAGAGAAGTGTTAGTACACTTCTTCCTCTCTAAATGTATGGTGATGTATAGAGGGATATTTTAATTATTACACTTGTAGGTCGGAGACTTTGCTAACGTAGCATTGTCCTTGAGGTCAATATTTCCTTATGGTAATATTAAGAAATATTTAAAATGCATAATATAGCTATTTATATAGCAATGGTATTTTGGTCATTTTAGTAGCTAAGGCGGTATATCTTTTGGTCCCCAGTATAGACCGTGAGTCCTAATTAAATACGGACTAAAGAATTGATCTTAAATTAAATAAAATTTATTTTATTTAAGTAGCTTGATTTAATTATTGGGCTAGAATAAAATAAAGGCTCATGGAGAGAGAGAATTAATTAAATTAGTTTGGTGGGTTAATTAATTATTCAGGGCTTTGGTCCAGTTTGAATAATTAGAGATTAATCTGGAACTAAACTAATGTAGGCTTATTAATTGAACTAGTTTATTTGGGCTGAAAAAATTAATTATTTATTGGGCTATTAAGTTGGTTCTAATTAGAATAATTAATTTAGTCCAAAAGGTTAAACTAAGAATCTAATGGCCCAATCCAGTTTAACCTAGGGTTTTATTTAGATTAAACATGAGGATTGGAGATTATCGTTGTTTTTTACGGCCTCTTCTCTATGAAAAAGAAGCACACGTCTCTCTCTCTCTCTCTCCAGAAAATATTCCTTAGTTCTATAGTTGTTTACCAAACGGAATTAGGCAGACCATATACTGGAAGATCGAGAGTTTGGTATTCACTTACATGTAAAGACGGAGTAGGAGGCTTGCAGGCATCGCACCAAAGATTTCTACTAGCGCACCTACCCCGGTTGCACACATTTCGGTCCAGCCAATTCTTAGAATGAGGAAAAGAGGTAAATTTTTTTAAAACTTCAGAATCAGTACAGAGCCCAACCGGTACCGACACCGGCTCTGTTCGATTCCCCTGTTCTTGGTTTTTACCAGTTTTTCGATTTTCGCTTCCGCTGCGTGCCCTGTGTTTTCCCCTTTCTATGCCTTCAATTGGTATCAGAGAATGAAGGTTTTGTGAAAATATAGGGAGCATGCATCTAGTTGAATAAAATTGGACACATATGTGTGATTAAACCGTGATCCTTCGCTGTTTTGGTATGAATAAATTCTCTGTTAAACCTCTCGGATTGAGGTATAGGAGATGTGTAATTTACTATTTTTCTTAGCAAATCGTGTAAACCCAATATTAGAGGGTATGGGCGATTATTGGTTTTGGTTGATTTCATTGTATTGAGATTGAAATCGAAGAGCCAATGGTACCAGAAGTTGTGCAGAAAAATAGAGGAAATTCGCAAAAGAAAATCGCAAAAAAAAAAACTGTAGGAAGAACCCGGTCAGAGCCCAACCAGTGTCGGCTGGGATGGCCAAACCGGCGCCGGTTCGGGTCTAGAATCTGGTCCACCATTGGTTGCCCATGGGTCCTGGTTTTGTGCGGCGGGTGCAATAGACCAAGGAGAAATTTTTTAATTTTCCTTATAATTTTTCTTGCAATTTCTTTTGATTTTGGGGTCTATACCAGGCGAAGTTAATATTCAAGGAATATTTATGTATGAAAAATATTAGTAAGGGATTTTAGGATTAAACAAGATCATTAATTAATTAATATGTTTAATTATATTATCTGGGCACTTAGGTTTAAAAATAAAAGAGTATGAAAACGTCTACTGTTTTCTAGCATGCTATTTATTTTTATGTACCTATGTGCATGGTTTCTCAAAGACTAAAGTCTTTGGGAATATTTTTGACAAAGAAAATATTTTTCTACAAATTAAATGGTTATTTTAACTTGAACAAAAATTAATCCTTAGATATTTTCTCAAAGGATTTAATCATTGACATAGAAAATATATTAGATTTAGATATTTTTGTAAGTTAAAATAGAAAGCCATTTTGTTTTATTTTGGCAAAAGAAAATTTGTTTTGTCAAATAAACTTGAGACCAAAGTCTCTAGAAAGTTTTAATTGAAAATTTTTTGAAATCATTAAGTTTTTTAACTTAAATAAAATTAGTCCATGGAAAAATTTCTCAAATGATATATACCTTGACATAGAGATTTTAATGGATTTAGACATTTTATTTTTGAGTTAAAGGGAAAACTTAATGGAAATTTTTAAAAGGATATTTTTTAGAAAACCCTTGTTTTAAAAGATTAAGTGGGTGAGGGGTTCCAACGGCCCCACGGCTTCCATCACGATCCTCATTAGAGATCGTGGGTCGCCTCACATCACCCTGGAAGTGAACCCGTATAGAATGGGGATACTTCAAGTATCTAGATCTAATAAAGGGATATAATTAATAACCCGAGACACGTACTATGATCAGCCAGCCCCTCGTTGGAAGTTATAGTGCGAGGCATGTTCATAGGAAATGAGAGAAAACGGCCATCCCCTCGATGGAGTTATCTTCTGGATTTTTACCTAGAAGGAAAATTAATTTGTGGCGGTTAACACACTTAGTTTATGGAATTGCTAATCTTCCCAAGAAGCTATGTCAATTTTTCTAAGAGCCAAATTAATTATTATCAGTTTTGATAATAAGGATAAAGTGAACAAATTTGTTTTGTTTTCACAAACTAAATTCTTTTCTTTTATTTTTGATTTTTCAGAAATGGTGGGAGGTTCTTTTAGTCCATTGGCCATTATTCTCAGAGAGAATAAGCTAACGGGACCAAATTATGTGGATTGAAAGAGAAACCTGGACATAATACTCACAGTGGAAGAGTATAAGTATGTCTTTTACGAAACCTACCTTGTTATCGGGGAAGGTTCCACCGCCGAGAAGCGTGAAGCTGAGAAGGCACGGAAGAAGGTCGACGAGATGACTTGTTATTACATGTTGGCCTCCATGTCTAATGTGTTCTAGTCCAAACATGAGCACATTACCATTGCGTATGACATAACTCAATCATTGGCCACGATATTTGCGGATAAGAGCCGGCCCGTAAGGCTTCGAACTATAATTAACACTAAGATGGCTGAGGAAGCATCAATCAAAGAGTATATTCTCAAGATGATTACTGCTTTTGAGGAGACAGAAATCTTAGGGGCTATTATTGACCCCGAGAGCCAAGTGGATATGGTTCTCGAATCTCTACTGGGTTCTTTTACTCAGTTCAAATTGAATTACAACATGAACAAGTTAAACATGAGTTTAACTGAGTTGATGAAAGAACTCCAGATAGCAGAAAAGGTCATGAAGCCACAATCTAAGGCTATAATTGCTAAGGCTTCATCTTCTAGAATTGGGCCCAAGCCCGAAAAGTTCAAGAAGAAGAAGGGGAATGCAACGGTCCAACCCAAGACCCAGCCCAAAGACAAACCCAAGGGCAAGTGCTTCAAATATGGACTAAAGGGACACTGGAAAAAGGAGTGTCCAGATCTTCAAGCCAAGAAGAACCCCACAGGTAATGTTTTCTATCTAGAGTCTATATTAATGGTTGGATCAACTTCCACTTGGATTATTGATTCAGGAACAGCTGATCACATCTGTAACTCCTTGTAGGGGTTTAGAAAGATTAGAAGACTCCAGAAGGGTGAACATGGACTATGTGTAGGAAATGGAGCACAAGTTTGGGCTCTTGCAGTGGGAGAGCTGGATCTTATTTTTTATTATAATAGAATAGTGGTTTTGAAAGATATTTTATATGTACCTGGATTTCGATAGAATTTGATTTCAGTTGCGAAACTAATAAATCAAAGATATTCTATATCTTTCCATTCTGGTATTTTCATTCAAGTATTAACCCATTCAGAGGTTAGTCCATGATGGGCCTTTGGGCTCATTGAGATTAAAAAATTAGTCTCAGTGTGAGTTTTGCCTGATGGGAAAGATGACCAAAAGGTCATTTACCCCTAAGTCGGATAGAGCCAATGAGGTATTGAGTCTTGTTCATATTGATGTGTGTGATCCCTTGTCTGCACCAGCTAGAGGGGATTTTGAGTACTTCATCACTTTCACGAATGATTGTACAAGGTTCGGTTACATTTACTTGATGAGATGCAAATCTGACTCTTTTAACAAGTTCAAAGAGTTTAAGGCTGAGGTGGAATGTCGGACAGGTAAATTGATCAAAACTTTACGATTGGATTGTGGTGGAGAGTAACTCCCGGGTGAATTCAAAGACTACATGGTACATCATGGGATAGTATCCTAGCTCTCTGTGCCGGGGACACTCCAACAGAATGGAGTAGCTGAGAGAAGGAACGGGACATTGATGGAAATGGTCCAAAGTATGATGTCTCATGCTATTCTTCCAATATCTTTTTTGGGTTATGCCCTGGAAACAGTGGCATACATTCTGAACTTGGTGCCTTTCAAGTCAGTACCTAGGACTCTTTATGAGATGTGGATTGGGCGTAAGCCAAGTCTGAATCATCTCAGGATATAAGGTTGTCCAGCTTATGTACTGGTCAAGAGAGACAAGTTGGAACCAAGATCAGAATTATGCTATTTTGTTGGGTATCCAAAAGGGACAAATGGTGATTACTTTTATCATCTTAAGGAGTAGAAAGTACTGGTTAGTACCAATGCTAGATACTTAGAGGATGATCAGAGTACTTTCACGAAAGGTTCAACTAGGTTGGAACTTAAGGAGAAGTTATCTTCAGAATCAACTTCTTCTGACCCAATTATAGAATAAGAAGAGGCACAGCCTCAAGAACCTGTACAAATAGAGCTTTATCGTAGTGGGAAAGTGTCTAGGGTTCCGGAGAGATAGACTGGAGAAGCTTTCGAGCTAATCTCCGACCATCAGGAACAACACCCCACTAGATACGAGGAGGCTATTGCTAATGTCGATGCAAATCTATGGCATGAAGTAATGAAAGTCGAGATTGAGTCTATGTACCTCAATCAGGTTTGGGATCTTGTAGCTTCACCTGAAGGGATAAAATCCATTGGGTGTAAGTGGGTACACAAGAGAAAGAGGGGAGTAGATGGGAAGGTGGAAACCTTCAAAGTTAGGCTTGTGGCGAAAATGTATACTTAGAAAGAGGGAATTGATTATGAGAAAACCTTTTCCCCGGTAGCCATACATAAGTCTATTTGTATCCTCCTTACTATTGCATGTCATTATGACTACGAGATATGGCAAATGGATGTCAAGACGGCATTTTTAAATAGCCATCTTAGGAAGACATCTATATGTCCCAACCGGAATGCTTTATTGCTGAAGGCCAAGAACATATAGTTTGCAAGTTTAAGAAGTCCATTTATAGACTTGAGCAGGCATCGAGAGCATGGAATATTCATTTTAATGAGATTGTAAAGTCTTATGGTTTTATTCAAAATGAGAATGAACCATACGTGTACAGGAAACTTGAAGGCATTAATGTGGTTTTTCTTGTCTTGTATGTGGATGACATTCTACTCATTGAAAATGATATAAGGTCATTGTCATCTATAGAGGTTTGGCTGTCTAGTCAATTCAGTATAAAAGACTTGGGAGAAGTCAGCTACATTCTCGGGATTAGACTTTTTAGAAATAGGAAGTAGAAAATGTTAGGATTATCCCAAGCGACATACATTGACAAGATGCTGGCAGGTATAGCATGGACTCATGCGAGGGAGCTCTAATTTCTTGCAGACATAGGTTGTCATTTTCTTCAAGGGACTGTCCTAAGTCTCAAGAAGAAAAAGACAGAATGAGTAGGACTCTCTACGCTTCGGCTGTGGGAAGTCTCATGTACGCCATGTTGTGTACTAGGCCAGATATCTTCTTTGTCGTAGGCTTAATTAGTAGATATTAGTCAAACCCTGGGGAGGCTCATTAGCATACTGTAAAGTATATTCTTAAGTATCTCAAGGGAACAAGAGATTACATGTTGGTTTACAGGGCTGATGACTTGGTTCCTACAGGATACACAGACTTAGACTTCTAGGCGGATAAGGATAAGAGAAAATCTACTAGTGGATATGTCTTCACCTTGTCTGGAGGAGCCATTTCATGGAAGAGTATCAAGCAATCTTGCATTACTGACTCAACTATGGAAGTTGAGTATGTGGCAGCTTCGGAGGCATCCAAGGAAGCAGTCTGGCTTCGGAAGTTCCTTTTAGAACTTGGAGTCATGCCACACATGGACATGCCAATTGTGATGTATTGCAACAATATTGGAGCAGTATCATAATCTAAAGAACCCAAGAACTACAAGAAGGGGATGCACATCGAGAGAAAGTACCACCTGATCCGGGATTTCATCCAGAGACGGGAAGTCTTGGTGGAACAAATTGCCTACGAGAACAATCTAGCTGATCCATTCACCAAGCCTTTGGCTGAGAGAGTCTTCAAGAGACACTTAGACACCATAGGGGTGGACACCTTCGGACTTACTTACTCTTAAAGTGTAAGTGGGAGATTGTTGGGAAATATGCTCTCTTAGACTAGATTTTTGATGTAAAAATTGAATGTTTTAATAAAAGAATTTATTTTCAGAAATTGTTTGTAAATTTATATTTTATTTGTGCATAATTACATTTGGAAAAAACCCATTGTGTTTAAGTAAATGGCCTATGTGAATGGAGGTCTTTCACAATAAGGTATGGATTACAGGTTACTTAACACATAAACGTTAATTCTTAACCGATTGATGAGAATGGGAATCTCATCATGTCTAGGTTATTATATTGTGAATTTCAAATGGGGAATGGCTTACCTTTAGCTACTGAGTAGTCCACTCACTTCATGACATAATCGTATTTCGAATACGTAGAACAGGACCTGTAGTAGTGGTTTCTAAAAGTACTATATGGTAGAAACCTAGACTACTACCTCTACAGGGTGGACTAGTACTATACGACTTGAGTATGAGTTGGGGGTCTGACGAAGCTGGGAGCATGTACTTTGATATGCTATAGTTGAGGTTCTATTGTAAGGCCAATATACTTGCATGTTGGGTATGTGTGACTAATTAGTTAAAATAGACTTATACAAGATAATATTTATACTATATCACCCATTGTGGTTGTTTGAATGATCTAAATATCCAGGGTCCTGGGAAACATGACTTGGATGTTTGCTTTAGGGTAGCTCCCTTGGAAAGCATAAACAACCCAGGAAGTCGTGGATCATTGGACTAGAAGCCTAAGTATGGTAGATGTCATTTAAAGAGGTGTTTGTACACTTCTTCCTCTCTAAATGTATGGCGATGTATAGAGGGATATTTTAATCATTACACCTGTAGGTCGGAGACTTTACTAACGTAGCATTGTCCTTGGGGTCAATATTTCCTTATGGTGATATTAGAAAATATTTAAAATGCATAATACAACTATTTATATGGTAAGGATTTTTGGTCATTTTAGTAGTCAAGGCGGTGTGTCTTTTAGTCCCTAGTATAGACTGTGAGTTCTAATTAAATACGGGCTAAGGAATTGATTTTAAATTAAATAGATTTTTTTTATTTAAGTAGCCTGATTTAATTATTATGCTAGAATAAAATAAAGGTCCATGGAGAGAGAGAATTAATTAAATTAGTTTGGTGGGTTAATTAATTATTCAGGGCTTTGGCCCAATTTGAATAATTATGGATTAACCTGGGACTAAACTAATATAGGCTTGTTAATTAGACTAGTTTATTTGGACTGGGAAAATTAATTATTTGTTGGGTCATTAAGTTGGTTCTAATTAGAATAATTAATTTAGTTCAAAAGGTTAAACTAAGAGTCCAATAGTCCAGTCCAATTTAATCTAAGGTTTTATTTAGGTTAAACAGGAGAATTGGAGATTATCGTTGTTTTTACGGCCTCTTCTCTGTGAAAAAAGAAGCACACGTCTCTCTCTCTCTCTCTCTCTCTCTCTCTCTCTCTCTCTCTCTCTCTCTCTCTCTCTCTCTCTCTCTCTCTCTCTCTCTCTCCAGAAAATATTCCTTAGTTCTGTAGTTGTTCACCCAACGGAATTAGGCAGGCCATATACTGGAAGATCGAAAGTTTAGCATTCACCTACATGCAAAGACGAAGTAGGAGGGCATCGCACCAGAGGTTTCTACCAGCGCACCTACCCCAGTTGCACACATTCCAGTCCAGCCAATTCTTAGAATGAGGAAAAGATGTAAATTATTTTTTAACCTCGGAATCAATACAAAACCTAACCGGCGCTAGCTAGGGCTGCCGGTGCTAGCACCGGCTCTATTTGGTTCCCTTGTTCTTAGTTTTTTTCCAATTTTTTAATTTTCGCTTATGCTGCATGCCCTGTGTTTTCCCCTTTTTATGCCTTCAGTGTAATGGCTGAATGGCCTTGCTAAAGGATGAGCTATAATTATCCTAGGGAAAGAGAGAGAGAGAGAGAGTTCTGCTATTTTGAATTTTAAAATTAGGAAAATATAGAAATGTTTGAGGTAGAAGATTTAGTAATGGTGTTTTCTTCTTGAAGGTTTCTTGTCCTTTAATAGTAGGTGGCTAGTATAGCTATGTTTTGATTGTGAAATGGAAGAGTGTTTCAGTCTTATAGTTGGCCGAAAATGGCTGTACAAGAGAGGAGAAAATTCTGGTTTATTCATCTAGTTAGGTGAGAGTTTAATGGAGGAAAAGTTAGAATTTATTTTTCAAATTTGAAAAGTTTTGAATGAAGTAAAGTTAGGAGTAGTTTGAGGTGTGTTAATACAGCTCTAATGGCTATAGTGGATGAAGAAGACAAGATGTTCAGTCTATGGCTTCAAGGTAGCCGAAATTGTTGAAGATAATTGAGGAAGAAATTAGTTCTTGACTTTGCTAAGCAAGCTGGAAAAATTTTGAGTTTAGCTACAAGAATTCTTAAGATATGGAAGGATTTTTTAGCAGAATTTTCGAACCATTTTGAAATAGATTTTCAGCTGAAACTTATGAGTGTTTGAAGGTCTATAAATGGTGATTTTCTAGCCATCGTCTTGGAGATGAAGGGGGAAAGTTTCAAGTGTTCTTATGCATGAGTTGATGGCTCAACTTCCATGTCTAACTCTTGGTAGTTTGCTGAAAATTTTCTGGTTTGGTAAGGCTGTAGAAGTTGTGAAATTCCAAGGCATTTTCAGCTTTCCTATGTACACAAAATGATTGGTTGCTAGTAAGAATTATATAGGCAAATGTTGCTCCAATTTTCAAAAATCAGCCAAGAAGGATTGCTGGAAAATTTTACAGATTTAAACCCAAACTAGAATAAGAAGAAAATGTATTTCTTGGAAGAAAAGCTATGGTGATTTAATTGAAAACCATTTACTTATTTTTCTTCATTAATTTCGGTCATTTTCCTATCTCAAAAGCTGAAAATTTCAAAAATTCAAGCCAAGATTTATCCAAGACATTTTATAGAAATTGAAAAGAATTAAAGAAATAGAAGTATTTTAAATTTAAATAGGTTAGGACAAGGCTTGCTAAAATGATGGAGACCAAAACTCTTCTAGATTTTATTTTAGGATAAGATCACATGGTTAGGATATTATCATTGTGTCTTTCCTAAGACAACATTCCTAACTTTAAGGAATGTAAGAAAAGAAAAATACAAACATTAGTTAGGATAATTAAGAATAAAACTTAGGTGATGGGATTTGAACTCAAGACCTTAGAGATTAAATCACAAAGTTCTAGCAACTTAACCACATTAACTCTTGTTCTTATTTTTCTAACTAAATTCTCTTTCTTTCTAAGCCTTAAGCCTTCTTCCTAATTTGACCTTAAATAAAATTTTATTTTTACCCTTACTACTCAATAAGCATAAATAAACTATATAACCCTTATATTACAATTCTAAGGCACACGAATTTATCCAAAAAATATATTTTTATACAATATGATATGATATGCACCCCTTCCCTCTAACTCTAGGGTAGGTTTAGGTGGGATTTTACATGGTCTCTCTTAAAGTATTATAATTATAGAAACCAGACTATTATTGCTATAGCGTGGGCGGATACCTTCATACTTGAGTATAAGTTGATAGTCTGGCAAAGCTAGAGTTTTGCACTTTGATGTATGTTGGGTGAGATTTCTTTTATGAGATCAATATCCTTGTACGTTGAGTATATTACTCTAGTTAGTTAAGACGGACTCATGCAACAGAGTTTCTATGCTTCACTTAGTGAGGTTAAATCACCCCCCTTGTGATTGTCCAGGATAATCTAATGATTTAGGGCCTTGGGAACGCGACTCTAGAATGGATGTTTTTGGGTAGCTTCTAATGATAAGTAAGTACATTTAAGTGAGTCATAGATTATTAAACTAGAGATATACGGATGATAGATATCTTTGAGATGGGTATTAATACATTTACCATATCCCATTGATAGGTGTTACATAGAGGAGTATTTTCATTATTACACTTGTAGATCGGAGATATTACTTTAGCAATATTATTCTTGGGGTCAATTTTTTCATATAGTGATAAATAGAAATATTTAAAATGATAAAATACAACTATTTAATAATAAGGACATTTTGATCATTTTAGTAGCCATGAATAATATGTCTCTTGATTCCCGAAGTAGCTCAAGTTACCTTGGTATTATTTAGACATAATCTGGGCTTAATAGATAATTATTTGGAAGAAAAATAAAATTTATTCTAAGAGTCCTATTAGAATTAATTAATTAGTCTTAGGTTTTAATAAAGTCCATAAAAGATAATTAATTAATTAAGAAAATTAGGTTGGAATAAATTAATTAATTGGGATGATATATGTTGACATATATTAAGAGTCTAATTAAAATTAATTAATTAATCTTGGATATTTAATGAGGCCCAGAAAAGATAATTAATTAAGTGGATTGGACCAATCTTGGATTGTTTTTTTTTTTTTGCACGGCACCTGACTCATTAGGGCTTCATGTTTTCGGCTATTAGGGCTTAAGAAAGCCCTAGGGTGGCTGAATATAGTGACATGAGGAGGAAAAAAATAATAACGTTGTTCTTGTGAGTTCTCTTCTCTAGAGTGTGTGTGCCGTCTCCTCTCTCTAGTCTTTCGTCCTTTCTCTTTTTTCTCTATAGTAGAGTGTGTTTTGATTATCCAAAAGTAGCTTTCACCAAGCTAATGCCAAAAGTAAGATAGAGTCATACTCCGGAAAATGAAAAGAAGTAGCTTGTAGACGATTGATGTGTAGGAGTTCTAGTTGAATAACAGGCACCTCATTTTCTCCCTCCAACGAAAGAAGAAGTTTTGATGCAACCCGTCCCAACGTTGGTTAATCCACCGCCAATAAAGAAAAGTAAATACTTTCTCCTAGATATGGCTCGAACAAATTGAAAAATTTTTCACTACGTTTTCTTTGATATTTTCCGTTTTGATCCTTCATTACAATGCCCACAATTTGGGAGAAAGAAGTAAATCAAATTCTCAAGTATAGTTAGTCACTAAAAATTTAGATTTGACATGGCTTCTTTTTTCATCTTTCACCACATTAGTACCAGAATCAGCAGCTCTTCCTATCATCTCCACTTGGCTGTTTTCTGTGGTAAAATTTAGTTACAGAAATACAATACATTCTTGAGTTTTACAATGATGTGGAGAAAATTTGTGCTTTGTCCTTTAGCATAAGGCATCAACCAATAACTATAGCAATAGACTTCAAGAAATTGAAAGTGATCTTGACAAATAAATTGCAGCTAATTCATTACTCAACAACATTTAAGCACCTTGCAGAAATTATGAAAGTGACTCAATCAAAATGACTCTTGTATGTTCAATAAGATAATTGATATCTATTGAAAGTAAGACAGTTAATATCTAATTGTAATAACCATATAATTTTGTCAAAATATTCAGGTGCATAATCTAGCTTGCCGTTTTTTTTCCCATCGACATTCTAATGATGTTTTGCAATTTAACTGTATTATTCATCTAACTCCTCTCTTGTAACTCTTCTTCAGCCCAGTTTCAATCTTTTGTTTTCTTGAACATCTGGTAGCTGTTTGGTTTGTGTTCTCATCTGTCTCCTGTAAAAAAATATGGAATAGTCTTTTCATTTGATATTATTAAATTAGCTGGTGGAAAAAAGATATGGCTTTTGTTTTTCATACCAGCCAATTATTTCTCTTTTTATGTCTTCTTTGATGGGTGTTTTTGTTTATACCATATCATCCACTTCTTTTCCTTCTTCCTCTATTGGATGTTCTTCATTTTCCTAAAGAGTTTGTCAAGCGAAAATATGTGTGAGCATCCTTAATTATGTCTCATTAGTAAATAGTCATGGAAATAACATTGAATGTTAGTTACCTTTGTTTGTTCTTCACTTTTCGGAACTATATCCGATGGATGATGGATTTAATTCACTATAAAACTTTCCCTTGGCAATTCTCGTGTCTGTTCATTGAATTTGACTTGGCAAATATATGTTTTGCCAATTATATTCTTCAATGGTCCAGGTATAGCATCATGCAATCCTTCCTATATTAGAATGAGGATTTTTTAGAGTCACTTTCATTGTCAAAAGTCTTTTCAAAATGTAACAGCATAGTCATATTTTCAGTGTTTATTGTTTATGTAAGAAGTATACCTCTACCACTCTTAGAGCTAGTTCACTTACTTACATCCCCAAAATCTTCTCAACATCTCTATCAAAGAAAATAAAACGCCCTTGTGTTGTGTGATCAGCAACAATTACTTCAACTCGATATATGCATTTTCAAGAATTTAGAATATTTCTTATTATTATTTTTTAAATTCATGAATTCAAATTTGTTGAGCAGTGTATGGTTACCTTGAATCTGGATAATCTTCTGTTCTAATACATGATTCACATGCCAACTTTTTTCCATAAACTTTGAGTTTCTTTCTACATCTTGTGCAAGAATTATATCTCCATCTATTGTATGTGTCAATGTCCAACACAAAAATGCTACAGTAGCATGTCCTTTCCTAATTCAACAAGTTAATTGCAGCATGGTGAAATGGTTTTTCTTTCTTTTTCTATGGTATAATATTGGAAAATCTATGCCAGTGAATAAAGGAAGAAATAGAATAAAGTCACCATGAACACAGGTGTAGAATAGAAAAAATTGGGGAATCTAAAAAATTTATAACATAATTTTGTACAATATTTCAGTACCATTTTATCTCCGTTTTTTATCATTGCATTTAACTTAACCAAATTTCTCTTGTTTTGCTCATATTGTTGTGTAGTTAACACAACTGTTCCAATTGTCAATTCCGTTGCTATTTCTATCTTGTGGTCTTCCTCACGCCTATTTAATCAATGAGAAGGTAGATTTCTGATGTAGTTTTTTTCATATATTTTTGCATATTTGATTTTTTCGGGGTTTAGGAATTTTGCACTTACTTCTGTTTGAAGTTTTCTACTTCTACAATTTCCAAGTCAAGGTAGATCTTTGCTGCACTGCTACTTGATATTGATGCATGCCCTTGGTCATTTTTCATTATCATCGATGTGAAAACAACAATTTACACTATCTGGCTACCAAGCACTTCTGTCCTTTGAATAACATTTGAATTGTTTCCCCAAAGCATCACACCTATCTCCTTTCCCCTCAGTTCAAAATAGTTTCAATCACTAATATATTTACTTGTGTATATGTATTTTTAGATATCATAGGCAAAACTTACTTGTCATCCTTTATTGTTACAGTAAATCTACTTGGTTTCCCATTTGAGACCTTTGTTCAATAGCTGATACTATTGTTATCATTCCAATTGCATTTGAAAGAGAATTAAGGAAACGAACATATATATCTATTCAGACTGTTTTTTTTAAAAAACTTTTTTTTACCTTCCCAAATGTTTTCCAACTTCTAATCGAAGGTTGGGTTGTTTTAGTAAGGTTATTCAAATAGCCAAGCATATTCGAATTGAAAGCATACTAAAGAACATGGACTAGGGTCAATGCTCGGTTTTGTTTTGGTTTTTTATCCAGCAGCAGGATGCAAAAGTTTCGTATCAAAGCTACAGTACATATGCTGGCAATCATGCATTATGTTGATTCAATAGGTATGTAATAACATTTTGTTTTGGATGATCATTATGCACATGAGAAGGTTGCATTACACATATTTTCAATTAGGAGATTTTAGTCTGAAAACTTCACATGATAGGATGCAGTGGTCTACAACGAAAGATAGGATGAGATTTCAGTATACAGTGGTTTACAATGAAAGATAGGATGTAGATTATCATCACCTTGTAACATTTGCAAAAGCACATGCACGCAACATACTATACAATGGTCTACAACGAAAGATGGCGTGCAGATTCTGATCACTTTTTACATTTGCAAAAGCTCATGCACACAACATTTTGTTCAATTCTAAGCATGATGCTTTCAAATTCTAAATTCTTATTTACACATAATTAATCAAACAAAGTTTTCAATTTCTTCATGTGGTGGTTATAAGAGTTTTGGATCACAAGTTCTCGTGCTAACCAAATGGTTAGTCAATCATATGAATGCATGATTGCAGTCATGACAGATTGCGCAAGTGTGACAGAACAATATGCCATTAATCCGTTACCAACTAAGAGGGTAATGTCTCCACCATGGGCTTCAATATATTCATATTGCACAAAATGGAATTTGTGTCTTGGAATTTCTGGTTGATCCTCCTTCAATTCTTCTATGTACATGCTTCTATCAATGACAATCTGTAGATCCTCATCCAACACTTTGTAGTTTGGCCTAGGTGATTGAAGGCTGAAATTTTTCATCATATAAAAATTCCCTTCTTTAATAGTATTCTGAAAATGAATGACAAATTTTCTTTTAATAATACAATGCTTCATGTTCTCCTACATAAGCAATGACATTTACCGTTAAAAATTGTATACATAAGCAATAACATTTACAATTAATAGATGTATAAAGAGGTAACATTTCTCCCTGGATATTCAAAAATAAAAAATACTTTTAACAAATATATCAACGTCTTACATTTTTCACAGATATTGAACACATATCAAGAGTAAAAAATCTCTCAACAGGTAATCATTTTTTTAACAGATATTGAAGGATTTAAATAACCCTTAGAAGAGGTAATAATTTAACAGATATAATGTATCAGACATCCTTAGAATTGATTATACCTTTTGCATCCAAGGCCAAAAAATCTATACTCATAATCTCTCCTGGTCTTTAAGCATTATATGTATCCCGCATTCGTATGATTCTAAAAAGCACTCTTTTATCTTGCTTTCCTTTTGTTAACTCATTCAGTAAGATGATTTGGAATCTTCCTTTTGTTATTTCTACAACTCAAAATGCAAAAACACTCTGTAATATCAAATCTGCTAACTGCAGTAATCTCTTTCTCTGTTTTTGTGTTTTTTGCTTAACAATACCTATCCCTCTATTACATAACCCACACATTTATATAGAGTAGTAATTTCGTAGACAGTAATGAGCTTATGAAGATTTACCTGATGCCGAGCTTTTAATCTGGTCACATATCTCCGATCACTTCAGTTAATGTTAGGGAAGAATCGAAGAGCATAAAAAGGAGATCAGAAAATGATCAATTGAATGGTTGAAGATAAAAAGAGAGGAAGTTGAGGAAGTTATCAGTCGGAACAGATGTGAGCATTTCAACTACTCAGCTCTGTGTCGTTACATTCAGATTCTTCGCATCGTGGAAGATTAAGCAATGATTGAAGCATTATGGTGACTGATTGTAGACCCAAAATCGAACAGACAAAACACAATCAGATGAGGGAATCGAAGAGGCGACGAAAAAAGTGAAGGGATCAAGAATTGGCTTTGCAAGATAGCGGAGTTGAAGCCCGTGAATCTGAGTCAAGTATAAAGAAGTTGAAGGAAGCTGAAAGCTCCCTCTGGAAGTCAGATACCACATGTCATGCTTTCCATTAATTTCACATGACATATGGCAACACCACAAGCTTTCCCCTTTGGCTTATATATATATATATATATATATATATTCAAATTTCTTCTGTCCTTCTTCTTTTTTTGAATAAAATATTTAGTCCTTTCATCCACCATGTGATGGTTAATACAAAGTCAACATTTATTTTTTGGACCAAACTTGTTAATCGAAAAAAGTTTATGAACTAAATTAGCCAATTTGTCAGCTATTGAAAGGCTTAAGAATGACGGTTTCTTTTGTGAGTCTACATGGTCAACTAAGAAAAAGAAAAAATATATAGCACTTCCATTGGTTTTTTATATATTCGAGTAAATCTTTTATATTAAGGAAGTTATTAAATTTATAAATTTATATTTTGAAAAGTTTCTTAATTTACTTAAGTTAATTATTTAATTAATACTTTATCTATCTTTTCCCTTTTACTTTGGAATCTGTATGAAGAATTATTATTATTATTATTATTATTATTATTATTATTATTATTATTATTATTATTATTATTATTATTATTATTATTATGTAAGTTTAAAAAAATTAAGTTTTTAGTTAATAATATTTCCTTATTATTTAAAAATAAAAGTAAAATGCAAATTTAAGTGTTAATGTTAGGTAATCTTGTATCGGCAATAATAAAATTAATAACCAATTAATGTCATGATTTAATAGAATAATAATGATATTAAAATTAGAATAATTTTTTAGATTTTTTTAATGACAAATATTTGTGATAAAAAAAAAGGTTTTTCTATGCATACGTTAATTTAGATAAATAAGAATATTTATGGTTACTAATTTATATATCAAAATTTTTAAACCTTTAAAAGATATAATTATTATATATCCATATTAAAGATTTATTTAAGATAACTATATAAATTAAAAAATCAGCTATAAATTATGATAGATCAAAAAATTGAGAGAGTATACCCTCAATCTAAAATTAAATGGTCATATCTCCCTTCTTAATTTAATTGTGTTAAAATGAATATTTACTTTTTAAAAAATATATATTTCTCTTTAAATTTCTATTATTAACTTCTATCAATCTACCAATAATCATATATATAATTTCATACAAAGATAGTATGTAGTTACTTAAAAACATTATTTATTAAGTAATAGATTTTATATTGAATTCATTATCTATTACCTACACACACATACAAATTGGTGGATTTAGTCCTAAAATTTTTTTGATTGGCAAGTTTGGCCCCTAAAATTATACTTTGACTTTATATTGACCGTCACATGATAGGCAGAAGGACCAAATATTTTATTCGAAAAAAGGACTAAAAAATTTAACAATAAGAATTAAGAATCAAACTTATCAATCGAAAAATGTTTAGGGACTAAATCCACCAATTTGCCTTCGTTTACCTAGTGAAAAGTAAGAATTGTACATGGACTAGTTTTAGTTTGCCAGCCTTTTTTGGCCTATGTAGCTTCTTCAAAGTTATAATGGTTTTTTAAATTGTCCTAGTATCATGGGTTGGCCAATTTGATATCAACGAACCGTAAGGTTCTAGAAATCTTAATGACTAAGAAGATCAACTTTGTTCCAAAGTAGCGGAAGCGATAAACCGAATGAAAACTCACTAAGTTGTGGAGGAAACAATGCTAAGGAAAGTTATAGAGAATACTTATAAAAATGCTAAACCTCTTGAGCTACTCTTTATTACAAACATAAACTATTTTACGATGCCTCTCACTTGTTTGGTTACAAATAATAAGAGTTTGGCCTATTTATAGGCAAGCCATGATCCCCTGAGGGTTCTAGAGAATTCCCACAAAACTCTTACAACCTACCCTCTCTAGAGCCTTTCACACGATTCCACACTGTTCTACAAGATTCTACACTATTTTAGTCTACTCTAGTATCTTATATGTACATGTTCTAAACTCTTTTACAATGTACAAGACAAACCTAGAGACTCCTGCAATATTTTAGAAAGAATTATCGACAATACCATAGAAAGACCTACAGGTTGACCGTTTGACCAACTAGGTTGCTCCGATCCCGTTTAGAATGTTTCGGTCTTCTCTGAGCCATTCTGGCCCATTCTAGCCCTTGCTTAAAGGTTTAAAATGGCAAAAATATCAAACCAAAAGCATGCTTACAAAATAAAAAATTTACCTTTATGATTGAATGACCCTTTTCGTACTGAGGAAGATGTCTGTACAAGGATTCTTGAAGCTATTAGATCATGTCCTTGTAAACGTCGACTGCGTCTCATTCACACGAAGCCTTTGATCTTCCGAAATGATGCACTGTCGACTGCCGGTGAAAGGTTGAAAAGTTGGGTTCAGCTTAGCTTTTGAAAGCTTTTGTGAGTGATTGGGTTTTGCTATAAATGATGAACTACGAAGTGCCTCCTCTTTTCTTTGCATTTCACTTCATTTTTATCAATTCCCTTCCACACCGAGAGAGAGAAGCTAACTACGTGAAAATAGATAGTAGCCATGCTTTCTATTATCCTTCACACAAAATAATACGGGATCCATCCCGTGTTGTTTTTTTAACTATTTATTTATTTATTTATTTATTTTTAAAATTATATTTTAAACTTTGTCTTATTCATTGGGCCAGATAAAATTATTTATTCTTGGTCTTAAACACCCATAAATAATAAATCTCAATTATTTATTTTTTGGGTTTCATTAAACAATCCAATAAATAATTAACAAGTCCAAATAGACTAATATAAACTATCAGGCCTTTTAACTAGTTTTATATCTAGATTAATTTTTTAATTATTTAATTTGGGTCTTAGACCCTAAATAATTAGTTAATCAATTAAACTAGATAAAATATATACTATTTCTCGAGTCTTTTATTTTATTCTAGTTCAATAATAACTTAGACTACTTAAATAAAACAAAATAAAAATTATTATTATCAAGACCAATTCCTTAATCCAAATTTGTTAGGACTTAAGGGCCATTCCGAGGACCAAAAGACACATCGCATTGGCTATTAAAATGACCAAAATACCATTATTATATAAATAGCTATATTTTGTATTTTAAATATTTTCTAATATCACCATAAGAAAATATTGACCCCAAGAATAATATTGTGTTAACAAAGTCTTCGACCTACAGGTGTAATGACTAAAATACTCCTCTAGCATCGCGATACATTTAGAGGGGAGGAGTGTACTAACACCTCACTAATAGACATCTACCATCCTTAGACCTCTAGTCCAATAATCCACAATTCCTGGAATGTTTCCACTTTCCAAGGGAACTACCCTAAAATAAACATTCAAATCATGTTCCCCAGGGCCTTAGATAATTAGATCATTTGAACAATCACAATAGGCAATATAGCGTAGAAGTTATCTTGTACAAGTCTATCTTAACTAACTAGTCGCATATACCCAACATACAAGTATATTGGTTCTACGAAAGAACCTCAACTATAGTATATCAAAGTATATACTTCTAGTTTTGTCAAACCACCAACTCATACTTAAGCGATAGAGTATTAGTCCATGCTGTAGCAGTAATAGTCTGGGTTTATTCTAAATAGTACTTTTAGAAACCACTATTACAAGTCATGTTCTACGTATTCAAAATACGCTCATACTATGAAGTGAGTGGACTACTCACTAGCTAAAAATAAGTCATTTCCCATTTGAAATTCATAACACAATAACCTAAACATGAAGAGATTCTCATTCTCATCAATCGGTTAAGAACAAACATTTATGTGTTAAGTAACCCGTGATCTATACTTTATTATGAAAGACCACATTCACATGGGTCACTTACTTAAATACAATGGGTCTTTTCCAAACGAAAATCGTGCACAAATAAAATGTAAATTCACAAACAAATTTTGAAAATAAATTTTTTTATTAATAAATTCAATAATTACATTAGATAAATTAGTCTAGAGGGCATATATTCTAATAATCTCCCACTTGCACTTTAAGACTAAGAAAGCCTGTAGGTGCCCACCTCTATGGTGTCTAAGTGTCTCTTGAAGACTTTCTCAGTTAAAGGCTTGGTGAAGGGATCTGTTAGGTTATTCTCCGAGGCTATTTGTTCCATCACGATTTTCCGTCTCTGAATGAAATCCCGAATCAGGTGGTACTTCCTCTGGATGTGCTTTCCCTTCTTGTAGTTCCTGGGTTCTTTAGATTGCGAGACTGCTCTAGAGTTGTCGCAATACACCACAATCGGTATGTCCATGTGTGGCACAACTCCAAGTTCTTAAAAGAACTTCTGGAGTCAGACTACTTCCTTGGACACTTCCGAAACTGCCACATACTCAACTTCTATGGTTGAGTCACCAATACAAGATTGCTTGACACTCCTCCATGAAACAGCTCCTCTAGATAAGGTAAAGATATATCCACTAGTGAATTTTCTCTCATCCTTATTTGCTTGGAAATATGAGTCTGTGTATCCAATAGGAACCAAGTCGTCAGCCCTGTAAACCAACCTATAATCTTTCGTACTATTGAAGCACTTAAGAATATGCTTTACAGCTTACCAATGAACCTCTCCTGGGTTTGACTAATATCTGCTAACTAAGCTTACGACAAAGCAGATATCTAGCCTAGTGCACAGTATGGCGTATATGAGACTTCCCACAGCCGAAGCATAGAGAATCCTACTTATCCTGTCTTTTTCCTTTTGAGACTTAGGACAGTACTTAGAACAAAAAGACAACCCATGTCTGCAAGGGATTAGAGCTCCCTTGCATGAGTCCATGCTAAACTTGGCCAGCATCTTATCAATATATGTCATTTGGGATAATTTAAACATTCTCTACTTCCTATTTCTAAGAAACTTAATCCCGAGAATGTAATTAGTTTCTCCCAAGTCCTTCATACTGAATTGACTAGACAGCCAAACTTTAGTAGATGATAATATCCCTACATCATTCCTAATGAGTAGAATGTCATCCACATATAGGGTAAGAAAAATCACATTTATGCCTTCTAATTTTCTATACACGCATGGTTCATCCTCATTTTAAATAAAACTGTAAGACTTTACAGTCTCGTCAAAGCAAATGTTCTATGTTCTAGATGTCTGCTTAAATCCATAAATGGACTTCTTAAGCTTGCAAATCATATATTCTTGGCCTTTAGCAATAAAATCTTCCGGTTGGGACATATAGATGTCTTCATTAAGATGGCCATTAAGAAATGTCGTCTTGACATCCATTTGTCATATCTCATAATCGAAATGACATACAATGGTAAGGAAGATACGGATGGACTTAAGCATGGCTACCGGGGAAAAGGTTTCATCATAATCGATTTTCTCTTTCTGAGTATACGTTTTCGCCACAAGCCTAACTTTGAAAGTTTTCACCTTCCCATCCGCTCCCCTCTTCCTTTTGTATAGCCACTTATACCCAATGGGTTTTATCCCTTCCGGTGAAGCTATAAGATCCCAGACTTGATTGAAGTACATAGACTCAATCTCGACTTTCATTGCTTCATACCATAGATCTGTATCGGTATCAGCAATAGCCTCCCCGTATCTAGTGGGATCTTGTTCTTAATGGTCAAAAACCAGCTCGAAAGTCTCTCCTGTCCATCTTTCTGGAACTCTAGATACTCTCCCACTACGACGAAGCTCCGATTGTACAGGTTCTTGAGGTTATACCTCTTCTTGTTTTATAATCAGGTCTGAAGAAGTGGATTCCGAAGATAATTTCTCCTCGAGTTCCAACCTTGTTGAACCTTTAGTGGAAGTACTTTAATCATCCTCCAAGTATCTAGTATTAGTACTTATCAGTACTTTCTGCTCCTTAGCATGATAAAAATAACCTTCTTTTGTCCTTTTTAGATACCTAACAAAGTAGTATAATTTTGATCTTAGTTCGAACTTGTCTCCCTTTATCAGTACATAAGTTGGACAACCCCATATCTTGAGATGATTTAGACTTGGCTTATGCCCAGTTCATATGTCATAGGGTATCTTAGGTATTGACTTGGAAGGCACCAAGTTCAAAATGTATATTCTTGTTTCCAAGGCATATCCCCAAAAAAAGACCGGAAGGGTAGCATGAGACATTATGCTTCGAACCATTTCCATTAATATCATATTCCTTCTCTCAGCTACTCTATTCTACTAGGGTGTATCTGGCACAGAGTGTTGGGATACTATCCCATAATGTACCATGTAATCCTTGAACTCACCGAAGAGGTACTCTCCACCACGATCCGATCGTAAAGTTTTGATTAGTTTATCTATCCGACGCTCCACTTCAGCCTTAAACTCTTTGAACTTGTCAAAAGAGTCAAACTTGCGCCTCAACAGGTAGACATAACCAAACCTTGTACAATCATCCGTAAAAGTGATAAAGTACTCAAAACCCCTTCTAGCTTGTGTAAACAAAGGACCACACACATCAATATGAACAAAGTTCAATATCTCCTTAGCTCTATCAGCCTTTTGGGTAAATGACCTTTTGGTCATTTTTCCCATAAGATATGATTCACATTGAGGCTAATTTTTCAATCTTAATAAGTCCAAGGGCCCATCATGGATTAACCTCTGAATTCTGATTGAGGCAATATGACCCAAACCTTAGATGCTAAATTTATGAGTCATTAACATTGATATTTATCTTCTTATTTAAAGGTTCAGATTGAATGTTATTTATTTGATTATTTATAGAATTTAAAAAGAATAAGTTTCCATATATATGCCATGTACATAAAACTTCTCCATTTCTACTGATGGTAATACTAGAATGGAAAGAAACAAAATATCCATGATTTATTAGCTTTGCAACTGAAATCAAATTCTGTCTAAAATTGGGTACATATAAAATGTCTTTTAATATAACTATTTTATTATAATAAAAAACAAAATCTAACTCTCCCACTACAAGGGTTCATACTTATATTCTATTTCTTACTCGTAGTTCATGCTTGCCCTTTAGGAGTCTTCTTATCTTCCTAACCTCTGCAAGGAGTTACAGATATGATCAGTGGTACTAGAATCAACAATCCAAGTGGAAGTTGATCCAACCATTAAAATTGACTCTAGATAGAAAACAATACTTGTAGGGTTTTTCTTAGCCTGAAGTTCTGGACACTCCTTTTTTCAGTGTCTCTTCTGCCTGCACTTGAAGCATTTTTCTTTGGGCTTGTTGGGCTAGTTCTTGGGTTGGGCAGATGCGTTTCCCTTCTTCTTCTTGAACTTCCTAGGCTTGGGCCCAATTTTGGAAGAAAAAATCCTAGCAATCATAGCCTTAGACTGTGGCTTCATAACTTTCTCTGCCACCTAGAGCTCTTTCATTAACTCTATTACACTCATGTGTTAACTTGTTCATGTTATAATTTAACTTGAATTGAGTAAAAGAGCTTAGAAGAGATTTGAAAACCAAATCTACTTGGCTATTGGGGTCAATTACAGTCTCTAAGACTTCTGCTTTCTCGAAAATAGCAATCATCTTGAGCATGTGTTCTTTGACTGATACTCCCTCAGCCATCTTAGTATTGATGATCATTCTAAGAGTTTCCTACCTTGCGGACCAGCTCTTATCTGCAAATATCGTGACTAGTGATTAGCTAATGTCATACGCAATGACCATATGCTCGTGTTTAGACTGGAGCACATTAGACATGGAGGCCAACATGTAGTATCGAGCCATCTCGTTGGCCTTCTTCCATGCTTTCTCAGTCTCTCGCTTCTCAGCGGTAGAACCCTCCCCGATAATAGAGCAGGTGTCAAAAAGGACACACTTATACTCCTCAACAGTGAGTATTATGTCTAAATTCCTTTTTCAGTCCACATAATTTAGACCCGTTAACTTATTCTCGCGGAGAATAACGGCCAAATGACTAAAAGAACCTCCACCAACCATTTCTGAAAATTCGAAAAATAAAAGAAATCTCAATTTGTGAAAAACAAAATAATTTGTGATTTTATTCTCATATTAAATCCGATAATAGTTAACCCTATCACTATTATCTTTAATATGATTAATTTGACTTTTAGAAAAACTGACATAACTTCTTAGGAAGATTAACAGTTTCCTAAGCTAAGTATATTAACATCACAAATTAATTTCCCTTCTAGATATTGATCTAGAAGATAACTCCAACGTGGGATGACCGATTCTGCTCATTTTCTATGGACATTCCTCGCACTATAACCTCCAACGTGGGCTGACCGATCATAGCACGTGTCTTGGATTATTAATTACATACATCCATTAATTCTAGATCCTTGTGGTATCCCTATCTTATACAGGTTCACTCCCAGGGTAACGCCAAAAGAATCCACGATTTCTAATGAGGATCGTGATAGAAGCCGTGGGGCTGTTGGAATCCCTCTCCCACTTAGTATTTTAAAATAAGAGTTTTCTTAGAAAATTTCTTTTGAAAATTTTAATTAAGTTTTCTTTTAACTCAAAAATAAAATATCTAAACCCATAAAAATTTTTATGTCAAAGTTTATACCCTTTGAGAAATTTTTTCATGGATTAATTTTATTTAAGTTAATAAGCATAATAATTTCAAAAGTTTCCAATAAAACTTTTCGAGAGATTTTGATCTCAAATTTAATTTAACAAAAATAATTTTTCTTGTTAAAATTCAATCAAAATAGTTTCTATTTTAATTCACAAAAATACCTAAATCCAATATATTTTCTATGTTAAGGATAAAATCCTTTGAGAAAATAATCAAGAATTAATTTTTATTCGAATTAAAATTAACCATTTGATTTAAGAAAAATATTTTTCTTTGTAAAAAATTCTCAAAGATTTTGGTCTTTGAGAAAATACACACATAAGGTACAAAAAGAAATAAGTATGCTAGAAAATTGCAAACGTTTTCATACTTTTATATTCTTTTAACCTAAATGTCCAAATAATAGAATTAAACACATTAATTAATTAATGGTCTTGTTTAATCTTAATTTTTCTTTACTATTATTTTTCATACAAAATATTTAAAGAATATTAACTATTATAATAAAAATGACTTCGCTTAGTATGGGATAAAAAATAAAATAATTTTTTTTAATATCAAGTCCAGTGCACCCGCCACACTAGATCATGGCCCATGAAAAAACCCATGGGCTGTGATCCGGGCAGGTGCCTGCGACCCACCCAATTGCGCGTCAAAATTGTTGACCGCGTTGTGCAAATTTGCATTGCGCTTCCTCGCGACTTCTGCGAGGAAGCTTTCCTTGCCAAAGGGAAGCGGCGAGCGGCCCGCGGCTCCTCTCACATCCACAGCAGTTTGGCTCGAATGGCTCAGCTCAGCTCCGGCTTGGCTGCTACAGTTATCATTTTCTCCAGATTTTTTCTCTACAATTCAAATGCCACTATGTGCGATTTTTTCCAGTGTTTTCAATCAAAACTCATCTAAAAAACCGCCTATGCCCTTAAAAATGCTGAACTTACACGATATCTATAAAAGCAATAAAAATATAGTGTTCCTATACTTCTACTCCAAAGCTTACAGTGAAACTACCCATATCAGAAAATATGAAGGATCACAAATTTTATCCAAAACAAATATTTTCTTATTTTAGTTAAGCCTAGCATGTTTCATACATTTGCCAAATCATGGCTCTAATACCAATTTGAAGATTTAAAATGGCAAAAATCATCAAACCGAAAGCATATTACAAAACAAAAAATTTACCTCTGTGATTGAGTGACCCTTTTCGTACTGAAGAAGATGTATGTACAAGAATGCTTGAAGCTATTAGATCACGTCCTTATAAACGTCGACTGCATTTCACTCACGTGAAACCTGTGATCTTCCGAAATGGTACCCTGTCCACTGCCGGCGAAAGCTTGAAGAGTTAGGTTTAGCGTAGCCTTTGAAGGCTTCTGTGAGTGATTGAGTTTTGTTGTGAATGATGAACTACGAAGTGCCTCCTCTTTTCTTTGCATTTCACTTCATTTTCATCAATTCCCTTCCACACCGAGAGATAGAAGCCAACTATGTGAAAACAGAAAGCAGTCATACTTTCTGTTATCCTTCACGCAAAATAACACGTGATCCATCTCGTGTTTTTTTTTATTTAATTAATTTAATAATTAATTATTTAATTTAATTTAATTTAATAATTAATTAATTAATTAAAATTTTTTAATTTTATTTTACCCTTGATCTTATTCATTGGGCCAGAAAAAATTATTTATTCTTATTTATTCTTGGGTTTGAATATCCATAAATAATAAATCTCAATTATTTATTTTTTGAATTTCATTACACAATCTAATAAATAATTAACATGCTCAAATAGACCAATATAAAATATTAGGCATTTTATCTAGTTTTATATCTAGATTAATTTTCTAATTATTTAATCTAGGTATTGGGTCTTGAATAATTAATTAATCAATTAAACTAGATAAAATATATATTCTCTCTCTGGCCTTTTATTTTATTCTAATCCAATAATAAATTAAACTATTTAAATAAAATAAAATAAAACCCATTATTATCAAGACTAATTCCTTAACCCAATTTTGTTAGGACTTAAGGGCCATTCCGAGGACCAAAAGATACATCGCCTTGGCTACTAAAATTATTAAAATACTCCTACAATATAAATAGTTATACTTTGCATTTTAAATATTTTCTAATTTTACCATAAGAAAATATTGACCTCAAGGATAATGTTACGTTAGCAAAGTCTTCGACCTACAAATGTAATAACTAAAATACCTTTCTATACATCGCCGTACATTTAGAGAGAAGGAGTGTATTAACACATCTCTAATAGATATCTACCATCCTTAGACTTCTAATACAATGATCCATGACTCTTGGAATGTTTTCACTTTCTAAGGGAGCTACTCTAAACATCCAAGTTATGTGTCCTCAGGGTCCTAGATAATTAGATAATTTAAACAGTCACAATTGGCGATATAGCGTAGAAACTATCTTATATAAGTCTGTCTTAACTAACTAGTTACATATACCCAACATACAAGTATATTGACTCTACGAAAGAACCTCAACTACATTATATCAAAGTATATACTTCTAGTTTCGTCAGACCACTAACTCATACTTAAGTGGTAGAATATTAGTTCACACTGTAGCAGTAATAGTTTGGGTTTCTTCTAAATAGTACTTTTAGAAACCACTATTATATATCATGTTTTACGTATTCAAAATATACTTATGCTATGAAGTGAATGGACTACTCATTGGTTAAAGATAAGCCATTCTCCATTTGAAATTCATAACACAATAACCTAAATATGATGAGATTCTCATTCTCATCAATCGGTTAAGAACAAACATTTATGTGTTAAGTAACCCATGATCTATACCTTAGTGTGAAAGACCACTATTTATATGGGTTACTTATGGGTCATTTCCAAACAAAAATTATACACAAATAAAATGTAAATTTACAAATAAATTTTAAGAATAAATTCGATAATTATATAAAATAAACTAATTTAGAGGATATATATTCCAAACATTGCCTTCCCATGCACCTACCATGCTGCTTGCGTCGCGTCCATGCTACGTCTCTGGTTGGCACCTATTTGGAACCTTCCAGACTTCTTTGGGCGCCTAGCTCACTAGTGCCCCAGTTTGGAGCTGGGCTGTCCTGATTGGCTTTGTAATCTTTTAGAGCTACTACCTCACACGCCCATGCTTGTTTCTATCCCATTCATTCTAGAACCTTCAAGGCCATAATGTCTTGGTCCATTTGTATCCATTGGCCCTTTTCTGTTTCTTCGGACGTTTGTTCGTCCCTCGTTCACGTTTGGCCCCAATAGCCCGTTTTGATGTTAGTAAACCTCTCTAGTACCTCTGTTATGCATGTTAGTGTTCATTCCCAGACTTAGACACCCGTTGGCTCTCATTAGCACCCATTGTCCCTTTGGGTGCCGATCATTCTGGGGTCGTCATGGTACCGACTATAATACTAGGATGTTGTGTCCATATGATAAAGCTATTATTCACTGGCTTCCTTTGATCTGGTGTTCTACTAAAGTTTGTTGGATCATCGCAACAAGAAGCTGTGCTTTGAAAATTTTGCCCCCTCTGTTTTTTTTAAAAACATAATAATTATAATTTTTTTTTTAAAACCTGATGTCATGGCTTGAAGGGGTTGTTTATTTTTTCCCACCCAATATGTGTAGCGCAAAATCAACAAAATCAAGAAAAGTCATTTAATGATTGTATTAATTACATGAGAAGAAAATATATTGAATTTTTATAAATATTTTTAAATTAATAATAATCAAAATTTATTTTCTATCAATATTAGAATTTAAACTTAAAATAAAAAAATAGAATATTGAATAAAATTAAATAAAATTTGTATTTAAAATTTGAAATTACTATTTATATGATTTTTATTTATTATAACTATTGAAAATATATATATAATTAAATTGTACAATAATATGATAGATATTTAAAAATAGTTTTAAAATTTTTTAAAATATGTAATGCTTAGTTTCCTTATCCACAAAATACTTTGGAGACGACAAAATCTACGGTGACCCTAATATTAAGAATTCTAGTTTAAATAATTATACAGTTGAATTGTACTTCAATACTGCAATAATAAAATACTGTTTAAAAAATCAGAGTTTCTAAAATAAAAGAATTTTCCCTCAAAAAATAAGGGATTAAAGAGCAACTTCGAAAAATAAGGGAAATTCACTAATTTATTCATTAAATTATTCTTTCTTGAAAACTTTTCAGTCTAAAAATATTTTTTAAGATGTTAAATTAGTCTTGACCATCAATTCCCATATAAAACAGAATTCTTGTAATATATATATATATATATATATATATATATATATATATATGAAAAACGAAACCAATATATTACAATAATATTGCAACATAATTTTATTATTACTAAGATTCTAAACGTTTATGTCACACAGAACGAAAGAAAAATAAAAAAAATTTCCCACAAAAATAATTTATTCTATACGCAATTCAATGCAAATAAAATTTATAGTGATAAAAATAAAACTAAATATGATATTATTAGAATATCTTGTTTTGAAGTCAATAACAATATGTGTGCTTTATTTAGGACCTATTTGATAACGTAATTAAACACTTAAAATTAATTAATTAAATATTTATTTTATTAAACGTGTTTGATAACTAATAATATTAATTTAATTAATTAATTAATTAATTAATTAATTAATTAATTAATTAATTAATTGCATTTGATAATAAATTTTTATTATTACTTAATTTATTAAGAGGTATTAAAATACTGTTACAAATTTTAAATGATTTGAAAGTTACATACGTTTGAAATTTGAATTTATTAAATACTAATATAATTATTAATATTCTTTTATATTTAATCTAAATTGTAATAAAATATAATATAAAAATAAATAATAATTAATTTAAATTTCAGATTTCAAAATTCAATCTTCAAACTTTAATTTTCAAAATTCAATACTTAAATATATTTAAATTTTAATTTTATCAAACAAATCCTTAGTCCCTCAACAAAATCAATAATGGTAGAGGCAAGGATAGGGATTTTGCTTTTTTTTTTTTTTTTTTTTTTGAGGTGGAGACCGAGGAGAAGAATGAGGTTATTATAATTGATAGATGCAGAAAATATTAATTAAAAATAAAATATAATTGGATAATGCTTCTAATTCAATTATATATATAAATATATAATGAAATTCTTCTCTTTAAATGATGTTTTCCTCACTTAAATTTAAATATTATATCTTATATTAAAAATGTAATAAATATCTCTGATAATTGATAAAATTTAAAAAAAATGTAGATTAAATTAGTGATTAGAAAAATTAAATGACATTTTTAAAATAGATAATTATGGAATTTATTTAATCTTTTCTTGAACAACTCTCTCTCAATAGGCACAAACTTCTACACATAACAAAATACTGATTAGAAGGGGAGATAAGAAATAAGAATCAAATTTAAAACCGCAAACAATCCCCTGCATGCACAAGATGGGGAATAGAAAACAATGTGAACACATGCACCAAGAAAAAAAAAGAACGAAAAAGAAGAGAAATGGCCAGATAGCTTCTTACTAGGTGACTCCAATATGACATCTTCAATATTGGAAATTTCCATCTGTACCACGTTGCTTCATTTTGTCCTTATCCAAAATTGTGTCTTTGTCCAATCCAAGTGGACAAAATCCACTGCTCCAAAATCTCTCCCAGTTTTGAAAATTCTTTTTGCCTAAATGCATTTCGCGGGCATGTCAACACAATCAAGAAAAGTCATAGTCAATTTCGTCTGCCTACTTCCAGTCTGCAAAGTTATTTCTGTGTCAGTTCCTATGTATATATATGTAGTTTTTTACGGCAGAATTCCTTTGTAATTCAACTGCTCTCTTCTCCTAGTCTTGACTAGAAAGAGAAGGAGAGAAAAGTGTTTTGGGAAAGAAGGAGAAGAAAGAAGAGAGAATGTGTGGGATTTTTGCGTACTTGAATTTCAGTGTGAATAGAGAACGGAGGTATATATTGGAAGTGTTATTTAATGGACTCCGACGGTTGGAGTATAGGGGCTATGATTCCGCGGGCATCTCCATTGATGCTTCCTCAATCTCTAATTCAAATTATGCCCTTCCGCCACTTGTTTTCCGACAAGAAGGCAAGATTGAATCTCTGGTCAAATCTGTATATCAAGGTAAAGATGGATTTTTTAATTGGTTGTTATGGTGATCGCTCAGCAATGATATGGGCTTGTTTGTTTTATTCTTTATGTTAGTGATGTAGATGTGTGAAATTCTCAAGTTGACCCCAAAGGGCCTGCGGTAGGGATTTGAGTAGGGGTTTACGGGTGGTGATTTATCCATTAATAGTTGTGCACTATATTTAGGAGGAAAGAAATAAAGGATTTTTCAAAAGGGTAAGCTTGAAAAGGAAACAGTGTGATATAAGACGTTGTGAAGAATCTAGACTAGTTGGAGTATTTTTTCCTACATTTGTCAGAATTGGAGCTATGCTAAAGTCGCAATTTTTGTTGTCTAACTTTAATTGATCCCATTTCTTAGTCTTCTCCGCAGATGATTTAATAGGATATTTTTTTTGGTGAGGTAGAAGGGAATGTCGTTTTGTGCATTTAAGATTGACGGAGGGAATGTTCACCGAGTGAAATAAGTAAAACCTTATGTATATTTTGGATGACATGAAGCCACTTTCTTGATTACTTTGGAATTAAAGATATTCATACTGCAAATTTATTTTTCAAGGCTTCTTGTTGGAAAGGAATATACTGCTTGGAATTCCTGCTAAATTGGTTTGTGCATTCTCTCCTATAGCACAATTATGCAATTCTAGTTTTAAAATTGTGATTCCAGAGGTTGCTGAGACAGAGTTGAATTTGGAGGAATCATTTCCTATTCATGCTGGTATAGCACATACCCGGTGGGCTACGCATGGTGTGCCAGCTCCAAGGAATAGTCACCCACAAAGCTCTGGAGATGGAAATGATTTTCTGGTAGTTCACAATGGCATTATCACAAATTATGAGGTACCCAAGATCACTTTGATCACTATCTTTGCATGATTACTAGTTTGATCATCTTCAGTTTGGGTTTTGCACAAATTGAATTTTACAGCATGTGCCTGTTAAGTGTTTAGTGATCCCCGTGATGAATATTCTGATCTTTCAGTTCCAGAATCATGCTTAATGGATTTTGCAACTATTTTATGAGATCCATGTATTAGATGTATCAAATATCAAATATTGATCCTCATCCATGAATTTGGTCTTGGATGCGAAGCCTTTCTTCTTTTATCTTGGCATGACTAGAAGGAATGATTGCAAATGTGTATTCATTACAAAGTACATACTTGATGCGTTTTGTGATTTCAAATAAACATTTGTTGGGAGCCTGATTGTTATTTTTAAGGATAATGGGGGAAGAAAAAGGAAGTTCCTATGTACTTGATTTCTGTGAGAGTGGTAGTATTCACTTTGCAATTTTTCATAATTGGTTTGAAATTTAAAAAATGGCATTTGAACACACTTCTTGGCAATTTAGTAGTTGTAGAAATTTTCTCTTCTTTTTAATATTTGAATTATTCGCGTGACAAGAATCTCAATTTTAGTTTCTTTTGATCTCATTTATGTGTAGAATGTGCAGATTTTAATTTCTAAATTATTGGTTGTTGAGGAATATGTGACTATTTCTTTTTGGGACAAGCTGCTACATGTTGTCAATAGTTTCCATGGGGCTGCAGCTGTCAGTCTAATCGAACTTCTGGATTTTCTTGTGCTGATACATCTTGACACGGAAAGTATAGGTTTGATGATTTTGCTTTCTCATATGATCTTGAAGCCAAAGGCTCATTTCATGGAAGTCTGAAAGCAAAAGTAATTCTTTAAATGAAATGAATCCAAGGAGTGAAAGTAACCCTAGAGAGCTGTATGGCAGTTACCACCTGGAGGATACTCAATGTGTTTGATACGGACTTTGTGCAGACTTATTGTCTCATGATCCATGAAGCTGTACCAGAATGAAAATAATGTAGGATTATGATACTCTTTTTATTATTACAACATAGGTTCCTTTTAAGTCTGTTGCAATTATTGCAATTTAGCAGATAGTCATGAGTACAGTGACAGCTGATCAGATGCACGGTGGCCTATGTAGTTTAGGGAGAGGTTGGTGAGAAGTGAGGGGGTTGAGGAGAAGTGGGGTTCTAGTAGCGGAACTTGAATCATGGGTTTGAACACAATCTAGTACTTAAAATCCTTGATTAGATGAATATTTCTTTCTTCTTAGGGGCATGGAAAGCTGCCCATAAATGGTGGTTGAAAGAGCAAATTTTATCTGCCAATAGGCATCCTTTCAAAATTTTTTCTTTCTTTTCCTATAAGATTGCTTATTATGTTAAGGGAATCACTCTGCCTCCATTGTAGCATTGTGGAACTTGTGTAGTTCGTCTCTGCTTCTCCAAGTGTCGTATGAACTTCTCCCCAGTTATGTCCATTTTATTTATGCATATTTCTTTGGGTTAGACTGCCATTTATTTATAGATCTTTTACCTTCTTTGAGTATCTGTTCCCTTGCTGGATTTATTGCCTGTTTATTCACAATGGATTAAGATAAAAAATTTTGAGCTTGTAGAGAGATCCATAGTTATCAAATATCCATTTACCGTATTTATTAACTTATATGATTATATGCTTAAAAGGTTTTATTTCCTTATCGGCTTGCCCTTTTATTTGAATTTTTACTTGTTTCACCTCCACAACTCTAGAATTATGCTTTTTCTCACTAAAAATTTCCCTTGAATTTGGTACTAGAACTCAACCTTTGTTTAAGTCTCCATCTTTTATCCGTAATAATTACCTTTTGATTTTCTTAATTAACACTTCTGGTTTTGCAGGTGTTGAAAGAGACCTTAGTCCGACATGGATTTACCTTTGAATCTGATACTGACACTGAGGTTATTCCGAAGCTTGCTAAATTTGTCTTCGACAATGCAAATGAAGAAGGTAATATTTCCTTATAAGCCTACTAACAGGTTCAGCCATGTAGATCTTGTTTCATTCCTGACCCTGTCTTTGTTGAATGGACAATGGGTGCATTAAGAGCTAACTAGAGATGCCAAGAGATGTCAAAGTTGGCTAATTCTACTTTCCCGCGTTCCAGGATTCTGAATGTTGCGAGACGAAAAGTAGTAGGGACGTAAATTTACATGTCTGAAAAATAAACAATAAGATGTGAATGCGTGAAGGATGTTTGTTCGGTTTGGGGGGGGGGGGGTACTTTTTGCAGTAGGGATGCTTTTTCTCAGTATTGTTGGCAAGCACACTTGAGCCATTTTAGAGGGAAATTCGTAAATTTGTTTTCTCTTTGTGATGTGTCCTTTTCCGAAGAGAAAGTGGCATTCAGTTAAGTCTCTATCTGTGCAATGACTTTTGTCACTTGATTTCAGTGGATAATTTTTTAAAATTATTTTGCGGTTCTCTTTTGTTTGCTTAACTTTCAAGAAATTGAGATCTGAACTATGAGATGCAAAGAATAAGAAATGCAATAATGTTTCTCTTGATCATATAGGTTGATTTCTCAATTTTAATATAGAAAATAGGGAGATCTTGACATAGGCTGAGTAGCACTATGACCTTTGGTTTGATTTGATATGTGCATGCAATGTTAACAAAGTGCCAAGAAAAGTTTGAACAAAAAGACCAAAAAAAAAAAAAAAAACACTTCATATAGATTCTGGTATCCCAGGTTGGCAATGGGTGGATTTGATGAATAGTATTATGTAAGCATGGGCTTAGGTATCCATTGTTTGGGATATCTATTTTGGTAAGGCAAGTGATGGTTGCCAAGTAGTTGCCTATGGGTATTGCCAAGCCATGAATTGTGTTTCTGGCTTCTGGGCCAGGGTGTGTAGAGCCTTCTTATTCTTTTAGTGGCTCTTGATGTTATTTATTAGGCGATCTACTTTGATGACAAGGATAAGTTTTCTGTCCATTTAGAAGAAATGTATCACCTTTTTATTCTTGGCTCTACTTGCTTGGGTTGAAATCAGAGAAAGATGAATGCATTTTATCTACTTTTGGCGTCAAATTTATATTCTACGATTTTAGTTGTATAAAATTCATAGTCCTTTCATCCCAGAAGTGGCCCATCTTCATTTTACCATGATACGCTTAATAAACTACAATGGGACCCAAGTGTGATAATGGTTTCTGAACTATCAACGTGGACATCTATTTTGTGACAACCCAAAATTAAAATGCGGGTATTCAGTTTGGGATGGAGGGAGTGCAATAGTCTTTGATGGTTAATTTTACTAACTATAATAGTCTCTAATAGTTATCCTTACGTCTTTGCCTTTTTGTGTGAACAAAACCAGATAAATTTGTTGTGGGTTGTTTCCGTGGTTTTTCTCTTTGCTGGATCCTAAAATGCTTTTTTATTTTATTTTATTTATCCTAAGTAAATTAGCACACAAGTGATGAATCAGTAGCACACTAATTGTTAGAGCATCTGCCGCAGGTGATCAGAGTGTGACATTCAGTCAAGTTGTTCTTGAAGTGATGAGGCATCTAGAAGGAGCATATGCTCTTATCTTTAAAAGTCGACATTATCCAAATGAGTTGATTGCTTGTAAGCGTGGTAGTCCATTGCTTCTTGGTGTAAAAGTAAGTTTCTTTCATATTCTTATTTTGACAAGTAAATCCGATACTTTTCTTCCTATTTGCTCATTCCTGGATATCTATGTACCAGTATATTTGTATTTTGCCTTTCTTGTGATAACAAACTCCCAGTTATTCACATGATAATGCTGGTGCTCATATGAAACCAGCCCTACACTATTTTTGTGAGAAGAAAATTTTGTCTTTTTTTTTTTTAAAGTCTATAAATTTTCTTTACACACCCATCTGGATTGTTTTCTTTGATATCCTAATTATGGCATGAACAATCTTCAACATATAAAGTAATGTTTGAGATTCATAGTTGAAGCAGGATTTGTATATGTAGGCTATGCGACTATGTATTTTAAGAGATCACCATTTAATGGTCAGGCATGTCTTTCGCGTGCCCACATTATAAACTATAGCTTTCAGAATTGGGTCTGACCACACTTTTCCAAGTCTAGTTGCTGATGGGCGTGGAAAAAATTCTCAGTGGTTCTAACAAGTTGAACCTTCTTTGTGCCTTAACTTTTCAGATTTTCTTCTGCACAGCATACACAGCCAAGTTATAACAAGCCTTCAACCTTTTGCATTTTTCTCCAAAATTTCAGTTGTAACTCTTTGGGGGTCATTTTATAGTCTTCTTCTCCAAGTCCCACTGATAAATCTTCCTCGAGGGAGGAAGTGAGTATTAATTTTTTTGTGCTTGTACTAATTGGTATTCCATCTTTTTCATAAGGGACAATAACAGGAAAATATGATGGCATTTATATTCCGTAGAATGCCATTAGTGGAGCTTTGATTTTAAACTTGCATTACCATTTGTTTTTGCGACATGTAAGTGTAGACAAAGACACGAACACTTATTCTGTACCTGACTCTGTATAGATGCTTTACTAGTGATGCTAAAAGAAAGAAAAGGAGAAAGTATCCTTACCAAAATCCTAGCATGATTTCTTATTGTTAATTTATCCTATGTTGGATAGTTAGAGTTGTTTCTTTAAGTCTTGGGCAATCTCCCTCCCACCAGGCATCTCTTGCAGTGGAGTTAGGCACACATATTTTTTCACATAGTATTATTAGAGCCACGTCGTCCGATGTTGCATCGCCAGCAAATGTCCTGTCCTACACACTCCAGATGTCCAACCTTGGGCATGAGGCAGGTGTGTTGTGTTATCCCACATCGGCTAATTAGCAAGCCAAAGTCTTCCTTATAAATGTAGGGGAGTCTTTTGGGGTGGAGTTAGACCCATATAAGGCTTATTTATTTATTTATTTATTTTTTTGGAGGGGGTGGGGGGGGGGGTGGGTGTTGGAGTTAGGCCCAAGTTTCATGTGGATGACCACATGTAGTCTTGTATTGGTTCATGTAGTCGACCCCAAGTTTCTTGGTACTAAGGCTTAGTTGTTGGTGGTGATGGCGGTGGAGTTAGGCCCACATATTTTTCCACACTAATGTTTCATTTTTCCTTCATGTGGTTCTGATAAATGAATGTGCTCTTTCAATCAGGAATTTGGAACGGAGCCCACCATTGGAGCATCGTTTAATGATGCTAACTTTCTTTCAAGCAATCGGCAGCCTAAAGAATTGTTTTTTTCAAGTGATGCCAGTGCCCTTGTAGAGCACACGAAAAAAGTATTGGTAATTGAGGATGGTGAACTTATTCATCTAAAGGTACATTAGTCTTAAATTTATTTTGAAGAGTGGTAGTTGTCATGTTTTTCTCTCTTTTTCCATGAAATGAAGTGCTTTTAACAGCATCCATAACTTGACCGTTTCTACAACTTGACCGTTTCTATTGATTCAGGATGGCAGTGCATCAATTTTCAAGCTCGATGATAGCAAGGGCAGACGTGGCGGCACTCTTTCTAGGCCTGCTTCTGTGCAACGTGCACTATCTATTCTTGAGATGGAGGTTGAGCAAATAAATAAAGGCAAATATGAGCATTATATGCAGAAAGAAATTCATGAACAGCCTGAGTCATTAACGACAACAATGAGAGGTAGGTTAATACGCGGAGGATCATGCAAATCCAAGACTGTGCTGTTGGGGGGACTGAAGGATCACCTCAAAACTATTCGACGAAGTAGGAGGATTGTTTTTGTTGGCTGTGGCACAAGCTATATTGCAGCTTTAGCTGCCAGAGCAATTGTGGAAGAACTTTCTGGTTAGGAGCTATTAATTACCATGCTTTACAGAGACTGAAATTTTGTATGCCAATTATTTTACTGGTATTTAATGTTTGAACAGGTATTCCTGTTACAATGGAGAATGCTAGTGACTTGGTGGATAGGCAGGGACCTATCTATAGGGAAGATACAGCTGTTTTTGTCAGTCAGTCTGGAGAAACTGCTGACACTTTACTTGCATTAGATTATGCTTTAGAAAATGGTGCATTATGTGTTGGGATCACAAATACTGTTGGAAGTGCTCTCGCCAGGAAGACTCATTGTGGTGTCCACATAAATGCTGGCTGTGAAATTGGTGTAGCGAGCACCAAGGTACGTAATTAGCTCTTTTGTGCAGGTTTCTAGTCAGTGTTATGATATGACCTATTTTGTCATGTGATCAACAGGCATATACTAGTCAAATTGTGGTGATGGCTATGTTGGCTCTTGCAATTGGAGGCGATACAATTTCAAATCAAGCAAAGAGAGAAGCAATAATAGATGGCCTATTTGATTTGCCAAGTATATCTTAGTTGTTTTTTGTCTTGCAATTACAAGATTCTTTCCTGTACGGTGCCAAACAGGCATTTAATTTTGGTTTCCCTTAATCTACGTAACAGTCTTTTGTTGTGTATGTACAATGACAGGTAAAGTGAAAGAGGTTCTCAAGCTTGACCAGGAAATGAAAAATCTTGCACAACTACTGATCAATGAGCAATCTCTTCTCGTCTTTGGAAGAGGATACAACTATGCAACTGCTTTAGAAGGAGCTTTGAAGGTAAAGGAGGTGGCTCTTATGCATAGTGAGGGAATACTCGCTGGTGAAATGAAACATGGTCCCTTGGCTCTAGTTGATCACAACCTTCCAATAGTTGTAATTGCTACTCGTGATGGTTGTTTCAGGTGGATCATCTGATTTCAATAAATTCTGGTTTGTATAGATATGATCCATTATTTGACATCTCTACCTGCTGGCAGCAAACAACAATCAGTCATTCAACAACTTCATGCTCGGAAAGGTCGACTGATGGTAATGTGTACACAAGGAGATGCAGCATCTGTATCTGTTGGTGGATCGTGTCGTGTAATTGAAGTTCCTTATGTGGAGGACTGTCTACAGCCTGTGATTAACATAATTCCCTTGCAGGTATTTTATCTACATCTTTGGTGCAAATATGGGAACATTGGCCATTACTGTGTGAGTCAGCACAATTATGAAGTCTGTGAAATGAATTACGCTTAACTTTCTCACACCTTAAGCATTTAGATGAGGTGGTAACTTAACAAAACGTTATTCAGTAATTTGTTGTTAAATTTACTAAATAAAAGTATTATTTTCATGTTAAAAAGTTTGGAAATCCAAATTTGATCAACTGCAAAGAAATGACATCATCCTACATAAACTTCCACTAATCATCTAATTGTTTGTTTATGTCATCTGTTGCTTTTTAATTTCATATGAGACGAGTCCATGTGCATGGAATGATAGCAGAAGAGTTGGAATTGATGCATGTTGAAAAAGGGTTGCATATTCACGGGTTCTGCATATTGCAGGCATCAATTTTTGCTTGTTTTAAATTTAAAGTGAAGAGAGAATGTGTTCAGAATAGTTGCTGGACTTTTTTCCCATTGAATATCTCTAATTAAGAGTAAACGATGTTCTTAACATGCATACATGCATGCATGCATACAGGATTTTATGCTGATGATATTGTGCTAAATTGGTGTGTTATTTCCATGGTTTCTTTTTAAGTAAGATTCTTTCCAGATCTTCTTCCAAGACTTTAGAATCACCGTTGGGCTCAAATATTTTTCAAATTGAATGGCTTACATTCAGTTTAAATTTCTTGCAAATATTGTTCACTTTCCTACAGTGGAATGCTTTACTATCAGAAATATTTTGTACGCATTTTTTCACTGAGGATCACAGGCAATTTGAATGGGAATTCTTCTGCATATGGTCTGGACTTCTGCTTTTTTTTTTTTTAAATAATAATTATATGTTTACTTGAATGCAACTGCTGACGGTTTATGTAATTTTCATGTAATTCTCACTTTTGGGTGCAGTTATTGGCCTATCATCTGACTGTTCTACGAGGACACAATGTTGATCAGCCTCGGAATCTTGCAAAGAGTGTGACAACACAATAAGGCAGCTGTTTACCACTCTCACTATGCTAACCTGGCTATACTTGGTTTCCTGTTGAAGCCAATCCTTTTGTTCTCCATTCAGATTTTGTTCAGAGTTCATTGCTGAAGGTTATGGTGGTAATCAATTTATCCTTGTGGGAGGTGCAGTTTCTTCTGCGTTCTCTATTTCTGGAGACCCTTATGGCAGGCCATGTATAGGGGTTTCTTAATGACCATGGTCCATAACATATAGTATCTTAACCGGTGGTGGAGGTAAATGATGAATTGCTGTGTAAAATAACTCAGGATTTTAGTGATGAAATGTCTGTTTCGTGTCTCGTCTTAGCCGTAATTATCAATGTTTAATGGAATACTTGAAAATTTTTGTGTAAGAAGATCAAAATAGGATACCAGAGGGGATAATATTACGTGTAAAATCAAACTACTTAGATTTTTTTTTTAAAATAAAAAAATGGGATGCTCAGAGATATTATATTGTTATTAAAATGGTTGAAAAAATCAAAGAGGGATTATGTTATCAAAATGGTTAGAAAGTTTACGACCACTAAAACAAAATAATCTAATTCAACCCAAAAATAAAATCCACTTACAATACAGTTCGCTCTCTTCTTGGCATTGCTCTTTTTTTTCCCCTCCAAATCTAAAAATAAAATTATTTTCATAAACTTAATTTAAATACCTTCAGATTTGTGCACAATTCTTTTAGAGACTTAACATACAATATATTCAAAAAAAAAAAAAATCTTCACAAATAATTAATGGTACAAAAATTAAAAGAATACAAAATAAACATACTTTAAATCAAATTAAAATAAGATCGCCATGATGAAATTATACCATAATAATTATAATTAAGTCTTAAAGATTAGCAGACAATAGACATTTTCTTTCTTTTTGTTTTTTTTATTAAGTAGTTAATCATGGAACAAATCAATGGCCATCAAATTCCAATCCCATCCATTTTCTTATACTTTTCCTAGCAAAGACAATGTAGAGTTGTTGAAGAATTGCATAATTTGTCTTTTTTCCTTTCCGCGTATACTTTGATTCCTGCGGCATCAAGTCATACATTTATTCATTCTTTTTTTTTTTGGAGAGCGGAACCTACATGGGAAAAAAGGATAGATATTCAAGATATCTTCCCTATATATTCCTCAAACTTCCAATCTATATTGGACCCAAAGGTGCAAACCAGCTGTTCCAATCCAATTATTTCATACATATTATCACTATTGTTGTCAAGATAAAACTCTAGTAATAAAATATAAAATTAAAGTTAATAAATTTATTGTACTCTTATACAATTATTAATTGAGATTTAAATATTTAAGTTTAACAATTAAGTGTATGTATTAAATTTTCACAATATGAATAAGAAATATTTATGAAATTCATTTATACAATTATGTGTGATATTTAAATAATTGTAAAAAATATTAAAATCTGACCAATACAATCTACAAATATTTTTATTAAAATTATTAAATATTTCGTTATTGAGTATTAAAATTAAAATTTTAATAGTATCAGAGGAGTTTTTTAAATTTAACCCTAAAAATATGTAGTATTTCTAAGTAATTTTTAATTCAAAATGATCAACTTTTTATTTTCCCGGAGAATGAAAGTAGGCAGGAATTCACAAGCCAACACCATTTGACGGGAATCTACCGTCCCAAATAATTAGTAATGAGGCAAAGACTTTGAATACAGAATTGCCAAGTCAACCATCTGAGCAATTTTGCCTGAACCCATGCCAAGATTTCATATTTATTGCAATGCTTACATGAAAAATACATACTCAAATTCCCACTCGCCATTCATCAAGATTTTCAGGCAAATTTGTTTTTGAGGGCTGATATCGATCTTGATTTTGGCCCATCTCGATCTATCAATTGATTGAGTTCATCCTTAGATCCAATTCCCTCAAGATTCTGCATTTGCGTTTGGATTTTATCAGGGGGGAAACATGCCTGTGGCGGAGCTCTTTCTCGCTCCACTTATTGAGGCGGTGTTCAATAAGTTGGCTTCTGCTGTGTTATTGCACTTTGCTCGGCAGGAGGGAATTCAAGCACTGCTCAAGAAATGGACAAAAGTGTTGCAGATGATTCAATCTGTGATCCACGATGCTGAGGATAAGCAGATAACACACGAACCGACAAAATTATGGCTGGAATTTCTCAGGGACTTGGCTTATGACTTGGATGATATAGTCGATGAGATGACCACTGAAGCATTTCGTCGAGGTTTGATGGAGCCTAAGCCCAAAGGAAGCAAGGTTAGCAAATTCCTCCTTGCTTGTTATAATTTTTCGCCCCGTTCTATCAGATCCAATGCTAAGATGATGACCAAGATAAAGGATGTCACAATGAAATTGGAAGAAATTGTTAAGCGGAAGAATGAATTGAATTTGAGGGAGGGAGTTGGAGGAGGGATTTTAAACAGAATGGAGAAAAGATTGCCTAGCACTTCATTGGTGAATAAATCTCTTGTTTATGGAAGAGAGAGGGATATAGAACAAATTCTAAACATGTTGCTTAGTAAAGAAGAATGTCAAGATGATGTCTGTGTCATTCCTATTGTTGGTATGGCTGGCATTGGCAAAACCACTCTTGCTCAACTTGTCTATAATGATAGTCATGTGAAGAGTAGCTTTGATCTTAAGGCATGGGTTTGTGTTTCTGATGAGTTTGATGTGCTATCTACAACCAAGATAATTTATGATTCAGTGATTAAAAAATGTGGTGATTCAAAGAATTTGGATTTGCTCCAAGTGGATTTACAGGAGAAACTTTCTAAATCAAAGTTTCTTCTCATTTTAGATGATGTTTGGAATGAGAACTACGAAAAATGGGATCTTCTAAGTCGTCCTTTTCAAGTGGGCCTTCCTGGGAGTAAGGTGATTGTCACAACTCGTAACAGAAATGTTGCATCAATGGTGAGTTCTGTTCGTGCTTATGACGTAAGACAGCTTACAAATGATGATTGCCTCTCTCTATTAACACAACATGCATTAGGTAGAAGAGACTTTGATGCCCATCCAAATTTGAAGGCCTTTGGTGAGGGTTTGGCAAGAAAATGTGGAGGCTTGCCTTTGGCAGCAAAGGCACTTGGAGGCATTTTGCGATCCAAAGTTCGTCCTGATGAGTGGGAAGATGTGCTGTACAGTAAAATATGGAATTTACCTAGAGAAAGCAATATCCTTCCAGTTCTAAGATTAAGTTACCATCATCTTCCTTCACATTTAAAGCAACTGTTTGCATATTGTTCTGTATTTCCAAAGGATTATGAGTTTGACAGGCATGAGCTTGTATTGTTGTGGATGGGGGAGGGCTTTTTGCATCAGCAAGGGAAGAAAAGCATGGAAGAATTAGGCTTTGATTATTTTGATGAGCTTGAATCCAGGTCATTTTTCCAGCGTTTAAGCGGCTCTGAATCATGTTTTGTCATGCATGATCTCATCAATGATTTGGCTCAATTTGTTGCTGGAGGAACATGTCATAGGCTGGATGAGAAAGTTGATATATATGAATGGCAGAAAATTTCCGAAAACACTCGCCATGCTTCATTTCTTCGTCATGAGTATGAGGTCTTCAAAAAATTTCGGGCATTAAACAAAGTTCCAGGCCTCCGAACATTTGTACCAATGCCAGTACAGAACTCACATGTCTGGCCACCTTTCTATCTCTCAAACAGTGTTCTGCATACCCTATTGCCCAACCTACGGCGCTTAAGGGTTCTTTCTTTGAGTGGGTATTCAGTTAGTGAGCTACCAAGCTCCATATGCGGCCTGATACATCTGAGATACCTTAACCTATCTGGTACCTCAATTGTATCTTTGCCCAATTCTCTAAGCAACCTCTACAACTTACAGACATTATCGTTGCGCAACTGCCGCTTTATCTGCAGGCTGCCAGAAACTGTGGGAGATTTAGTCAACCTTCACCATCTTGACAATACAAACACTGATCACCTGAAAGAAATGCCATCGGAAATAGGTAAACTGACAAGCCTGCAGACTTTACCTAGGGTTGCTGTGGGTAATGGTTGTGGTTTGGGACTACGAGAATTGCGGAATCTTGAGCATTTACGTGGGACACTGACCATCGAAGAATTGCAAAATGTGGAAGATGTTCAGGAGGCAAAAGAAGCAAATTTAAAACGCAAGAACATTAAGGAGCTACAACTGATGTGGAGCAACAACCCTGAGGGTTCTCATGATGAGGATTTAGAACAGGATGTACTCGACATGCTAGAACCTCAAACAAATTTGGAAAAACTTAAGATCGATTTCTTTGGTGGCTCGAAGTTTCCAAATTGGCTTGGGAATCCATCATTTGGTAAGTTGGAGAACATCAGCCTAAATTATTGCAGGAACTGCACATCTCTGCCACATCTTGGACAGCTGCCCATGCTCAAACATCTGCGCATAGGAGGCATGCTTAAAGTTAAATCCATTGGCATTGAATTTTTCATGGATTGTTACTCACAGGAACATTCATTTCCATCTCTGGAGACTCTACGGTTTGAATGCATGCCTGAATGGGAGGAATGGTCTTCTATTAGTAACAATGAGGGATCTGACATGTTGTTCCCTCGTCTATGTCAACTTACCATGTTTAAGTGTCCCAAATTGACCAAAGTTTCACCATTGAAACTTCCCCTTCTTTCTGAATTAGATCTTCAAGAATGCAGCAAAGTGGTGGTAGACAGCCTCATGAATCTGTCTTCAGTGACATACTTGAAACTCGAGTCTGTAACGGGGTTATCACATCTTCCAAAAGACTTTATGCAGTTTGCAGAAACACTAGAAGCTCTTGAGATTTGTAATTGCGATGAAGTCTTGAGTTTGTGGGAAAATGGGTTCTCTATGCAAACTTTAATCTCTTTAAAACGTCTTGTAATTGAAGACTGTTCACAACTTGTATCCTTTGCTGAAGAAGATCAACAGCTGCCTTCCAATATTGAAGTTTTGGAGCTAATCCGATGTGCAAATCTGAAGTCCCTGCCCAGTCAACTGAGCAGTCTTGTGTCCTTAAGAGATTTAATGATCAAACATTTGCCAAAACTCGTGACGTTTCCGGAGACTGGTGTCCCAACTACACTCAGACGGCTCGAGATACAGGGCTGTAATGCCCTGAAATCACTACCTAATGGTATGTCTGGCCTTGAAAGATTGGAGATTAAGGACTGCTTATCTCTTAGGTCCTGGCCAACAGGTAACTTTGCTACTACCCTGAAGAAAGTTGCCATAAAAAACTGTGAACATCTGGAGCCAGTTTCAGAGGATGTATTGATGCTGAACAATAGAATGCATCTGGAAGAGCTTAATATCTGGAATTGGGAGAATTTCAGAAATTTGCTTCAGTACATGCCCAAATTTTCGCATCTTGTTCAACTTTGCATATCTAATTGTGATTCTTTGGAGTCCTTTCCAGGGCAAGTCTTATCCACCCCAAGCCTGAGGATTCTTTCTATTGAAAACTGTTCAAGTCTCAAGTCTTTGCAGCTTCAGAGAATCTCGTCCCTTGTATCACTGGAGGTACATAGTTGCCAAAAGCTTGAAACTTTTCCCAGTGGGGAGTTACCCTCAAGCCTAACTAAACTCCGGATCTCAGATTCTAGGGAACTCAGGCCCCTCCAGGAATGGCATCTCCACAGACTCAGTTCACTTCACGAAATCTCCATCTACGGTGGATTTCCAAAGCTGGAATCGTTTGTAGATGATGGATATCTATTTCCTTTGGCAGTTAAAAAATTTTCCATTGCAAGATTTCCGAAGCTGAAATCTCTCTACAACAGCCTTGATAGTCTATCCTCCCTGCAGCATCTATCCATTATGAATTGTCCTAAGCTTCGGGTTTTGCCAGGTGAAGATTTGCTTGATAGGCTTTGGCATCTTGAAATTAGTGGCTGTCCACATGTGAAACAACGATGTCTCAGAGATAAAGGCGAGGATTGGCCGAAGATTGCTGCAATTCCCTGTGTGGAGATTGATGGCTCTTATGTGTACAAGCAGAGTTCAGATTGATTTGCATTCTTTCTCCAAAGCTGGGATCATAGTTAACCCTTTTATCTCCTGAATCAGGTCTAGATACGCGTTTCATTCTCTGATAATAAGCGGCTTCAATTGTGCTCTCAGTTCAGGCATCATTCTTATTTCTGCTTCACATGTACAAGAATCATAAGCAATGGATTTGCTGGTTCATTGGGTAATGAACCAGCAAACAAAGTTTGCTATCCGTTTGTGATTGTATTATTTTGAACTTCAGGCTTATGCACTTATGACACTGATAGTTTAATTTTCAACTATAAGGTCTAGGGAGCTATTTTTTTCCAGATCCTGCGCATTATATGCGGACTTGACTGTTAAACAAGTCCTGCAAGTGATTTGTGTGCCTAAAAATTGCCAATCAATTCTGATTGAGCTCCTTTATCCAACGTGTGTGATAAGCAGCCAATATTACACTCCAAGTCTTGTATTCTCAGGTTAGTTGCCAATGAAAGTTCTACCGACTCGTTAGCTTAGATTACAGAATTTTTTGTTTGTAGAATTACACGAACTGTGAATTTCTCTCTTCATCAATCAATTTGATGAACTTATATTATATAATTTCACAAAAAGAAGATGAATCTGGCCCTTTGTGTGTTGTTGATTCCTTTCAGAGATAAAAGAAGACAATAGGGTAAACAAGAATACAAGTGGAGAGGAATTCTGGACATATAGAGAGCAACGTAAAAAGAGGAAGTTCATCAAATATTTTAAGATATGTAACAGTTGAATGAAAATAATTAGAATAAAAAGAGCTTTCGGTAAATACTAGTTCCTTAGGGTAAAGTTTACACCGCAAATGAGATGTTCAACACTGCATTGTTGATCAGCTCCTCTTAAGGAAAAGGTATTCTTACTCGACTACATTCTAACTTCTCAAATCTCGAACCTATGGTGTTAGGCAAGAACTACATCATCTATTTGCTCAGCAAAAATGAATTGAGAGCTAATGGGAACACCAACCATCACTCAACCTGTTGTTGTGAGCTTAAAAACCAAAGAACCCAAGTTCACTGGCTTTCTCCTTTTCAAATGTCTCAAAATACTGGTATATGATTGTCACAGCAAGTAAAATTCCTGTCCCAGAACCAATTGCACCCATAAAGTCTGCCAACACAGTGAGTGCTCCGATACACATGCCACCAAAGGCTGCTGCTGTGGGTATGTAGCGATTCAGCTCCTTCTGCAGATTTGATTCCCTATGCCCAGGCATCACCATTTGTTGTTCCTACATTTTAAAAATATTATCGCATAGGATCAGGATCAGCTTCTATTACAAGGAATTGTGATTCAATAGTAAAATCTCTCCCTAAGCAAAGATTTATCATCATTATCTATAGAAGTGAAATAACTGAGTTCTTTTCTTGACCTCATTAGGTCACCTGAAGCACGTACAAACATGATTAAATTAACTCAACAGTCTCACCAAACTAATGAAAGGCTATGCTTATTTGCTTCCCTCTCTCTCTCTCTCTCTCTCTTTTCTATTTATTTATTTATTTTTTTTGGCGGGCAGTGTTTTGGTTCAGGTCAGGGGTGGGGGGGTGGTTTTAGTACTTTGGTTAGTTCTCCATAATGAGCCTGAACTATGATCAACAGGGACCATATTGTGACTTTTGAGTCAACTGACAACCAATCACCAAGGAGTGAGTTGAGGCCTGCATGACATCATTTACATTTCCTCAGGAATAAGGTCAAAGATGAACTTGCATGAAACCCAATGCACTAAAGGGATATTTTAACTAAACATCAAAAGGATGAAGAAACCCACCATTAAGGATTTTCCGGGCAACTGATAGATCCGCCAATGTCTTAAAAAACACAAACACCTAATGTTGTGCTAGCAACACGAAAGAGCGAAAGGATGCCAAAGGTCAAACTGAAGCAATCATGAAGCCACAAAATACTTTTGAGGTCCTAATTTCTACAAATCACAAAAGTGGCCTAACAGCTGACCACTAAAATGAAGAGAAAACAACTAGCTCTCCAAAGAAACACCAAAACCTCTCAACAGAACAGGTTACAACTCTTGTGTACTTATTATTGTCTGACAAAGAAGTATTAGAAGAAAACAAAGGTCAAATCTCCATTGATATGGGCACTAACAAAAAATTGCAACATTCTAAAACCTTCTAGGACCGGAATACTAGAGGTCAAGCACCCCCCTCCCCCCCCTTCTTTTGTTTTTTATTTGAGGGGTTGCACAGGTGGTGTTAAAAATAATTAAATTGTAAAAAAAAAAAATTCATACCTTTAGCTGCTTGGCAACATCTCTGGCAGAGGATCCTGACACTTCAATCCAGGTTTTTGAGAACAAAGCACATGCCGAGAGCATAAAGACTATATAAAATAGTGCATGAAATGGATTGGCTGCCATATCTGCCAAGCTGCAAAATTAGCAATAAGCAGTATTAGTGAAGCATGAAAAAAAATTAGCGAACAATTTAACTAAAATCTACAAGTGATGAAATGAGTAAATGAGCTAGCATGAATAAGAATTGGATCCCAGGAATGCCTCTACCTTGATGGTGCAGTAATATAGTAGGCAAGACCGCCAACTGGGACAGATTGACCAGAGTATTCAGATTCCTTCCACTTGCCCAGGAGGTTGACAAGGAAATTTCCACTGTACCTCCTATACAGCAGCTGCGGAAAATCACACAAGATGAAATTATAAACTGATATATCTATATCATTTATCCAAAGATAACTTATTCAGTCAGGCATAATGGTTCAAATACCTGAGAAATGAAGTAGAGATTAGAGACAAGAGCAGACTGCAAGATAATGGGCATGTTGGAAGTGTAGAACAGCTTAATTGGATAGGAGCCCTGCTGTCCACGGGCATTCTTTGACCTGACAGGCAAAACCACACGGAAGCCTTGGAAGTAGATAACTATAAGGAAGACCAAAACTGTGGCAAGCAAGTTTGTCACATTGGGAAGATTCTGCCGATAGAATGCCTCTCGAAGTGCCCGAACTTTGTCTGTTCGTGTTATGAGCAAATGGAATAAAGCAATGACAGCACCTTCAAATTCAGCTCCACGGCCACTGTTGATTGTGGTTGGGCTAAATGCTTTCCAAATGATGTTTTCACTGTTGAAGCAACCAGTTATTAAAAATAAAAGAGTCATAAATCAATGCTGAAACTAACCAGTAGTAAATGAAAGCAACATATAGAAGCTTACCAGATGTTGGTTGCGATGAAAAGTGAAATTCCAGACCCTAGACCATATCCTTTCTGGAGAAGCTCATCTAGGCAAATTACAATTATACCAGCAAAGCAGAGTTGAAGAATTATAAGAACCGCATTTCCAACCCCAAGTTGGCTGACGCTGCCATACATCCCTGAGAGAACATAAGCAACTGCCTCACCAACAGCAATAAGTATGCCCAATAGCTTCTGCGCACCATTTCTGGAAGCCCCAAAGAGAGAAACTATTATAAGTCAGATGATGTAATATGCTAGACACATTTACAAAAATCTAGCAAATACAGAGATTCCCTTTGGGATTCTGAAGATCTGTAGGAAAACAGCAACACATAGCATACATGCATGCAGACATAAATTGAGATCTGTATTTTGGAAATTTTCAAATCGAACATCAAAAAGAGATTAGCCCCCCTACAGTACTTACAGCAAAGCTCGATCCTCACGTACGTTGTTGTCTACTTCAATGATTTTTGAACCAGCCAAGAGCTGCATAACCAGTCCAGATGTGACAATAGGAGTGATACCAAGCTCCATGACTGTTCCACGATTTGAGGCAAGGATGACACGCATCCAGTAAAATGGATCCGCACCTGTTGTTGAGTGTATGCCGTATAACGGAAGTTGACTGCATACCAGGAATATGAAAAGAGAGATCACAGTATAGATGACCTTCTCACGGAATGGTACTTTCCTGTCGGCACTCTGAACTTCAGGCAGAAATGATAAAAAAGGTCTAACGAGGTGCAAAACCCTGAATCCTCCCCCCATTCTTGTTCAGATGAAATAAATCAATTCAACCTACAGCATTAATTTATTGGGATCAACAAGCATATTAATTAGCACTACGAAAAACTCTAAATTTAAAAAATTGATTCATTCATTGGTACATAAGCAATGAATTAATTTCCTGAAAAGTCATTGTCCAAATGGACTTTTCCTTGATTGAAAAATTATATCTGAAATGCCATTTCAAATTGCTACTGAAACACAACATCAAGAAACAATAAATGCTAAAGCGTTGCTTTATAATATTCCACATATACCACATAGAAGATTCTGGATAACATTCCATGTATTGACACTTGTTTTTGAGTTTTGACAGTAATGAAATGATATCCACAGGCGGTATCTTTTTTTATAAAAACACCCTCCCAATGAGACATAGAAAGACAGGGGGCCAAGGGAATAAATGATTCCAATAGTCAAATATCTTGTTGTAATGCAATCCACAAACCTATATCCTATACAACTACAACATGATGGGAGCAATTAAGAACATTAATTTCATCAACTCGCAAACAATCTAACAAGTTCACAAGAAGCAAACTGTAAAAAAACCATCCCACAAAATTCATCTACTCGAGCAAGCTCCTTTTTGCTGCATTCTGAACTGCTGACCTCCCAAATTTAAGCAAACAACCTTGACTGACAAACAAAAATTCAACTGCTCTTCAAGGCAGCTATCACATGAATGGGGAAAAAAAACAAAAGAAAACTGTTACATTGATCCAAAACTAAAATGACCTCATATAGCAAACAAAACTACAAGACGAAGGAAGAATTCCTCCACCAACACAGAAACAAATTAAACAAATCGAAAAATACCCTTTAATACATCAAAATCACCAGTCAAACAACCAGTACCAATTATTTGGATCGATTCTTGAGATGATTCGATAGATCTGTTAAAATTTATAACAAAAAATTACAGATTCATAGTGTTATAATTTTCCAATTGCTCCCAAAAAACCCCACAGCAATCCTAATCAACATATGAAACAAAAACAAAATCCTCAATAACGCTTCCACACCAGAAGACATAGAGTAGAGAGAGAGGTCAACGACTAACCTTTTGGGGCAAAGAAAGGCGTAAGTTAATTTGTTTAGCTTGTTTCGTTTTGAGATCTGTTATGCCCCGGAAGGAGAGGGATTTTTCATATGAAGCTCTCCCGTCAAAGTTCAGTTATGGGCCTTAGCGTTACAAAATGGGTGACGACTTGGCTAGTTGGTCCAATAGGTTAGTGACATGTGTTCATTAGCAAAATATTACATCAATCCCAATATAAGTCGTTTTAGAATTGAAATTTTATATTGAACGATTTACAAAATTTTATAAAAATGTATTATTTTTTTTTCAATTCCATCCTCCTACAATCTCTCTTTTTTCACTAATTATGACCCAACTCTCTTCAATTAGAAAAGTAGATAAAGATTTAATTAGGGATATTTTTAAAAGTTTAGTTTTAAAATTATTTAAAATTTATGAATCTTTAATTTGTATGCATAAATTTAAAATTATTTATATTGTAAAGTGGAGATAGTACTATAAAACAAGAGCTTTTTCTTCCAAGTTGTATGTTTTTTTGCCTCTATATCTTGGTAAAATTATTGCTCATTTAAGACAAGCCCACGATAGACTTAAAACTAGGCTATACTTGGATTATAATTAGTTCGAGATAAATTTGTTTGAATATAATAAAAAATTATTAAATTTATTAGGTAATTAATTTGAGATGAGTTTGTTTGAAGGGTTAACGAGAGAGGATATAATGTGTTATTAGTATATAACAGTTTTTAGAAAACAAAATTTACTTAAGTTATTATTATTTTAAATTAAAGTAGAATTTTGATTTAAGAAAGGAAGTTGTCCATTTATAGCCAAATGTTAAGACAATAGTGGTACGAATTTTTATAAATTTTGATAGGTTATCAATCAATTATATACTTAATAGAATTTCCAATATAATTTAATTTTGCTAGTCGATATTAATACTTAACATTATCTATGGATCATATATATATATATATATATATATATATATATATATATATAATAAATATATATATAACAAATAAAGAAGAGTAGGAGAAAATATTTTATTTTTTTTATATTTGTGTAGTTTAATTTGATTATATACTATTTGAATTTATATAATTTAAATTGAATTAGACTATTTATATAGTTTTAAAAAATTATTAATAAATTTTAAATTTTAAAACTTAATCTTTAAGCTTTATTTAGATAAGAATTGAATTGAGATGAGTTTGTGAGAATTTAATAAAATATTATTAAAAGTGAGGACTAAATATTGTTGGTTTGAAAAAATATGATATATGAAAAAATATGATATATTGTGAATATATGACAACTCTAAAGAAATAAAAATTATTTAAATTAATATTATTTTAAATTGAAATTTTAGTTTAGATAAAAAAGACTTTCTATTCAAGTTGAGTCCTAAATCTCTATGTTCATATTTCACCTTATCAAACAAGCACCAAGTCTGAACAATGACTTCCATTAGGAGATTTTGTATTCATTTGAAATCTAAGGACATTCAATACTTCTATTTTATTAACAACATCCTGTTTTTATAGGAAAACTAGAATTGAGCATATTTAAATTGAGCCTATAAGTGTATATGATACGAATATTTTGTTTGTATGGGATATTGTTTGCTAAAATTTTGAAAATTCTCCTATCAAAAGTTGATAAGAGGAGGGGTATGTTCCACCGTCATTATTTGAATCCTTTAGCGAAGGCAAAAGCTAAGTGAAGCCAATGAATCAGAGGAAGCCATGCATGTGATATAAACGAAACCAAGAACAGCATAGAAAGGGCGCAACAGAAGAGAAAAAAAAAATAATACTTCTGCGCTGTGTTGGTTTATTTGGCTACGAAGTAAATGTCGTGTGAACCACTGAAACGGCTTTGACTTTGGAGGACGTCTTCGATTGATGACCTGCCAATCTTCTACTCCTCCGTGGCATGAACGCGAAGCTCTTCACTTCTCAGAATATTTTACCGCCCAATCTAGTTGGTGAAACAATTTAGGCAAGGAATGGTCCTTTTTGATCCTTTGCTATTGACTAGCAAAGTCAAGAAGATGAAAAGAAGATAAAAACGAGAGAGAGAGAGAGCTTGGTAGAGGAAACTAACTCCGTTATTTTTTTCGTGTGTTTTTAGTGATCAGAACCCCTATCACTACCCACGACTATCCACTCAACCAGATAACCAAATCACTGGTGTTTAATATTTCAAAACATCTGGAGGTTATCAACAGAAGAGATTTGGTATAGCCTTAACTCTTCTATTTCATGAATAAAAAAAAAAAAATCCTTTACTTCAGGCTATTGGGCCAAAATAATTTATTATTTTCCTTGGACCTAATGATCTTAAAAATAATAACTATTAATTATTTATTTCCTGGGCCTATTAAAATAACCTAATAAAGAATTAATGAGTCCAAATGAACTAAAATAATTTTTAAGCCTTTTATTAACTAGTTTAAGTCCAAGTTAATTTTTCTAATAATTCAAATTGGGCTTAGACCCTGAATAATTAATTAACCAATTAAATTAGATAATAAATTTGATTTCTCTCGTTCCTTTATTTTATTCCAGTCCAAAAAATAAATTAGACTTCTTGAATAAAATAAAGTTCTTTTTATTTTGACCAGTTCCTTGACCTAAAATAATTAGGACTTACGAGCTATTTTGAGGACAAAAAAGACACATCGCCATGGCTACTAAAATGACCAAAATATCCTTACTATATAAATAGTTGTATTTTGTATTTTAAATATTTTCTAAAATTACCATATGGAAATATTGACCCCAAGGACAATGTTGCGTTAGCTATGTCTTCAGCCTACAGGTAAAATGATTAAAATATCCCTCTACACATCGCCGTTCATTTAGAGAGGAAAGAGTGTACTAACACCTTTCTAAAACACATCTACCATCTTTAGGCTTCTAGTTCAATGATCCACAATTTCTTGGAATATTTTCGCTTTCCAAGAGAGCTACCCTAAAGCCAATATCCAAGTCATATTCCCAGGGCTTTGGATAATTATATCATTCGAACAACCACAAGAGGGGTATAGTGTAGACACTAAAAAACCTTAGAAGGAGGTGGATAACGTTTTTGGCAAATTTAAAATGCTTTTAAAAAAATCTATTTTGAAAAACTCCTTTGTATTTTACATCGGAGAGATTGCAACTAATACAATGAGAAGTTTTCAAAATGTCTTAAAGATCAACTACAATCTAAATGAGATAAGACACATGATACAATTAATACAAGAGTGAAAATGGGTTAGTGAGAACCATAAATATTTCTTTTGAGATATTAAAAAAAAATTACGGAAGGAAGTTTGTAGCTAGCCGAAATAAAATGCAGAGAGAGAGAACTCAAGATTTATAATGGTTTGATCTACCAAGATCTACATCCACTACCTTAAACTCACACTTAAGGATTTTCAACTAAATTCATTCACCCAACTCAATGGTGTTTATCTACACCAATTACATACGAGGATCATCACACTTGGTTTTACCAAAATTTCTCAATCAATCAACAAATTAAGATTCACCCCAAATGGATTTTATACCACAATTTTGATACACAAAGAGGATTATAGAAATGAAACAGAGATAACTCACTATTTTGAGCAAATATACAGACAAATGAGCCCAAACAGCCTTTACCTTTTTGAACCAATTTGATTTGACTTTGAAGCACTATAAAAAAGGAAATTTTTGTATTCTAGAAAGTAAGAGTGTTTCTTAGAAAGATAGGATAAAAATCTGTTTTAAAATCGAGTTTTGAAACATTTTATAAGAGCCAAAAGTAGAGTCCCAACGACTAGAAACGGCTAGTTTCACGCTATCAAATTTGCTAAAGTTTTGGACTCAAGGATCAGACGATAGTGCGTCCAAAAGATAAGTCCAAAATGACACTTTTCTAGGCAAAAATGATTTGACACTGTTTACAAAGTTTTGGATGAAGCTTTTGGATGTAGAACCATCCAAGCTATTCAATCCAAAATTCTAAAGACTTAAAACTTGAAATCTTTTTAATTGTGTACTTAAAAGTAAAAATAAATTGAATCAAAAGGCAAAGAAGATATAGAAATTTACACAGAAAATACCTTAATAACGATTCCTAGTCTAAGGTTCTTCCAAAAGGATTTCTTAGTATGCAATTTTTTAAGCTTGGTCTTCTACTTGATCACCCATTCTTGGATTCTATTGCTTAAGAGTTGCTTAGCAATGTTATTTGCACGCCTTGGAAGAATTGAGGTCCAACATGCCCTATTACATATAGATCACACAAGTTAGTTCTCATCAATGTCTCTCATAAGTCAAAGTACAGGAGAAAGCCCTTAGGGCTAACAATCTCCTTTTTTTTGAGTGATGACAAAGTTGATGGGATTATGAGATATATATATAAAAGAGATATGTACAGTACGAATATGTTAGACCAAGAGAAATGAGAATATTTTTCATTGAAATGTAATCTATTATTATAGGACTCAAAGAGTGCTTATGAGATTTAGATAGAAAATTAAAGTATATACTTACAAACATGGCTCAATGAGCCTATAACCCAACCTGCCTTCATATCCTCATTCTTTCCATTACACGACTATTCCTTAAGAGAATAGCCGCAATTAGAACAATGTATGAATATGTACACAAGGAGGTATGGAATATAATTCATAAAATGAAACGCTCCCCCTTAATATGTGCATATATGAATGTATGTAGGATATGAGATCACAAAGTGCGATTTGAGAAAAAACTGGATTTAAACTTTGGACTTCCAAAATGTGCATCCAAAATTAGGTGGAGTGAGACTATAGACCTTTTGAACTTTAGGTTTTGGTTGTCCAAAACATATGTCCAAAATAGGGTAAATTTAGACAGAAGCTATCCCCTTTTAAAACCTATTTTTGGATTGGACTTTTGGATTTGAGAAATAAGAGTTCGAAAACTCCCCCTGTCTATGTGCAGGTAACATTGAGTTTTCAGAGATTTTGATCTAGCCTAGTTTTCTCAAAAAAATTTAGACTTCAAGGAAATTTTTGAGCAATGAAAGATGTATGAATAGCTATCCTTATCATTTGAGCTTTTTACATAGAGCATATCATAATAGCTTTCTGTAAAACCCCACTACCTAGGCCTATCAGGGTCGGGGATGTCGCCCCGTCCATAGGACAAGGAGTCTTTATAACTAAGTCACACAAAAGAAAATAAAAGCAATAATTTAAAATTGAACTTATTACAATCCAAAAATACATGAACAAATCCAAAATAAATTATTTGCTACCATCTCTCAAAACAACACATAAGAAAAATAACATAAAGTCTTCAAGGCATAGGCAACAAATCTACCTATTCATCTCCACAGCAAGATTGACCTGAAAACATGGTATAAAAGGTGATGAGATAAAAATCTTAGCAAACCCGTATGTGCTTTGAGTGTTTCAGGTAAAACAATTTATGTATTCAAGTTGTAAAAATTGCATAAGAGAAAGTGCTGGCAAGCATTAAATAATGTTAAAAATAAAGAGTTGCGTTTTGCTTTTCAAACCATACATGTGCACAATAAACACAACCACTCAAACGGGTAGCCATGGGTTACCACACATTGGGCCCTATGACCATATAATGGTCAGAATGTCACACTTTGTGCAAATTGACAAAAGGTAGGTGTACAACCTATCGGGTGAGATACTCCTCATTTCTACACCCAAACTTACTGGTTGTCTATTTCGAAAACACATAGTCTACTTGACTGAAACTTGCTAGCTCGAACGACCTGACTGTAACACCCCACCTTCTTACTCCCAATTTGCTATTATCTGTAATGGGATGAGATTTTATATCAATGACCATAACGAAAGTTGATCGGTGTATTGAGACGAATACTTTGGTGAAATAAAGTTTTGTCGAGACCTGGATATAATTATTAGATTTGTTTTACCCGTACCTTAAATTTTTGGAAGGCTATTAAGATTAATAAAATAAGAATTTTAGGGTACTTTAGAAAGAGAAATTGATTAGTATAATGAGATGCACGTTTTGGTGCAAAACGTGCTACATGGGGTATCGAGGGTATTTTTGTTATTTTGACCGTGTTCGTGACTTCGACCGCAAATTTGACCAAGTAGAGAGGGAATTGAAGAATTTAAGTGTTACTAATGGATTCAGTGGAATTTTTGGAGTTGGATAGTGAAATAAAACATTTTTCCATTACGGACCTAATTTTGGTCATTTCTGAAGAAAATAGAAAATTACGGTTGGAAATGGGACGTGTGGCTTCTTATGATTGGTGGATGAAAATAAGTGTCGTTTAGTGTTGGTTAATAAAGATAAGTGCTTCTATTTGATTGGTCAATGAGGTCAAGTGTTTCTATTTGATTGGTTGTGATAATTTAGAGGGTCCACAAGAAATAAATAACAATGGCTCACAAGCATGAAAAGTTTGACCAAGTTGGACCACATTTTTGACCTCATTTGACCAAGCTTAATTAAGCTAATCTTGATTTGAGTAAGTTAATTATGGTTGATTATGCATGGCCATGCAAGATTAGAAAAATCTATTAATTCTTGAGAATTCTAGCAATTTCTACACTTCATCACCATATGGACCAATGAAAACTCACCAAGTGTTGATTCTATGAATGTTTACAAGAACATTCATGCAAGAACTTTCTAAAGAATTCCATAGAACTCTTGAATATTCCAAAGAACACCTAAGTAGCTAAGTGGACCAATCAAGGGCTTCCAAATGTTAAGGCCATTTAATGCACCTTTGACTTGAAGACCATATTCCTCTATATATAGTCCATGAAGGCCAACTAAAATGGCTTTAGATAGCCAGAATTTCGGAGCAAACAAGAGAGAAAAGAGAAAAGAAAAGGAAATAGATAAGAAAGAGACAGAGAAACCGGAAATAGAGAGGAGAGAAAGAGAGAGAGAAAAGCAAGAAGATGCTTGGACTGTTTAGCCTCCAAACGCAGCAAAGAAAAGGTAAAGATCTATCTTACTTGAATTAAAGTTATTATATAAAGCATGGATATCATTTTTGTATATATATTGTGAGAAGTTTATATGTGAATTATGGAAACTAGTTAGGTGAAGTTGTGTGAAAGCTGTCCTTGTGTGCAGAAAATTCTGGGAGGTTTTATGTTCAGTAAATCTATAAAGTTTCTGGATTTGAACAAATAAGGCATATTTATTTGTAGCTAAGGATCATATAGACATTTTAGAACAAGTTTGAGGTTAATCGGATTTACGGATCAAAAGTTATGGTGAAAATAGTAAAAGGTGCCAAATCAGTAACGAGATTTTATTACTGGATCTTTGTGTTCAAAACTGAACAAAATGGACAATATAATTGGTACTCCATGAATTGGAACTTGTAAAGGAATGTCTTAAGTATATTTTACAATTGGTTTGACATCATTTGGATTTGCGGATTAAAAGTTATGGACAAAACAAGTTAGGGTGTCAAACTGGAAAATTGCAGAATGTTAAGGAAATAATGAATAGTAAAACTAAGTCAAAACTACTGAGGATATTTTTGCCCAGTACCATAATACTGGAACCAGAAATCTAAAAACATCCTATACTAAATTAAAGTTAAGAGTCTTACGGTCATTTTGGTATATCATGGAGCCAAATCGGAGCTGTAAATTGAAAGTTATGTGTAAAACAAAATGGTGTGTCAAATTAGTGAATTTCCATAAAGTAGTTAGAAAATGAATGGACTTAAGGGTGATTAATTATGTGATTTTAGATAAAATAATCAGGGAAACACGAAGTGAATCCCTTGTTTATGAAGGGAGGAAGGATGTGGAAAAAGGAAAATGAAAGAATTGATCAAACGACGGAAAAACGACGCGAACGAAAGTTAAACGTTTTCCTTGACCGACGGCTAACCATCGGCCTCGTTGGCTAACCGTCGGCCCCATCGGCTAAACGACGGTTGAATGTCAGCTAACCGTCGGGCACGTCGGCTATTTTTCGGCCAAACACAAATTGACTTGAAAATAATGTTTGATATAGGTTTAGCGATAAACGGTCAACGAAACATCGAAAATGGTAGAAAAAAAGGTTAAACGGCCATGAATGGAAATGATTGCTTAGGACACGAGGTGAGTCTCTTGGATTTCTAAAACTCTTTTTAAAGTTAGTATGCATTGTTTTTCCATGAAATGCTATATTATATACCATATGGGACATTTTATGAAAATATGTTTGGAAAAATTGAATTTAATCCTCTTTTGGAATTAGAATTCTGGATTTCTTTAAATGAGTTCTATTTTGGAATCGGGTATTTGGTAAATGTTCCAAATGTCCTTATTGGAATATTTTATGAAAACCTTTGGAACTCGGGTATTCGGTAAATGACCGAAATATCCTTATTGGAACTCTTGTAAATATTTTTCAAATCGGGTAAGGGTAAAATGATCCGAATACCCTCGAAAAGCCTTTTGGAATTGGGTATTGGTAAAATAACCTGAATACCCTTGGAAATGACTTTTGTGATCGAGTACGGGGAAAATGACCCGGTTACTCTTGGAAACACGTTTTGATGTGTGAATAGAATCTTTTATCTAGTTTCATCATGATTTTGGAAAAATGTTATTTTGCCCCAAAAACTGTTTTGATATGAAATTTTGTGAGATCAGATAACCCTCTAACCTGATCAGTCAGACAGGGTTGGTGACGTTGAGTACTCAGCAAGGACTTTGATTTTTGTACTAGCCCATGTTAGAGATAGACGACCCCAAGTAACCTAATCAGTTCTGGGGATTGTCTTACTCCAAACAGGGCGACAAGACATTGAGATGAGTTATCCTGACTAGCCGTTTTAAGCCTGGTAATTGCCTATTGATTATGATGGTGGATTGTTCACATGATACCGGGCGGGTATACTCGGTGTGTTCAATCCCTTGCTACCTCGATGGTGATTGACGTCAGGATTGGGACCCCTGGCTTATGGTGGCAAGTAAAAGATCCCTAAGTGCAATGTGAGGTACATTTGTATGCTGCTCACCGTTTCGGCATGACATGGGTGACGTGGTGTAAGGCGCAATCTCTGGCACAAGAGACTGTGTAGCCGAAGGCAAGGACTGCGAGACTTGCATACAGGCCGACCTTCTGTTGGAGAAGTGCCTGTGGTTGGAAAAAAATGGGGCAATGATTTGAAAGTTGAAACACTGTTTTCCAAAAAATTATTGAGTTTTGAATACACTCTTTATTAAAGAGTTTTGGATTCATTTCTAATAAAAAAAATGATATGTTATTTCATAAAAGTTTTATGTACTTTGCTTCTTTAATAAAACATTAGCACATACGGGACTCACTGAGTGATTTTTCACTCACATGTGTCTTTTACCTTACCCTGTTATAGGATCCGGAGTTGAAAGGATCTAAGGATAGAGGACGATACCACAGTGACAGTAGAATAGGTTTAGACGTTTCCCTTTTTGGATAATGTACCTTATTACTGAGGTTGAATGGAAACTTTCATGTATGAAATTCTTTATTACTTGTGCGCACTTGACCATCAGTATGGGTTGTTGTATGAATCTAGACTTGCATTGTAATACCCCGCCCAAAATTACCTTTGACCTATGGGGGAAAAGTCATGTATTGTATAGCATTTTGCATTTCATGTGATATCTTAAAATTATTTTTGCATGGGTGCATGTGATTTTCAAGGTTGCTCTTGCATTAATTTATTTAATGAAAAATAGTTGTGTCATTTGCATTATTTGAGAATCGTTGAAGTAAAATTTAGTAGAGGAGATAGAGGGATGAGAAGTAGGGTGAAAGGAATTTCTTAGAGATATATTAACACCGGAGTTGATTTGGATTAATGGTTAGGGTTGGTAATTATCCCTTGGTGACTTGAGTTCAAATTCTATCTCTTGCGAATCTTAGCTTCCTTCTTGAATTTTTATTTCCCTAGAGATTCTTCATACTTTGGCTGAAAACCCTAGGTACTCTTTTGGAATTTCAGCCGCCATTTTCTTAGGAGATAAATCTCCATATTTATTTTCCAAACTCAAGGATTTTTGATAAGGATGGAGACTAATTTTATTCTAGCTTTTATTCATTTTAATTTTCAAAAATTCTAGCTAAGAACAATTAAATTCCAGCTTGTATTTAATTAATCAGATTTTATGTTAGCTAGCTTGAATTAAATCTATTATTTTCCTAGCAAAATACTATGTTGATTTTGAAAATAAAACCCCAGCAAAAAATCTGGAAATTTTCCAGCTTTGTGCCGCCATTTTTGGAGCAATCCTAGCTTAACTCAAACTCTACCAAGACTAGGGAGTCTTATCCTAAATTCTCTTGCAAATCAGATTTTATTCTAATCCTAAACAAAGTAGGTTTTGTTCCTCTTATCTTGTAGATTTTCGGTCAGCCTTGTGCATGCACATGCTGCACGAAAATCCTGCACTCCTAAGGGTATCCAAACTCTTCTAAACCTATCTCAAGTTATCTAGAACACCTCTCATCAATTCAGATTATCTTAGCTATACAAATCAGATTTTTAATCCCTTCTTTTTCCAGAATTTTGGCAAGCTTGGTGCACAGAATTTCGCCATCTTTGGAGCAATCCTAGCTCAACTCAAACTCTACCAAGACTAGGGAGTCTTATCCTAAATTCTCTTGCAAATCAGATTTTATTCTAATCCTAAACAAAGTAGGTTTTGTTCCTCTTATCTTGTAGATTTTCGGTCAGCCTTGTGCATGCACATGCTGCACGAAAATCCTGCACTCCTAAGGGTATCCAAACTCTTCTAAACCTACCTCAAGTTATCTAGAACACCTCTCATCAATTCAGATTATCTTAGCTATACAAATCAGATTTTTAATCCCTTCTTTTTCCAGAATTTTGGCAAGCTTGGTGCACAGAATTTCGGTCAGCTTGCACACACCATATCACACGAAAATCTGCACTCCAAAACACACCAAAACTCTTTGTTGATCTAGCCAAATTTCAGCTCCTAAAACTCTCATTTTTCCTCTCTGATTTGTGGCAGAACAACAATCAAAACAGCCTAGAATTTTCTCTCTTTTGCTTACAGATTTCGCACAGCTTAAACACCTCCACTCGCACAGAATTTTTGGTTGTCAAAACCCACGCAAACTCCTTCTAGTTTTGGTCAAAAACCTGAACACGCACAGCCCTTTCCTTGTGCACTATTTCGGCCAACCTAGGAGAACAATTCCAGATTATTTTTCTCCTCTTAACCTCTCTTAATTTCGGCTAGCAATTAGGTACAACAAGCTGCCTGTTTTTCGGTCTTGCTGCCAAGGAAGTTTAGAGCTATTAGGAGACCTTCATAGCATCATCTTCTAACCCTAAACCAAAGTAGCCGGCTATTCCTTCTTTGCTGTACGAAAATTCTAGCAAACTCTCCCTTGCAATTTTTGAAAAACACAAGAGCAATCACTAGCAAAAATCAAACACACCTTAAGGTAAGCAAAAATCCTCTCAACCTCTCGATTCCTTTCTTCCATTGATTCTTTTCTTTTTCTTCCCTTGAACCACACCATATAAGGGCTAATCTCACATTTCTTTCTTAACTTTTAGTCAAAAGAAATAAAGAAGGCAGCTTTTCTCTTCTTCTTAAGCGAACTCAGGACAATCACCATAGGAGCATCTCGGTCTTGTTAATCCGGTGGTTGTAAGGTAAAGGAATTCTTACCTTGATGAACGAAATTAAGATTTAATGTGATTGATGATGTCTATGGTGGTATAATAGCATGATGAACGGGCTTAGTTGGGATAGATGAATATCTTGAGGCGAGTAAGGTGTTACGCATGTTCAATAGATAGCGATGCTATGGTTGATATGATAATGATGGATGTGAATTGTAGTGGTTAAGTCAAGAAATTTTTGATATATTACTCATGTCTTTGATGGATATATGCTCATGATATATTTATTTCATGGAAGGGGTGATTTATTGAAGATAATTGATAAGTCATGATTTGTTTATGGGAATAAGTGGGTTTATATTCATGCTTGATATGATTGAGATCCTGATCATGATATTATGTGATTCTAGATCAGGAGGTTATTTGAAGAAAGCGAGCAGTTGATTTTATCTTGTTTATCTGAGGCGAATCACGTAAGTCCTTGCATAAAATTCTTTTGTTAAATGCTTGTGGTGGCAAGTCGAATGTTGTAAAGCTTTGTAAAGCTATTGTTGATCTATGATTATTTGGGATGTAAACGTGGATGTGTATTCTCTAAATGGTTTTGTCAAACTAACACCTTTATCAAGAACTACTCATTCTCTTAAACCTTTTAGAAAACTCTTTTAAGGAAAACCACATTTTACAAAGCCAAGATATGGAATCATTGTGAATCAGGAATTAACGGATATATTCCTTGAGTACTCAATAAGGGTTGGCTAACAATACTAGTCTTGGAGGGCTTGAGTAAGTCTTTTGGCAAGCAGCCACCTCCAGAAGATAAGCTCAGCTTGAAAAGGCGACAGTATTGATTGGTCAGGCTGGTCCGAGCTAGCATTTTTACTTGGTAAGGTATTATTTTCCCAGCATGGACACTCGGATAGTTTTGTTGGGTGTAGAGATGGAGGAGTATCTCACCCGGTGGGCCATACACCTACCCTTGATCAGAACGCCTAAAGTGTGGTGCTTTGACTGTTTTCTCATCATGGAACCCAAAGTGTGGTGCCATGACTGTTTTTTTTTAGTGGATGAGTTATTTTGTACAAAGTGTGACAATGAGAAAACTCCACTCCTTGCGAAAGAGAAATTATTTATGACTTGCCAAATATTTCTGCAAATGTTTTCAGTTATGCATACACGAACTGTTTAAAGTACCATGTGCACACATAGGACTTACTGAGATGTTAATCTCACACTGTTTTATATCATGTTTTCAAGAGATTGATACTACTGAGCTAGCAGGAGGTCTAGTAGTTGGAGTTTCGTTGCTTTATTTATGTTTTGAGAGACAGATATTCATTTATGTACCTTTTCCAATGTATGCATATGTTTAAACTTTCGCAAGGTTGAGCCTGATGTAATAAGAGTCCTCTTTATTTATCTAAGTTTGACATTTTGAGTTCGACTTTATCTTATATACTTCGTTTTAAAGACCCCTTGTCCTCGGGACGGGGCGACATCCCCGCCCTTTTTAGGGTACATAGTTAGGGGGTGTTACAAGCATACTCTGTTAATTTCCGTTATAAAGATCCCTTATTTGGGTAACTGGACGGGGTGACATCTAGTGTTGATATGCTTCCGCTGTACTTTTAGTAGGGGTGTTTCACTGACTAAGTAGTATTGTCACTTCTCCAAGTTGAGTTCATCTTCTAGAGGTGGCTTTCTGCTAGAAGACTCGCTCTTACTCTTCAAAACTAGTACTACTAGCCTACCCTTATTGAGTACTCAACGTTGATTGTCCCACTTGGGAGAAAATTGATCACACAATGATTTTCTTTGAAATAGCAATTAAGGGTTTCTAAAATTCTTGTCGAAGTTGGGTTTTAGAAAGAGTTTAGCATTTTGTGTAAATCTGCTTGTTTAATTTTCAAATAATTTTTGTGACTGAAATAAAAAGGAAAAACAGTCCTTAATTACCTTTACAAAATGAATGTCCATACATTTCACATTTGGCTTGCCATAGAAATTTTTTTTGTCTTCAAATAATTCCTTGCAGGAGCTTACTTGATTTTTTGCTTGCTCAAATTCAAAAATCTTCCAAGGCTGACCTAACCCCGCCTGGGGTAAACACAAGATATAAGGTTATATTCGAGCTATATTCGCTTACACAAATAATCCTAGTTCAACTTTTTACAATCGTGACCTTAATGTCCTAAGTTTTAAGGCTAGCTAATAAAGAATTTTATAAAATAAGTCTAGCTTGATAAGTTAAAATAACTAGGGGTTCTAAAATAATTGTTAATAAGTTATAGGTTCAAATAATAAATCTTGAGTACTATGGCTAATAAATAAACTAGGGTTTAATTGTTAAATATTAGTAAATAGTAATTAAAAATAGTTTTATTTTAAATAAATAATAAAGTACAATTAATTTTTTATTAATTTTTAATAGATAATAAATAATTAGTAATAAATAAAATTAATAATAAATTAATTATATTAAATTTTTGTTTAATAAATAATGAACAAATTTTAATATAAATAATATTTATGAATATAGGTAAAATTTTGAACTATGGTCTACACAATCATTAATATTTTATTTATTATTATTATTTATATAAAAGATCTTATTTACTATCATATATATACATATATTATTTTTAATGAAAGATATTATTTATTTGACTAGTAAAATATCAATATTTCATTTAATATTCCATTTCCAAAACTTCCTAGGAATTTTGAAATCTTTAGAGAAAAATATAGTAATAATTTTAATTAAGGTAATAAAATTTACTAATTAAAATAACCAAGGATCAACAAGATCATGATCATAATTTTCCTATTGCTAACAAGAATCATGAACATATATTCTAACATCAAACAACAAACTATTTTATTTATGAACATAGGCTTAAATCCATACCTATTATCATATGGCCAAATCTCTACTAAGCATAATCATACTCATTGCTTCAATGAAAATAAGAACATAAAAATCCTATTCACCAAAGGTGTCATAACATCTAGCATGCTTAAACATTCATAATTCTCTTAAGACATGATGAACATACATCGATTCTCAAGGTATTCCATATAGCTTAATCATGATTATCCATACTCATGTTCTAATCTCAAACCCATTCATTCATATGCATATACTCAATCCCCCATTCATATTCTATTCTCCCTATTAACATCTAAGAGACATAAATTCAGAATTAAAATGAAGGTTTAAGGAGAAATACTTGATTGATGTTTGCTTCGATGAAGATTCAAGAAGGTCCACGCGATTGAGGGTCTTGTATTGTCCATGAGAGGAGGAAAAACAGCCATGGTTGTAACCACCATTTCGGCCGAGAGAGAGAGAGAGAGAGAGAGAGAGAGAGAGAGAGAGAGAGAGAGAGAGAGAGAGAGAGAGAGAGCATGAGCATGCTGTGTTGAAGGTTGAAGGGAAGAAGATGAACAAAAGAGTTGTTTTTGGTTACTTTGATGATGTTCTTGAGACTTCAAGAAAAAAAATTGGTTTTTATCCGAATGCCAATTTTTGTTTTCGAGATTTGATGTTATAAATTCTAGAAATGAACTCTAGGGAGTATGTAGGAGTATTCTAGAGTTTTTGAGAGGGATTGGAGGTGTTTAGAGTGGTCTTTGGCTTGAAGAAAGGTAGTCTGTGTTCTTGGTGTTCTTAGTGAAAATGGAGAGAATTTGAGAAAGGATATACATGAATTTCTGGAAAGTGTTGGCCGAATGATTTAGGGAATTCAGGGGTTTTGATTATCAGCTTAGAGAGGGAGAAAAAAATATGATTGTTTGAAATTCAAATGGAGAGATTTGAGGAGTGGTTTGAGGTAGAAGATATGTTAATGGTGTTTGATTGATAGAGGTTTCTTGGTGCTACAATGGAGCCGGCTGGACTGCTATGTTTTGCTAAAATGAATGAAGATTGATGGAGCTTTAAGGCTGGCTGAAATTCTGAGCTCAATGGCAGAGGAATTTCTGGTTATGAAGCCTAGTCCAAGGGTGCTTTCATGAAGCAAATGCCGGAAATTTTGAAGTTCAAATGGAAGTTTGAATGGAGTGATCCTAGGAGATATTGGAGGTGTGGTTATGGAGTCCAAGGTAAGTGGAGAGGTTAATGGTGTTTAGTTCATGGCTGAACAAGGGTTAATTTATAGAGGTTTGAGCTTGGTTTTTGGCCAAGGCTTGAAGGGAACAAAGATAGAAATTTTTGGTTTCAAGGTGCTCCATGATCTGAATGGTTTGCTGCAATTTTTCTGTGCAATTTTCTGCAATGGTCCAGCTCAATTTGTAGAGGTTTTGAGAGGTGTTTGAGGGTCCTTTAACGCTGGTTTCCAGCCTTCTTTATGGAGGAAAAGCAAAGGCATTTTGCTGAGTTGATGACAGAAGAAAACAGCTCCATTTCTAGGTTGCTATGCAGAGAGAACTGCCCAGAATTTTTCCTGATTTGTGCAATTTTTGTGCATATGTTTTTGCACAGGAATTTCAGTCTTCAAGATGAATAAATTGGCCATTTTTCTAGCAGCAAATGAGTAAGAAAGATGGCTATGATTTTCGAAGGTTAGGCTGCTCAAGAATCTGGAAAATTTCCAGATTTCTTTCATGAAGAATATGAACACTATGGAGTGGAGTTTGAAGGTTCAACCATGGAGATTAATTTCTCTTAGGAACCTTCCCTAACTCTTTTCCTATTTTCAGTCAATTCTCCAACTTCCAAGATTCATTTTCAAAATTCAAAGACAAAAAATCCTTGCTGAATTTTCTAGAATTAAAAACATGAATTTTGATAAATTTTGAACAAATTTAATTGGCGAAGAGGTTAGAACAAGCTAGAGGTAATAAAAGGACAAGAATTCCTATAGAATTCTTTTTAGGGCATGATGATAGGATTAGGACATTCTCTTCATATCTCCCTTAGGACAACATTTCTATTTTTATGGAATGCAAGAAAACAAAAAATTTAAACTTAACTAAGATAATCATGATAAAAACTTAAATGATGGGATTTAAACTCATGACCTTAGAGATTAATTCACAAAGCTCTAACCACTTAACCACACTCACTCGTATTCTTATTTTCTCACACAAATATTCTTCTTATTTAATCCACAAGCTATCTTCCTATTTTGACCTCAAGCAAAATTACCATTTTATCCTTCCTACTCAATAGCATAACTAAGCCTTTTAACCTATAAATCATAATTCTAAAGCACATAAAATCATTAATATATATATATATATATATATATATATATTCATGTAAAATAATATGATATACATCTTGATCCCCTTACTCTAGGGTTGGCTTTAGGTGGGGTTTCACACTTTCAGAACAGATTGTTCAACAACCCCAATCTCAATGATAACTTTACGTACACACTTCAAACTCCTTTGACCAAAACAGGATATCAAACTAGTTTTCATTGAATCACTTAAATCTTCTTAGACTGCAACAAACTATGATCATAATCAATTAGAAATCACAAATTATACTTATCATAAACTAATATACAACTGGTACATGATCATAAATCATAATTTATACCAAAAAAAATTTGCACAGCATGCTGGTTTGATCAAACCCAAATCCCAACATGAATTCCATAAAGTGTTTTATAGGATCTTAAGGAATATTCAGAGTCTACATACAAGTACATTGCAGTCTAAAACACAATAACTATTTTCAATCCATAGCACAACACCGCAAAACATCCAATTGTAGTTCATTCAACACCAGTCCATAACACAACAGTACAGTAATAACCAATAATAACCATCAACAATAGTCAACAGTAGTGCATAATTCCAACAACATATCACAACATAGCACAACATATCACAACATAGCACAATCACAATCCCAACTACCATTTTTCTCCCCCTTTTGTCATTAATCAAAATGTAGAATAAGGAGAATAAATAGGGAATATCAGGGCTAGAAGAAATATATATATATGAAGCAGAGAAAGTAGCTAAAAAGCAGAAGGTAAAATGTTCAAGCACTGGAGTAGAAAAAAAAATTGTTAATGGAAAGCAATAAAGAGTTTCTGGCATAGGGAGTTTGAGAATCAATCCACAGAAATGATCATTTAGGAAATATGAATAGTCTCTATCTTGAACCAAACACTCTTTTTGGAATGCTGCCCAGCAATCTTACTGGACTTTTTCTTAACTACCACTTACTTCTGTCTTTTTTCCAGATGAGATAGGGATTTTAGTAGGGGCAGGGGGGGCTGATTCTTCCTGATATGGGGATGTCTGCCTTTCTTATTCAGGGGCTGTCATTTCCTCATCCTGCTACTCTTTCATAGCTTCCTCTTCTGCCTCAGTGGCAGGTTGTTCTTTAGTTACTTTTTTCTAGGGATGCTATTGATGGAGCAGGCATTATTTTATCCTTTTTATCCTTCTCTTCTACTGCAGTTAGCCTATTTCCAAGAATTTGAATTTTTGAACTGAGACTGTCCACCTTAACAGCTGGCAAATTTATTGCTTCCAGAATTCTTTCACTGATGCCTGTGTCCTGAGTTCTCCATTTACCCTTGGTAGAGGATTCTTCCTGAGTTTCTAACTCAACATTTCTTTTTGCTTTGGCAGGTGAGGCACTCTTGCCTTTAGCCTTTACCTTTAATAGCTTTTCTTTTTCATTATCAGCTGCATCTCGAAGCAGCTTCCACTTATTGTCCATTCTCACATATCCTATTCTTTCAAATGACTCAAAGCTGTACACATTCATTTTTGAAAGAGTAGGGGTGATAGAATTCAGATCAATACTAAAATGTCTAAACACCTCAGTCAATAAGTTTTGATGCGTATTTATTTGGGTATAAAAATCATATAAAAATAAGCACATTCCCAATCAAGTTTAAATTAAAACGTTAATCCTAAATTACACATATGAGCAAGCGTACTCATCATTAACATAGCATATGGTTCAAACGAGTGTCGATCCTCAAAGAACAAGTATGAACTAATCACTTTTTTTTCATTGTTTAACTGACTCAATAAAGTGAAAAAGAATTAAAAATAAAATAAAAGAATATATACATGTCAAGGATGTAGAATTATGTAACTTAAACCATTATTCTAACAAACATGATCTTAAAGTACCTAATCATTATCATAATTAATTATTCTCTTAGCATCATGAAGGATTAAGATAGATTCACTTCTTTGGTTAATCCATGAAATCACTATTTTCTAGATAAATTAGCATTACTTGGTCTTGTCTCAACTAATTCACTCAAAAGATGCATTAAGTACAATCATTGATTAAATTTTATTGGTCTCGGCAAACTTAAAACATAAAATTAATCAATGAATCCTTGGTCTCGACAGATATCAATTAACCTTTAATTACCAATTCTCATCAATTAACCCCTTTGGTCCAGTAAGTTAATCGACAATGAATATGAAATCAATGAATGGAAACCACCATCAACCCCATTGGTCCAGTAAGTTAATGGAAAGAAACAACTAACTAATCTCGTAATAAGCACAAGTAATTAAATACCAAAAATAATAATCAATTAATCAAAAGATCAAAGTAACTCTAAAAATCATGAATACCTAAAACAATGTCAAATTACAATAAAATAATTAACACATATTGTTCAAGAACAAGAAAACAAAGTAAAAGAAAGCACTCATAGATAAGCCTATTTCTTCTTCCTTTGAAGACCTTCTTGCACAATCCTCCTTGTTTGGTAGAATTCCTCATTTGATTTGAGTGATTTTCTGTTATGATCTATGAATTCCCCCATTTTTCTTGTGTTTTTCCTTTGTTTATAGGCTTCGGAAGTGCTTAAATTCGTTGGTGTAGGGTTTTTGGCTGATTAGAAGTAGGAAAATACTAAAACTCTGCAGATTGTCAAAAAATACGTACGAAAATTGAGACACCGCCTTATTATCGGGCACAGTCGGCGCTGCCTACAGCTTTATAGCCGGTTTCGATTGTGTTCTGTTTCTCCAATTGTTCGTCGATTTTTCCTTGATTTTCATGCAACCCTTCTAGAATGCAGCCGGCGCTGGTTCCAGCCTCCTAGTTGGTGCCGGTTCAGTTCTGTTCCACTCCGTTTCACTGATTTTTTGTCACTTCGAAGTGCATGCCAGCAGCACGTGGCCGGCGCCGGTTCCTCTGGCCTGTCTGGCGCCGCCTCTATTCTGTTTTGCAACGTTTTTGTCTTATTTTACTCCTAAAATCTAAAATAATGCACAAAATACCTTTCCAATGGTAAAATCTCAAATATAAAGGAATATGACTAGTTATTGAACAAAATGTATCATAAAATAGTCTCAAATAACTAGGAAAAATATGACTAATTTAAGCCCTATCATTCATAAGGCAGGGCTTTGTTGGAGGTATTCCTGGTTTGCATCATCAATTTAGCAGCAAGATACCCAAAACTTATTGGTCTATTTTCAAAGAGCGCTAACATGATCACCATTTGCATAATGTTGATAGAAGTTTTATGTCTAAAACTTGGAACCACCATGGTTGAAATCATGTGGTGCAGAATCCTGCCTGATCCATTTAACCACTTCGTGTTCATGTCACTCGAGTTCTTAAAACTCTTCCCACAAGTAAATGTACTTTCAAACTTCCTCAAATAAAATAGACTAGTTCCTTCCGAAAACTTGTTCAGTTCAAAATATTGAATCTCGCCATCTCTGACCCACATATTTTGTTCAACAGGTAGTGATCAAACTTAAGATTCCTACCTCCAACTTTAGAGGTGTACCACCGAACCATAAACCCTTCTCTAGTTTCTCTAATCGGCATTTTCTCAGGTTAGCATAAAATTCCCATACAAGAGAAGTAAACAAATTCTCATCAACAGATAACAAGACTCCCCACCCAAGAGACTCAAACATATTTAACACATTTGAAAAATTCAGAAAAGATGCTGGATTTGCGTGATAACCAACAATCACGGTTTGATTTCTTGAAACCCATTCATTAAAATCATATTCACTTTTAGAATCTAAGAAGTGAGGTACCTGGGTCTTGAAACTTTCTTGTTTCGTAAATGATTTAGAAGAGTTGGTCTGAGAAGCTGGGAGTTTGGGAGCGACTTCTTTTCCCTTATCCATTGCAGTCGATTTCTTCTTCATCATTGGAGTGATTTTTCGGACTTTATTTGACTTGGATTTGGTTAATTTTGGTGATTTTGCCATTGTAATCAGAGGGTGAAGGCTTGGGCTTTCGGTTGTTCAGAGAGAAGCTTAGAAAAATTTGAGGGAAGAAAGATGGAGTCTGGTTGATTTTAGAATTCGAGAGAGAAGAGAGAGAAAACCTTTTGTGAGTTTCTAGGAGATTGTGATGATAAGCACACCCAAGTACATTGGAGAAAGGCTTTTCATCAGAGATTTCAAAAGCTATCTTACGAAAAGCGCTACTATTTTAAATTTAAAAAAGAATAATTTGAAAGCAGTAATTCTTGAAGGATATACGAAGTATCAGGTTGATTTTATTTTGGATTCAGGCTCCATCTGAAATACTCATCCAAAAGAAAAGAAACTCCTTAAAGAGAGAGTTTTAGATTTACTCTCCAAAATACTACGTCCAAAATCATTGTCCAAAAGTTGTGTTTCCAGTGATTCTGCAAATAAAAACAACAAATCTTTGGCAAATATGTCAGTCACATGATCTTAGTAATTCCTAAACCTCTTCTCAGATTATTGAACCTTTCTTCGGCTAGAGGTTTTGTAAAAATATCTGTAAGTTGTTAATCAGTTGAAATATATTCAACATATACATCTCATTTGAGCATATGATCCCTAATAAAATGATGTTTAACCTCAATATGCTTAGTCTTAGAATGTTGAACATGATTTTTAATTAAATTGATTGCACTTGTATTATCACATAGTATAGGTACGCAATTAAAATTGAGACAAAAATCAAGGAGTGTGTTTTTTATCCAAGGAATTTGTGCATAGAAACTCCTTGTTGCAATGTATTCAACTTTGGTAGTGGATAAGGATACACAGACCTATTTTTTGCTATGCCCTGACACTAGAGAGTGTTCGAGAAATTGGTAGTGCCCGCTAGTACTTTTCGTTCAACTTTAGAGCCTGCATAGTCTGTATTAATAAAGCCTATAAGATCAAATGTATTAGTACGAAGATACTATAAACCATAATCATATGTTCCAATCAAATATCTAAAGATACGTTTCACGACACATAAGTGAGATTCCTTTGGACACGATTGAAATCTGGCACAAAGAAAAACTGAAAACATAATATTTGGCCGGATAACAGTAAGATATAGTAAACTTCCAATCATACCTCTGTGTTTTGATTCATCTACCTTCTTACCTTTTTCATCATTGTCAAGCTTTAGAGAAGTGCTCATAGGTGTACTGATTTTTTGGCTTCATTCATACCAAACCTTTTGAGCAATTCCTTAGCGTACTTAGCTTAATTTAGGAAAGTCCTATCCTTGGTTTGTTTGATTTGCAGCCTGAGGAAGAATTTAAGTTCTCCCATTATACTCATCTCGAATTCTTGCTGCATAGTCTTAGCAAACATCTTGCACAATGAGTCATTAGTAGTACTAAATATGATATCATCAACATAAATTTGAACAATAAGAAGATCATTAGAATTTTCTGACTTAATAAATAATTTATTATCAATCAAGCCTCTTGAAAAACCTTTTAAGAGTAAGAATTCACTAAGCCTTTCATACCAAGCTCGTGGGGCTTATTTTAAACCATAAAGAGCTTTTGAGAGTTTGAAAATGTAATTTGAAAAGTGCTCATGAATAAAGCCCAGAAGTTGTTCTATATATACCTCATCTTCAATAAAACCATTCAAAAATGCACCTTTAATGTCCATTTGATAAAGCATGAAAATTTTAAAAGATGAAAAGGCAAGCAACATTCTTATGGATTCTAATCTAATAATAGGAGCAAATGTCTCGTCATAGTTAATGCCCTATTCTTGATTGAATCCTTGGGCAACAAGTCTAGCTTTATTTCTAATCATCACTCCATTTTCATCAAGTTTGTTTCTAAAAACCCACTTGGTACCAATAACCGGATGATCAAGTGGTCTTGGAACGAGTTTCCAAACTTGATTTCTCTCAAATTAGTTAAGCTCTTCTTACATAGCTAATATCTAAAAATCATCATGCAAGGTCATATCAATATAGTTAGGTTCAATACTAGAGAGTAAAGCAAAATTATTTACAAAACATCGTCTAGTTTTGACTCTACAGCTAGGATCATCAATAATTTGCTCTTTTGGATGACCAGTTTTGGGCTTTCAATCTTTTGGTAATCCTTGATCCGTGAGCTCTTCAGTTTCTTGCGTGCTTTGTTCAGCTTATTACTTTTCTAATTCCTCTTCTTTGGCATGAATGTCCAGCGGTGGTGCTTTGAGCTGTTCTTTTCCTCTTTCTTTTGAACTTCCAACATCATCATTATCTTTTCTTGATGTATAAATGTTAGATTCATCAAAGAAAACATGTACGTATTCTTTCACACATAGAGTTCTCTTATTGTACACTCTATATGCCTTTTTATTGGAAGAGTATCTAAGGAATATAGCCTCATCAGATTTTCTATCAAAATTTCCAAGATTGTCTTGGGTATTAAGAACAAAACATTTGCAATCAAATACTTTAAAATAGGAAATTGATGGAGTTTTGTCAAACATAAGCTTAAAGGGTATTTTTCTTAAAAAAGGTCTCAACATCACTCGATTTACAATATAACACGTTGTATTTACTGCTTCAGTCCAAAAGTATTTTGGAAGAGAGTTTTCACAAATCATGGATCTAGCTATTTCTTGCAAGGTTCTATTTTTTCTCTCAACAACACCGTTCTATTGAAGGGTTTTAGTAGCTGAAAAGTTGTGAAAAACTCTATTTTCATCACAAAAGTGTATAAACTTACTGTTGCAAAATTCTCTACTATTGTCACTCCTAATAGAAATCAGTTTGCATCCAATAGAGTTTTGGATGTGTTTAAATAATTTTGAGAATTCAGAAAACACTTCATCTTTTTGTCCAAGAAACAAAGTTTTAAGAAATCATCTACTAAAACATAAGCATACTTCTTACCACTAAGACTAGTGGTCCTCTTTGGTCCAAACAAATCTATATGAATTAATTCAAGGGGTTTTGTGGTGGAAATCATTTTCGTGGGTTTGAAAGAAGTTTTGATTTATTTTCCAACTTGGCATGCATCACATATTTTACTTTTATCAAACTTAATTTTGAGCAGACCCATAACAAGTTTTTTTGAGGATAATTTGTTTAGCAAATCAAATGATACATGGCCTAGTCTTCTATATAAAAAATAGCCATTACTATCATGCATGAAAAGACATCTAATATCATGAGCTATAAGATCATCAAGAGAATACATAAACATTCCCGCCACGATTAGCAACAAAGATTGTTTCATTATTTGAGCTTCCATAATAGAATAAGAGTCTTTCTCTTAAAAATGACTTTGCAACCATTGTCACATAATTAACTAATACTAAGCCAGTTGTATTTCAACTCATCAATCAATAATACTTATTTGATAATGGTTGAGGATCCTTTACTAATGTTACCTGTGCCAAGTATTTTTCATTTCTTTTTGTCTCCAAAGGTAATGAATCCATCATTTGTTGCTTGCACATCTTCTAATAGATCTGCATTTTCGGTCATGTGTCTTGAGCATCCACTATCCAAGAACCACTTTGTGAAGCTCATTTTCTCCAATGAATGTACCTATACATGAGATGGGAGAGTGATTTTTAGTATCCACATTTTTTTAGGTCCACGGGGATTAGTAATGGTTCCTCTAATTTTCAAAACAGTTCTTGCACTGGATTCCACTTTCTTCTTAACATGACACCTAGATGCTTTGTGTCCAGATTTTTCGTAATATATGCAACAATTGTGTATCATATATGAAGAAGTAGTTTTTACAAAATAGGACTTATGTTTTCCTATTTTGTGTAGATTCCTATAGCCAAGACCATTTCTATTTCCATCCATCTGTTGTGCTCCAAGAAGTTTATTCAAGTTACTTCGACCATTAGTGGATTTTTCAATACAAGTAGTGTGATCATTAACCTTCATTTTCATATTATCAAATTCACAGATCATGACTTCAAGAGATGAAACTCGATCATACAAATATTTATTCTCAAGACTAGAGCAATTTAAGAAGGTAGAGATAATTTCATTTTCTACATTCAGGCAGTATATTGAATTAAGTAGAGTTTTGTTTTCACTTATCAAGTTGTCATTTTTAGTTGATAGAGAATCAATTTTCACTTTCATTTTCTTGTTCCTTTTTGACAATATTTTCAGTTCTCAGAACACATTAACAAGAAGAGTATTTGGATCATCAATACTATCGCAAGTTGAATCATGCAATTTAGCTACAAGGTTAGATGAGGAAGGATTTACCTTATCCTCCACTATCATGAAGCATATGTTGGCAGTTTCATTTTTAGGGTTTCCATCTTCCTTAGATTTGGAGTCATTTTGGTCCTAAGTTCCCATTAGTCCTTTGCCCTTCTTTGTTTTCAGATCATTCTTCTTCTTTTTAAGCATTATGCCTTCTTTTTCTTTGGCTATCAGCAATGAAATGTTCTGTGCTCTTGCATTCATAGCATTGAGGCTTACATGATAAGGTCTGTTCCTTTCTTTTTACGAACTTCTTTCCTCTTTTGAAATTTCCTTTATTGAACATTCTTCTGAATTTCTTTGCAATCATGGTCAATTCTTCAGAATCTACTTTAGTCTCATCACTACTATCAGATTGGCTACTTTCAACGTCCTCATTAGTAGCTTTCAGTGCTATTCCCCTTTTGCCTTTGTCATGATCATCAGATTCTTGAAACCTTTTGAGTTTTATTGCATGCGTTAGAAGAGAGTCAATTAACTCTTTAGTCGATAAGGTTTTCAGATCTTTGGATTCTTCTACAGCTAGAGGTTTAGGTTGCCAGCTCTTAGGTTGAGCATCCAAAATTTTTCTGTTTTGTTTTCCAAGGAAATAGATTTTCCAATAGGCTTTAAGTCCATTTGCAATATTTGTGAATTTGGTAAACATATAAGTTATACTCTCATTTGGCTTCATAGTGAACAATTCATAATCATCAATCAAAAGTCCCAACTTAGACTCTTTTACTAGATTTGTCCCTTCATGGGTGACTTCAAGTAATTTTTACATATCATGGGCTGAATCACAGCCATTAACTCGGTTATATTCAGTGGCATTAAGGGCACAACACAGAATATTTATAGCTTGAAAATTCAATATCATTTTGACATTGTTTTCAGCATCATATTTATCACTCTGTTTGGGCACTTTTCTGCCATTAACAAATTTTGACGGGACAAATGATCCATTCTCAATCAGATTTCATAGCTCAAAGTTGGTTGAATAAACATAAATCTTCATTCTATTTTTCTAGAATGTATAATTATTTTCATTAAACAAAGGAGGTCGGTTTGTTGAAAATCCTTCAACATAAGGAAGAGCAGATGAGTTGTCCATAAGGATCATTTTTACACGGTTGTTAGACCAATGATAGAGTAGATCAGGCTCTGATACCAAATGAAAAATCTTAGAGGGGGATGGATAAGATTTTTGGCAAATTTAAAATGCTTTTCAAAAAATTTGTTTTGAGAAACTTCTTTGTATTTCAGATTGGAGAGATTGCAACTAATACTACGAGAAGCTTTCGAAATGTCTTAAAGATCAACTACAATCTGAATGAGATAAGACACACGATACAATTAATACAAGAGTGAAAATGAGTTAGTGAGAACCATAAATATTTCTTTTAAGAGATTAAAAAAAAATTAAGTAAGGACGTTTGCAGCTAGCTGAAATTAAATGCAGAGAGAGAGAACTCAAGATTTATAGTGGTTTGATCTATTAAGATCTACATTCACTACCTTAAGCTCATACTTAAAGATTTTCAACCGATTTCATTCACCCAACTCAATGGTGTCTATCTATACTAATTACATAAGAGGATCACCACACTTGGTTTTACCAAAATCTCTCAATCAATCAACAAATTAAGGTTTACCCCAAATAGGTTTTGCAGTACAACCTTGATACACAAAGAGGATTATAGAAATAAAATAGAGATAGCTCACTATTTTGAGCAAATATACAGACAAATGAGCCCAAATAGCCTTTACTTTTTTGAACTAATTTGATTTCACTTTGAAGCATTATGAAAAAAGAGATTTTTATATTCTAGAGAGTAAGAGTGTTTCTTAAAAAGATAGAACAAAAATCTGCTTTAAAATTGAGTTTTGAAACCTTTTGTAAGAGTAAAAAGTAGAGCTCCAACGGCTAGAAACAACTAGTTTCACGCTGTCAGATTTGCCAGAGTTTTGGACTTAAGGATCGGACGATGGTGAGTCCAAAAGGTGAGTCCAAAAGGTGAGTCCAAAATAGCACTTTTCTAGACATAAATTATTTGACACTATTCACAAAGTTTTGGACGAAGACTTTGGATGTAGAACCATCCAAACTATTTAATCTAAAATTCTGAAGACTTAAAACTTGAAATCTTTTTGTTTGTGTGCTTCAAGGTAGAAATAAATTGAATCATAAGGTAAAAAAGACATACAAATTTACACAGAAAATACCTTAATAATGATTCCTAGTCTAACATTCTTCCACAAGGATTTCTTGGTATACAATCTTTTAAGTTTGGTCTTCCACTTGATCACTCATTCTTGGATTCTATTGCTGAAGAGTTGCTTAGTAATCTTATTTGTGCACCTTGGAAGAATTGAGGTCAAACATGTCCTATCACATATAGATCACACAAGTTAGTCCTCATCAATGTCTGTCATAAGTCAAAACACAAGAGAAAGCCCTTAGGGCTAACAAACACTATCTTGTGCAAGTCTATCTTAACTACTTAGTCACATATAACCAACATACAAGTATATTAGTCATTCTCAAGAACCTCAACTATAGTATATCAAAACATACACTTCTAACTTCGTTAGACCACCAACTTATACTCAAGCTGCAGAGTACAAGTCCACACTATAGTAATAGTAGTCTAGGTTTCTATCACATAGTACTTTCAGAAACCACTACTACATGTCATGTTCTACGTATTCAAAATACGCTTGCATTATGAAATGAGAAGACTACTTATTGGCTAAAGGTAAGCCATTCCCTATTTAGAATTCATAACACAATAACCTTGCCATGATGAGATTCCCATTCTTATCATTTGATTATGAACAGTAGTTTATGTGTTAATTATCCCATAGTCCATACCTTACTATGAAATACCTTCATTCATATAAACCATTTACTTAAATATAATGGGTCTTTTCCAATAAGATCGTGCACAAATATAAAGAAGATTTCACAAATAAATTTTGAGAAAAAAAATACTTTTGTTAATACTAGTTAAAATTACATCAGAAATATAATCTAAGAAGGCATACATTCTAACACTAAGACCATTGTAATTAGGGGTAGATTTATAGCATAAAAAGGCTAAAAATAGCATATGGTGCTGGGAAACGGATTTAGGGTCGTGCAATTCTTGTACCAGAATTGAGTGGCCCTTTCGCAGCCACGATTTGAAGAGGGTCGATTTTGCGAGCAAAAAGGGGCCATGCTAGAAGATCAAAGTCAAGGACAAAACGACGTCGTTTTGCCCTTTGTTTTAGCTCAAACTCAGTGGCGACCCAAGCCAAGCCTATTGAAAAACTCCTAATGTCAACAGTGTTGATTGGATGTTTGGCTAGGTGAGTTGATGTTTGTGCTCTAAACAAGATGAACTCCATAGAGAAATTTTTTCCCTTCACACCATCTTTGTGAAGCCTAAAACCATCGAGTGGTTTTTCCTCTCTCAGTCGGCCGATCACCATCCTCACTTTCAACCTCCTCATCCATTCCTCCTTTCACCGTTACCTATTCTCTTACTGGCGTTGCAGTGCCTTTCGAGACCACACAATCTGCCTTGGTTTCCCTTCTTCCCACTATTGGTCTCCCTATCTACTTTCATCCTCTTGTTCTTTCTCTCTCTCTTTCCTTTCATTGAAGGTAAGAAAGAAAAGGGATACCTTAGTACACCTATAAAGATTGCAATCCATGATCATGAAAAGAAAAGGACTTTTGTTATTTGCAAAGATGGACTTCGTAATGCTGGTAAATTTAAATTTTTGTGTTTCCTGACTTTTGTGTTTCCTTCTACAGTGGTGTGGAATCCTTGGGAGAAAAAAGCCAAGGCAATAGTTGATCTCGGGAACGATGACTATAAGCACATGCTATGTATGGAGGCTGTTGCTGTGTAAAAACCTATCACTCTGAAGTCTGGTGAGGAGTGGAGAGGAAGACAAGAACTTTTACTGGTTAAAACATAAAGCTGCACTATGAGATCAATTATTCCATTGCCTTAATTCAACATATCTGGCTATTTAATTGGTAGCAACCATAGATGTTGATTACATACTATAAATAACAAAATAATATTTTAGTTTTATGCTGTGTTAAAACTTGGACAATTTATTTTTTTCTTGTGTATTCGAAATATGCTTATGCTAATGATGTGAGTGAACTACTCACTGATTCAACGTAAACCATTCCTCATTGGAACTCATGACATAATAGTCTTTCCTTGATGAAATGCTCAATTCCATCGAACGACTAAGAACTCAATTTTACTTGTATAACAAGTACCTATAATCTATACTTTACTGTGAAGAACGACCCAACACATAGACCATTACTTGTCACACTTGGACATTCAATATGTTATAATATAAGAAACAAATTAAATTGAATGAATAAGTATTTTATTGCAATATATTCACACAGAATACATAGTATTTGATGGCATATTTTTCAATAATATCCTACTTGCATTACAAAGACTAAGAAAGTCCATCAGTGCCTACCCCTATAACATCTAAGTGTTTGCGAAACACATTTTCTGTCAAAGGCTTGATAAAAGGATCCGTCAGATTGTTGACAGAGGTAATCTAATCAACCACAATCTGTCGTTTCTGGATGAACTCCTAGATGAGGTGATACTTTCTCTCCATGTGCTTCCTATTTTTATGGTTTTGAGGTTCTTTGCATTGTGACACGGCTCCAGAGTTGTTACAATAAATCGTGATAGGCCTATCCATGTGCAGTACTACTCCAAGTTCTGTGAGGAACTTCCGGAGCCACACAACTTCTTTAGAAGCTTCTGAAGTAGCAACATACTCAGCTTCCATTGTAGAATTAACAATGCAGGATTACTTGATATTTCTCCATGAAATAGCTCCTTCAAACAAAGTAAAGATATATCCACTAGTGAATTTTCTTTCATCTTTATCCGCTTGGAAGTCTGAATCTGTATAACTGGTAGGAACCAAATTATCAACACGATATACAAGCATATAATCTCTCATTTCCTTGATATATTTGAGTATATGCTTGACGGCTTGCTAGTAAGCTTTTCCTGGGTTTGACTGATATCTACTAACCATGCCTACTACAAAGCAGATATTTGGCCTAAAACATAACATAGTATACATGAGACTTCCCACACCCGAAGCATGAGGGATCTTGCTCATTTTCTGCTTGTCTTCCTGTGTCTGAAGACACTACTCGAAAGATAAGGATAATCTACGTCTAAAGGATATAATAGCCTTTTTACATTGATCTATGCTGTACTTGATCAACATCTTGTCAATATAAACAGACTGGGATAGGCTAACATTCTCTGTTTTCTATTTCTAAGAAGCTTAATACCTAGAATATAGCTAGCTTCTCCCATGTTTTTCATGCTAAATTGACTAGATAGCCAAACCTTAACGGATGACAATGTCCCTACATAATTTTCAATGAGTAGAATGTCATCTACATAAAGTACAAAAAAAATCACTTTGCCACTATCTGATTTCCTATACACACATAGTTCATTCACATTTTAAATGAAACCATAAACTTTCACAGTTCATCAAAACGTATGTTCTATGCACGTGACGCTTGCTTAAATCTATAGATGGACTTCTTAAGCTTACAGATAATTTTTCTTGACCTCTAGCAACAAAACCTTCTAGCTAGGACATGTAGATGTCTTTGCTAAGATAGCCATTTAAAAAAGTCATCTTGACATCCATTTGCCATATCTCATAGTCGTAATAATATGCGATGGCTAAGAGAATTTGGATAGACTTAAGCATGGCTACAGGCAAAAAGATTTCCTCATAATCGATCCATTCTTTCTGAGTATAATCTTTAGTAACCAATCTTACTTTATAGGTTTCAACATTTTCATCCACACATCTTTTTCTCTTGTATACCTATTTACACCCAATGGGTTTTATCCCATTAGGTGCAGTGATAAGATCTCAGACCTGATTGAAGTACATGGACTAAATCTTGGTATTAATAGCTAGCTGCTATTTGTCTGCATCAGTATCAACAATGGCCTACTCGTATCTAGTAGGATCTTGTTCCTAATGATCAGAGACTAGATCATAGATCTTTTCGGTCTACCTTTCTTGAACTCCTGTGATCCTCCCACTACGATGAGGCTTAGTTTGTATAGGAACATCCGGTAGTGTTTCTCTTAGTTCCTCGATCAGGGTATTAAAAGTACCTGAAGTTGCATCAGTGACCAACTTCTCTTCTAACTCTATTCTACTTGAACTCGTAGTGGATGTAACTTATTCATCCTCTAAGTATTTAGCATTAATACTAACAAGTACTTTATGTTCTTGAGGATGATAGAAATATTCATCTCTCGTTCCTTTTGGATACAAAGTAGCATTACTTTGATCTTGGTTCTAGCTTACTTCTTTTTGTCAGCACATAAGCTGGACAACCCCATACCTTGATATGGTTCAAACTGGGCTTTCGTCCAATCCACATCTCATACGGTGCCCTAGGTACTGATTTGAAAGGCACCAAGTTTAAAATATATACCGTTGTTTCTAAGGCATATCCCCTAAAAGAAATAGGAAGAGACATATGACTAACCATGCTTCTAACCATTTTCATCAAAGTTCTATTTCTTCTCTCAACTACTCTGTTCTGCTGGGGTGTCCTATGCTCAGTTAACTGAGATAGTATGCTGTGATGTACTAAGTAATCCTTAAACTCACCGAGAAGGTACTCTCCACTACGATTCGATCTCAAAGTTTTAATTAATTTACCTGTTTGATGCTCCACTTTAGCCTTAAACTCCTTGAATTTATCAAAAGAGTCAAACTTGTGCCTCATCAGATAAATATAACCAAAACGAGTGTGATCATCTGTGAAAATGATAAAGTACTCATAGCCTCCCTTAGCTGGTGTAGTCATTGAACCACAAACATCCGTATGAACTAGTGCTAGTATTTTCGTGGCTCTATCCACCTTTTTGGTAAAGGACCTTTTGGTCATTTTACCTTTAAGGCAAGATTCACATTGAGGTCATTCTTCCAATCTCAATAAACTTAAAGGCCCATCATGAATTAGCCTTTGAATCCGATTGAGATTTATATGGTCCAATCTTAGATGCCACAAATACGAGTTATTTGATATAACCTTTCTTTTTTTTATTATTAGGTTCATTTTGAATATTATTTACTTAATTTCTAATAGGATGTATATAAAAGAGATTTTCATACATGTTTCCTGTACAAATTAAATTACCATTTCTATTGATGGAAACACTATAATGAAAAGAAATAGAATATCCTTGATTCATCAATTTAGAAACTGAAATCAAATTCTGTTTAAAATAAGAAACATGTAAAATATATTTTAAAATTAACTTCCTATTACAATAAAAAATAATCTCCAGATCTCCAACTGCTTCAACCCATATTCTTCCTCCATTGCCTACTTGGAGTCCATGCTCACCCTTGCTGAGTCTTTTTGTCCTTCTGAACCCCTGTAAGGAGTTACAGATATGGTCAGTGGCTCCAGAATCAATTATACAGAAAGATGTTGATCCAACCATCAAAATAGACTTTAGGTATAGAGCAATATCTGAAGTAGCCTGGCTAAGAAGTTCAGACAATCTTTCTTCCAATGCACCTTCTTGCTACACTTGAAGCATTTGCCTTTGGACTGCTCGTTGGGCTTGGCATGACCATATGCTTTGGGTTGGGCCTCTACGTTGTTTTGGACCTTCATTTTTTCAATTTCTTAGGCTTTGCCTTAGTTCTAGAAGAAGCAAAACAAGAGATCAAAACCACAGGCTTCATGATCTTCTCTGTTGCCTGGAGCTCTTTCATAAGCTCCGTGAGATTCATATCCAACTTGTTCATTGTGTAGTTCAATTTGAACTGAGAATATGAATCAGGTAGAGTTTCAAGAACCATGTCAATTTAGTTCTCAGGATCTATTGTTGCATCTAGGACCTCGGCTTCCTTGAAGTAGGCAATCATCTTGAGCAGATACTCTCGAACTAATGCCCCCTCAACCATTCTAGTGTTCATGATTGCCCTAAGAGTTTCCTATCTTGCAGGTTGGATCTTGTTAGCAAACATAGTACGTAATGACAAATCCATATCGTACGCAGTGGCTATGTGCACATACTTAAATTGGAGCACACTAGATATGGAAACTAACATATAGCACTTAGCCATCTCGTCAGCTTTCTTTCATGCCTTCTTGTCCCTATATAATGGATTTCACACCATCTATGGGCAAGCTAGTGCTAAAAACCTTCAACGCAGGTTGGTTGATCCCAACAAATACCCTATGCTTTTAATTTTACTCTTTCATTAGTTCTAGATACTTGTGAAAATCCATTATATAGGGGGTTATGCTCAGAATGACACGAGGAAATCCACTATCTCTAATGAGAGTTGTGATGGAAGTCATGGGGTCATTGGAACCACTCTCCCACTTAATCTTTTATTGAAAATAGAGTTTTAGGCCCAAAAAATGTTTTCTACAATGTTATAGTTTCATTAACTTTAGTAAAAAACTAAAATTTAATATTCTTCTCTATGTCAATCCTTTGAAAGAATAAACTATGAATTTATTTTACTATTTTAAGTTAATAACCAAGTAAAACTTTATTAAATAACCTCAAGTTCAACATTATTCTCTATTGCAAGGATTGAACCCTTTAAGAGAATAAACCATGAATTCTTTTATTTTAAAGTTTCTTAGATTCAAATGTTTTATCAAAAAATCGTTCTATCTAGTGTGACTATGGTCTCACAAGAACTTGCGCATTTGATCACAAAAATGAAAAAAACATTATAACAAAAGTAAACCTTTTCATACTCAAACTATTCATTTATTTTTAAGTGACTAAACAATGGATTAAACATCATGAATTTAAAAATTAATGATCTGGTTTAATCCTAAGGTGGTTCTATTTCTTACTATTCATTTTCATGCAAATTATTCATCCATAGATAAACAAAACTGTTGCAAAAAATTAACTTAATATAATGGTTTCAAAATATGATTACATCAAGAAAAAATTGAGGTACAGAACTTCAATAGTGCTCTCCATTTTCTTGGATAGAATTGCACATCTGCCTCTGAGCAGAATGGACCTGGCGCCTGGTCTGTTTGGTCCACCTGGCACCGGGTCTGTTTTGTTTCTCCAAAAACTTTCGGCTAGGGTAGAGTGTAACTAGCACTGGGTCCATTAGACCCACCTGGCACTGGGTTTGCTCTGTTTCTCCATCCGACTGGGGTAGAGTGTGCCTGGTGCCAGTCCATTAGCGCCGGTTCTGCTCTGTTTCTCCATCCGACTGAGTAGAGTAGACCTGGCGCTTGGTCTATTGGGCATACTTGGTGTTAGGTCTATTTTGAAGTTCGCCGGTTCTGCTCTGTTTCTCCATCTGGCTGAGTAGAGTAGACCTGGTGTGAAACCCCATCTAAAGCCAACCATAGAGTAAGGGGTTCGGGATGCATATCATATTATTTTGCATGAATATATATGTTTTTGAATGATTTTATGTACTTTAGAATTGCGGATTATAGGTTAAAATGCTTAGTTATGCTTATTGAGTAGGAGGGGTAAAATGGTAATTTTGCTTGAGGTCCGAATAGGAAGATAACTTGAGGATTAAATAAGAAAAATATGTGGGTGAGAAAATAAGAACAAGAGTTGTTGTGGTTTAGTGGTTAGAGCTTTGGAATTAATCTCTAAGGTCATGAGTTCAAATCCCATCATTTAAGTTTAATCATGATTATCTTAATTAAGTTTGAATTTTTGTTTCTTGCATTCCTTAGAAATAGGAATGTTGTCTTATGGGAGACATGAGGAGAATGTTCTAAATCTTATCATTGTGTCCTAAAAAGAATTCTAGAGGAATTTTTGTTCTATTTATTACCTTTAGCTTTGTCCTAGCATTTCCATAATTCAAATGAACCAAAACCCATCAAGTCTTTCTTTTAAATTCCAAAAAAAAAAAAAAAAAAAAAATCTGTGATAATTTCTCATCCTTGAATTTTGAAAATCAATCTTGGAGGAGGGAGGTTGGCCGAAAATAGGAGGGGAAATAGGAAGGGTTCCAAGAGAAATCAATCACCATGAGAGAACCTTCAAATTCACCTTCATGTTGTTCATATTTTGGTGAAGGAAAATCTGGAAATTTTCCAGAATTTTTGCAGACCATCTCTTCGAAAAATTCAGCCAGTAAACCCACTCTTTTGCTACTAAAAAAATGGTCATTTCATGTGGCTTGAAGGCTGAAAAATCTGTACAATTTTCGGATTGCACAAACTGTGCAAAATCAAGAAAAATTCTGGACATTTCACAGCTTTCAATCAAGAAAATGAAGCTGTTTTAGTCCATCTTCAAGCCAGCAAAACTCCTCTGTATTTCTTCAGAAAGAAGGCTGGAAAATCACCTTTGAAAGACCTTCAAACCCCTCAAGAATCAGCTGCAAATCGGGCTGAAGAAGTGCAGAAATTCTGCACAGAAATTCTGCACCAATCTTTGAAACTTGAACAACTTGAAACCAGAGTTTTTCCAGCTTTGCTTCCTTTAAGCCTAGGCCGAAAATCACCCTTCAACTTCTGTAACATTGATCCTTGTTTGGCCATGGACTGAACATCATTGACCTTCACATTTACCTTGAATACATGGACTCCAAAACCACACCTCAAAACCCTCCTAAGATCACTCCATTCAAACTTTTTTTTTGAACTTCAAACTAATTTTAGAATTTTACTCCATGGAAACACTCTTGTATCAAGCTAATGAACCAGAATTTGCTCTACCATTTAAGACTAAATTTCGGCCAGCCTTGGAGCAATATTGACCTCCGTTCATTTCATCAAAACCACCTTATTCAGCCGGCACCATTAAAGAGCTTAGACACATTCCTTGATCAAACACCATAGCTAATCACCTACCTTAAACAACTCCACAACTTTCTCCATTTAAATTAAAAAAAAAAATCTGATCACACTCTCTCCCACAAGCTGAAATCTGAAACTCCCCTTCATCCTAGACCATTCGGCCAGCACCCTACCAGATTTCGTGCAGTATTTCTCCCACACTCTCTCCATTTTCACCAAGAACACCAAGAACACTAAGAACACACACTATTCTTCTTCAAGCCTAAACCTACTTTAAACACCTCCAATCACTCTCAAATACTCCAAATCACTTCTACTTAATCCCTAGGCTTCATTTATGGTATTTATAACACAAAAACACGCAAACAAGAATTTTTAATCGGATCAAAATCAACTTTTTCCTCGAAGGTCTCAAGAACATCAACAAGGTAAATCAAGAACAACCTTCTTGTTCATCCTCTTCTATTCAATTCTCTATATACATTTCTATTGCTCTCTCTCTCTCTCTCTCTCTTTCTCTCTTCCAACCGAAATGGTTGATCAACCATCAACCATGGCTGTTTTTCCGTGGGATCACTCAAGACTCTCCGTCGCGCATGGACCTTCTTTAGTCGTCACCATAGTACTCGTCAATCAAGTAATTATTCTAAAAACCTTCTTTTTAAATTCTTAAATTATGTCTCTTAGGAGGTGATAGGGAGATAGAATATGAATGGGGGATTGAGTACATGCATGTGGATTAAGGGGATGAAGTTAAGACATGATGATTGTTGTATATAACTAAGTTGTATGCATTTCCTTTTGAATCAATATATGTTCTTCGTGCTTGATGAGTTTTATGAAGCATGCTAGACATCATGACACCAAAGGTGATTAGACTCTTATGTTTCTATTTTCCATTGAAGCTATTAATGATGATTATGCCTAGAAGAAAGTTAGCCTTGTGATAGTATGTGATAAGTCAAGTATGTGTTCATGAATGGATTGGTTTATTATTTGATGTTGGAGAATGTGTGTAAGAATCTCTTTTAGCAATAGGAAAATCATGGTGAGAGTTTATTTTCTTGTTGAGTCTAGGTTATTTTTATTAACAAATTTTCTTACTTTAATTAGAATTACTGCTATATTTTTCTCTATAAAATTCGAAACTCTAGGAAGATTTGGATTGGATTATTAATTGGAATATTAATATTTTATTTATCAAATAAATAAAATCTTTTATTAAAAATAACATATATAATAATAGATAAATCTTTTATATAAATAATAATAAATAAAATATTAGAATTAATTAATGACTTTGTAGGACCTAGTTAAAACTTTTACCTATATTCCTAAATATTATTTATATTAAAATATAATTTTTATTTATTAAATAAAGATTTAAAATAATTCATTTATTATTAGTTTTATTTATTACTAATTATTTATTATCTATTAAAAAAATTAATTAAAAATTAATTGTAATTTATTATTTATTTACAATAAAGCTATTTTTAAATTACCATTTATTAATATTAGTTAGGGCTTAGTATTGTTCAATATTCAAACCTTAGGTTATTTATTAATAATAACACACAAGAATTATTAATTGAGTCTACAATTTATTAGCAATTATTCTAGAACCCCAAGTTATTTTAACTTATCAATCTAGACTTATTTTATAAAATTCTTTATCATCTAGCCTTAAAGCTTAGGACATTAGGGATGTGATGGTAATAAGTTGAACTAGGATTACTTGTGTAAGTGAATTTAGCTTGAGTGTAACCTTATGTTTTGTGTTTACCCCAGGAGGAGTTAGGTCAGCCTTGGAAGACTCTTGAATTTGAGCAAGCAAGGAATCAGGTAAGTTCCTGCATGGAATTATTTGAAGACCAAAACTTACTGTGACAAGACAAATGTGATTTGTATGGACATTTCTTATGTAAAGGCAATTAAGGACTGTTTTTCCTTTTTATTCTAGTCAACCAAATCGTTTGAAAATCAAACAAGTAGTTTTACATAAAATGTTAAATTCTTTCTAAAACCCAACTTTGACAAAAATTTTAGAAACCCTTAATTACTACTTCCAAATAAAACAATGTGTGATCAATTTTCTCCCAAGTGGGACAATCAACGTTGAGTACTCAATAAGGGCAAACTACCAGGACTAGTCTTTGAAGGGTTAGGGTAAGTCTCTCAGTAGGTGGCCACCTCTGAGGGGTGAGTCCTTCCTGGATAGGATGCCAGTCCGGTAGGTCATGCCGGTCCGAGCTAGCAAGTTTCAGTCATGTGGACTGTGTGTTTCTGGAGTGGACAACCGGTAAGTTTGGGTGTAGAGATGGAAGAGTATCTCACCCGATAGGCCGTACACCTACCTTTTGTCAGCTTGCACAAAAGTGTGGCATTCTGACCGTTATTTAGTCATGGGGCCCAACGTGTGGTAATCCATGGCTACCCTTTTGAGTGGTTGTATTTACTGTGCTCATGTGTGGTTTGAAAAGCAAAACACCACTCTTAATTTCAATGCTTATTTAATACTTGCCAGCACTTATGTTTATGAAATTTTTACAACTTGCATACATGAATTATTTTACCTGAAACTCTCAAAGCACACACGGGCTTACTGAGATTTTTATCTCACCACCTTTCATGCCATGTTTTCAGGAAGATCCTGCTGTGGAGGTCATTAGCTAGATTAATGCCTATGCTTTGAAGACTCGTGTTATTTTCTTTATGTGACGTTTTGAGAGATTATTGCAAACAATTTATTTTGGAATTGTACCAGTATTTATCTTGTGGGTTGTAATAAGTTTAATTTTAAAGTCTTTATTTTATTTTGTTCTAAGTAACCTAGTTATAAAGACCCCTTGTCCTCTGGACGGGGCGACATCCCCGGCCCTGATGGGCCTAAGTAGTGGGGTGTTACACCTGGTGCTTGGTCTATTAGGCATACTTGGTGTTGGGTCTTTTTTGAAGTTCGCCGAATTTTGAAAAAATCTTACTTTTTAGCCATTTTTCTCCCCTCAACCATTCTAGCAATCACGTTCTTCAGTCCCTAAAATTTATAGGTTAAAAGAAATACAAAGTCAGATATAAAACCATGGCTTTACAAGTACCTATACCTCTAAACACAAGGCATACATCGTATCTACTCAAAACTAGAAAAATAATGAAAAAACCATTAGAAAACATGATCTTATGCCTCTAACAGTGAGGCGTACATAAACTCTAGAAACCAATGTATAAGGGATTACATGAAATCACAAAAGATTCATTTTTAATAGTAATGGAACTACTTTTTCCAGTTATTAACCCTAGTACATGCTCCTAAATGAAAATCGTAGCTCTGATACCAATTGAAGGATAAAAATAGAAAACATCAAAGAAAATGCAGCGGAAATTTTTTTAGTTTTCCGAGCCACATCTAGAAGAGAGTATTTACTTTTCTTTATTGATCGCGGATTAACCAATAAGGTATCATGTTGCACTAGATCTTGCATTGGAAGGGGAAAATGAGGCGCCTGTGGTTCAACCGGTATTTCTACCAATCTTCTACTCCTACATATCAAGAGTATCCAAGCTTCTTCTTTTTGTCTTCCGAAGTATGACTCTATCTTACTCTTCAGTTAGCTTGGTGAAAGCTTCTTCATTGGTGTTGTGCTCATAAACCAATCCAGGACTGACCCAATCCTATTTATTAATTAATTATCTTTTCTGGACTTCATTAAATACCCAAGACTAATTAATTAATTCTAATTGGACTCTAATATATGTCAACATATATCAGCCCAAGTAATTAATTTATTCCAACCCAATTCTCTTAATTAATTAATTATCTTTTCTAGGCCTTATGAAAAACCCAAGACTAATTAATTAATTTTAATTGGACTCTAATATATGTCAACATATATCAGCCCAAGTAATTAATTTATTCCAACCCAATTCTCTTAATTAATTAATTATCTTTTCTAGGCCTTATGAAAAATCCAAGACTAATTAATTAATTCTAACTGGACTCTTAGAATAAATTTTATTTCTCTTCCATATAATTATCCATTAAGCCCAGATTGTGTCTAAACAATACCAAGGTAACCTAAGCTACTCCGGGGACTAAGAGACATATTATTTATGGTTACTAAAATGATCAAAATGCCCTTACTATTAAATAGTTGCATTTTACCATTTTAAATATTCTCATTTATCTCCATATGGAAATATTGACTCCAAGAATAATATTGCTAAAGCAATGTCTCTAATGTATACGTGAAATGGCGAAAATAACCCACTATGTAACACCCTTCAATGAGATAGGATAAATATATTAACACTCATCTCAAAGATATCTACCATCCTTAGATCTCTGGTCCAATAATCCATGACTCACTTGAATGTACTTACTTATCATTGGAAGCTACCAAAAAGCACACATTCTAGAGTCACGTTCTCAGGGCCCTGGATTATTAGATTATCTTAGACAATCATAAGGGGGTGATTTAACTTCACAAAGTGAAGCATAGAAACTCTATTGCATGAGTCCGTCTTAACTAACTAGAGTAGTACACCCAGCGTATAGGGTTATTGATCTCACAAAAGAAATCTCACCCAACATACATCAAAGTATAAGACCCTAGCTTCGCCAGGCCACCAACTCATACTGAAGGATGAAGGTATCCGTCCACGCTGTAATAGCAATAGTCTGATCTCTATAATTATTGTACTTTAAGAGAGACCACTATTACAGGTTCAGTTCTATGCATTCGAAATACGCTTATGTCAATGATGTTAGTGAACTACTCACTGATTCAAGGTAAGTCATTCTTCATTAGAACTCATAGCACATAGACCATTACTTATCATACTTGGACCTTAAATGTACAATAATATAAGAAAAAAACTAAATTGAATAAATAAACATTTTATTGCAATATAGTCACACAGAATACATAGTCCTTGAGGGCATACTTTCCAACACTGTTGTTCCTGTGCTACAATTCTTTCCTTTTTAGTTAAAAATAAGTAATGGTTGGTTGAAGGGAGATAGCGAGATATCTGATGTATTCTTGTTGAATGTGACTGCAGATAGGTTCTGGCAATTGGGGGCCTCTCAGGCCTCTCATTCTATTAACAAATATTCCAGGCCACTATTAAGTGTAAAATTCTTTACCTAGCCTTTTTTTCTTCTCATTTTCCTAAATTTAATAATTTCTTGCCAGTTTGGTTTTTGTATTATGATTTACTTTAGTTATGGGGTCATTTTTCAAATTTATGATTGTGTTGGTGTTGCATTCCATTAATTAGTTATTGTTATGGTCATCCAGAAAGTTACTACATTAACACATTACACGACTAACGTCAGACCTGTAACAAATACATCGCCACATTACACAACCATACCAACATAGTCTCCAAGCATGTAGTCAACCTGTACTACTTACTACATGAATATTCCTCACAAAGATATGATATTCTTACACAGATACATGAACATAATCCCAAGCATGTTAAACCTCTAGTATTTTCTACTTGACCAAGCTATACAAACACATGAACACCTGTCACAAAAATACATGAACTCTTACACAACCACCTAAACACAATGACTAAGCATATAGTCGACCTGTACTATTCACTATATGAATAAGCAATACAAACACATAAGAACTTGACACAAATACAATTAAACCATACACAATCATATAACAAAAGCCACTAGCATATGAATTACTTGCCACTTGCACTGCTCAATTTATGAACATACCACTTTGCATGCCTTTTCATGATGATAGTTCCCTGATATGGGAAAAGAATAAGACTTTGGCCAATTCAATTCATGAAACAGTCAATATAATTTGACTGTGCTATGATTAGTGTTCTAGGAAAATATGTCATTCTTACTTTATATTTTTAAAGAAATGTTCATTTGTCTATTTTTTGACTGCTGGGTACTCATATCTTTAACAGTCAAGAATAGTATTTGTGAAAACTTCATTCAATGGTGATCGGTGAATTTGTTGGACTGGGCCCCTAAATTTGCATATTTTGCTTTTTTTTTTCTATTATATAATCATGCCTTCAAATTTCAGCCTGTCAATAACTAAAGCATGAGATTTGGATGTATAATATCTTATATTTTGCTTTCTTGTGCTGTTGAATCGTGTTAAATTTTGATTACCGGCAACAACATATTGGATAGTTTTATAATAAATTCTCCTGTTTTCTACCATCGATGTTATTCCATGTTGGGTTTTTAATAACCCATGATTTTTTTATTTTTTTAAAAGTAATTTGTTTGCATTTATTACATAACAGGCTAACGTTGATCAGTATCGTATCCAGTCTTGTGGTGCTTTGATGAGAGCGTAGATGAATGAAGAGCGATCTCAATTGTGGCATGATTTGAAGTTGCCATAATGAACTCATACTAATGGTCATCAGTTCGAGTTGTACCTGGAACTTAGTTGTTGATTGACCAGAGACAATACTATGTCGAACTTGCAACATTTAAATTGTTACTCAAGCTTTTAGTATTATCAACAGTTTTATATATGTTCTAGTTTGAGAAGCTGTATTTATGATCTTTCTTTTCCTAGCATGAATAGCCCAGTGGTTGTTGATTTGAGATATTGCATGTTACTTTCTCGCTTGTGAATAAGTGAAGAGCTCCCCTGCCAATCCCCTGCTACATGATTTTTTGCCATATCCTATATTCCCCAGGCTAATTTACCATTAATTGGTTATGTTGGATATTGTTTTTGAGGCGTTTTTGTACAATGCTCCTAATCGTGAGATATTACTGTTTTGTATTCATGGATAGAATTTTCAGGGATTAGTATGAGGATATATACGGCTCTGAATTAGGTTGTTGTTGAATCTAGGCAGGTTTGCTATGCAAGATTGTCCGTTCAATCTGTAACTGTAACACATTTGATTGGGGCCTATGTTGGTGGATTTTTAGTACAGGTTGTTCATATCTGTGTATAGTCTGTTCATGTTATTGTGTGGATTGTTCATGTGAATTCTAGTGCAAGTTCATATTAAATATGGCTAGGGGCCGTGTTCATCTGGTTGTGTGTGGTGTTCATCTAGTTATGTTCGTAGTTTTATGAATGGTGTTAATGTCTGTGTGTAGTTCGTTCAGGGGTTGGTGTGGATTGTAGTGTAGGTTCATATTAAATGGGGCTGGGCCCGTGTTCATCTTGTTGTGTGTGGTCTTATGAATGGTGTTAATGTTTGTGTGAAGTTTGTTTAGGGGTATGTGTGGCTTGTTCATGTAATTATAGTAGTATAAGTTCATATTAAATATAGCTTAAGGCCGTGTTCATTTGGTTGTTTGTGGTGTTCATCTGATTATGTGTGGTATTCAAGGTGGTTATGTTCATAGTTTTTTAAATGGTTTTCATGTTTGTGTGTAGTGTTTTTAGGGGTTTCTGTGGCTTGTTCATGTGGATTATAGTGCAGGTTGATAGGTTATATGGTTGGGGCCTATGTTGATCTCGTTTTATATGGTGTTCATATCTTTGTGCATTGTGTTTATGTGTTAGTATGGCCAGTTCATGTAGCAAATACATTAGGATTATAATTGCCTATTTGCTTGGGCTTTGTGTTCATAATTTTGTTGATTGGTGTTTATAACATTGTATAGTGTGTTTATGTCTCGTGTGTAACACCCCATACCCTAGGTACCTAGATAGGGCATGATGTCGCCCCATCCAAAAAATCAGGGGTCTTTATAACGAGGTACAAAAGAAAAGAAAAATTGCTAAATAAAATTAAAGGAATAATCTCATTACATCCGGAAGCAAAACTTATACAAGTCTGGAAGATCAAAACTAACCATCGTCTCTTGATATAAATTCAAAACATAAATAAATAAATAAATTGGAGTTCATCTCCTAACGCTTCACCCTGCTCAATATAAGTAATTCCCTGAAATCATGATATAAAAAGTGTAAGATTGACATCTCTGTAAGTCCCATGTGTGCAAGTGTCAATTGAAACCATTTTGTGCATGCAGGTTTATCCAAATCACAAAATCATGTTTGCAAGTCAATTTCACCCATAACAGTTATACCAAGGAGCCTTACTCAACAAATCCAAAATAGTTTACAATAAATCCTCTCTTCATCACATTCAAAACTCATTAAATAGGGATTAGTAAATGATTTAACAATATAGAAACACAATTCATATCATGGTTTCCACCATGATAGCTTCCCAATGTATTCTTTCAACAATGGGCAGTGGGGGATCCTCCCACTAGGTGAGATACTCCTCCATCTTTACACCTAACATTTCGGCTGTCCAATCCGGATCAACAATATCCACATGGACCAATTTTGCTAGCTCGGAAGGCCTGACTAAGTAGTACTGTCGCCTCTCCAAGTTGAGTTCATCTTCTGGAGGTGGCTTCTTGCCAGAAGATTCACTCTTGCTCTTCAAAACTAGTACTACTAGCCTACCCCCGCTGAGTACTCAATGCTGCCCAATTATGGGCAGAATCATTTTCCCTTTTTCGAAAGTCTTTGATTAATTTGACTGCAAAACGTGAATTTCGTAATAGCATTTTCAAATCGTTTGCTAATAGTGTAAGAAATCATTTTTGAGTTTGAATAATTAAAATTTAGTAAATTCGTTTTGAAAATAAAATATATACATTTTCAATCTAAGTATCACAACAATCCAGTATAACTTATCATTTTTAGTCAAGTCTCAATCCTTGTGTCAAAACATCATATTGACATCAATTCTAAATAACATTGTAAAAATTGCTTGCAAACATATAACTTATATCAAAATAGTTATGCAGGGACTTGGATAAATCACAGCTAGATCCAACTCAATCGATTGCTCTTATTTCCACTCATTCCTTATCTAGAGCAAATAATCCCACAATTAGGATTTAATTATTCCACTCGTTATTTCATACAATATGATTCTCCATGATCTCATTAATCACATAATTAATCCATAGTATCTAAGGACTTTAATTCATTACATCCTATGTATAACTTCCCTTTTCCATTCTATTGATCATAACCATGCATTGATCTAGATTAACTCATCGTATGACAACTCCTATATTCATTTGACATAAAGTCATCATAAATAGTCCCATAATCATTTAAAGATCTCATTTTTGTCTATTTAGCATAGATCTAGATTCATCATGACAAGATACATCAATGTTCTATCTCATACATACTTTGTCTATGGCTTACATCAACATATTCATCAATATAATTTATTCCTACTTTCATGCTAGACTCCATAAGCATCCTTAAGCCAATATTTTAAAGTTTAAGACCATTTAAATCATCAAAGATAGGATCTTGATTACCTCTTAGAGATTTTGACTTAAAACACGACAACTCCTTGTTGACTAGCCTGAATTCGATCGATAGTTGAAGAGTTTGGTCCCCTTGAATGACCTTGATCAAGACTCACCAAGGAAGGGATAAAATCAGTCCCTTATGGATGTGAGTTAAGGAAGGGAAAAAAGAAAAGAAAAGAATGGAGTAAGAGATGAATAAAAGAGTTGAAGATCAATTACCATGTAGAGAGTTTCGATTTTGGCTTTGTTTTTGGGGTAAGCTGGCCGAATTTTGGAGCACATTGAATGTTGGTTTTTTCATGAGTTTGAGGGGCTGAAAGGGTGGGGATTTTTGTGGTTTGCTGGATAGAGAAGTTTAGGTTTTGGTGTTTAAGTATTTGGAGGAGTTCTACCTTGCTATGGAGTCTTGATTACAAGAGAAAAGTTGGACAGCTTGGGTTCTTCTATGGGTGCCGAAATTGGACAGAAGTTTAGGGCTGATTGCTACTGTATTTTTGCAGCTTAAGATGGCCGAAATTCTGGATAGAAAGTGGGAGGAAAATCTGGACAGAATGAGAGAAGAAATTTGGTTGGTTTTGGTTTCTATAGTTGCGAAAACAAGAGAAGGAAAAAAAGTCTGTGTAGCTGTATTTTGCTCGCTAGTTGGAGGAGTTTTTGTGCAGGTTTTTGCTAAAAATTTCGTGCAGAATAGGGATAGTTTTGGCTGAAATTTTGAGGGAATTGGAGGGAAATTTCTGGTACTTTTTTTTTTTTTGGCTAAAAGAAAGTCCTAGTTGGTTAAGGTTTTCTTGATTAACCCTAGCTAGGTTTTGGAGACTTTTAGTTGAACTATATTTGCTCTAAGTGTGGCAGCAGTTTGGAGGAAATTTTCTAGAAAAACATGTGAAGAAATTAGGCTATCTACTTAAGAATTAATTTAATTAATTTTCTATTTTAATTTGAGTAATTTTTAAATAGCTAACAAATAATTATTTTGTAAAGAAAATTCTGGTTTCCTAATTCCTTGAAGTTACCGAAATCTTCTTCCTTTTTCTTCCTAAATTTTTGAAAATCATCATCTTATCCAAAAGATAAATATTTCATTTAAAATCCAGATTTTATCCTTTTATTTCCTTTTTAAAAATTATCTAAAGAAAATTAAAATACGGAGATTTATTTCCTTGAAACCAATACCTATATAATTTCATATATTTTATCTCCTAATTTATTACTTGGGTATCGCTTTAAAAAAAAAATCTAGATTAGTAATATTTAAAATTCTCTAAAAAATTATGATAAGATATTAGGAACAAAAATTTAATTTACTCTCAATTATTTTATAAAATAATTTCCAAGATAAATCACACTCCTAATTTTTAGAAAATTGGTTTCCAAGGTGGCGGCAACCCTAGGATGTTTCGGCCAAGAGGAAAAAAAAAGTTAGGGAAGAAGAAAACAAAAGAAAGGAAAGAATTTGAAGTAGCTAAGAATCGAACTCAAGCCCACCAAGAATTAATTTCCAAGCTTTATCCACTAATCCACACTAATTCTCGATAAATATTCTCCTAATAAATCTTCTTGATTCCTACTCACCTGTTCCATCCATTTTTCTAATAAATTCTCCTTAATAAAATAAAACTCAGCTAACTCAAATAACACAACCACTTCAAGAACAAATTAATTCATACAACAACAAACTGATATTTTCATGAAAATAGTTCAAATCATCAAAGGTAATATAAAACACTGTGACATGCATGATTTTTCCCCACATACTAAAGGTGGTTTAATACGGAGTATTACACTGTGCGTCTATAGCTTGGTCATGTGTATGTGTAGTCTATTCTAGCCTATGTGTCAGCTATGTATGCATGTGGGAAAAAAGAAAAAAATTCGCATGATATCTTCCTTGAATAGACTACAAAAATGACATGAACACACCACTGCAACACGAACACAAGACTCGACCATATGGCCTGATACCAACCTATAGAAAGTTACTACATGGACAAGCTATGCAAAGACATGACCACTTGAAACAAATACAGGAACACGTTGCACAACCGCATCAACAGATTCCCCAAGCATGCAGTCAACCTGCACTAGTTACTACATGAATATGTTACACATATATTTGAACAAATTGCACAAATACATGACCATGTTACACAACTACATGAATACAATCCCCAAGCATGTCATCCACATAAACCTGCACTAGCTGCTACATGTAAATATTAAACAAAGGGCTACATTGGAGGAATTCAATGTTAATGCAATTACTGCCATATTAAGCACTAAAACAAGGAAGAACAGTTGGTAGAGGAATCCAACTTGAAACTAGATTTACATATTGTAAGAAAACACATTAATACAATAAAAGAGTATAGGCAAATTCTGGAGGAATAATATGCATTGGAAGAATGCGTTGTAAAATATATATATATATATATATATATATATATATATATTACTATTAGGGGATCATCAGCTGGTGTGGACAAACCCTTTAATATAATAATATTCATTACCTTCAAACATTGTTCTCTTTTGTATATCTTTGCACGAGTATTATGGGCTAAAGTGAACAAAGATAACAGTTTATCCAATTCTATTCACTTTTTGGAATTTGTCCCCCCGTCAAAATCATATAATCGATAATAACTATTGTTGGAGTAACTAGCTTGAGTCGTAATAAAAATTCCAACAACTTTTGCAATAAGCAAACCACCGTTGGAGGTTCTCTAGTGGGGTAGTACAATGTTGCATGTCAATGTTAAAGGTTTCCTTTAGATCTTTGCCTGGTGAGAGGAGCCAATACAATTATGTATAGAATAGGGAAAAAAATTAGTGCCACAATTACATTTCAAAGTGCTACTACTATTATCAGAAATGATACTTTCAATTGCATTTTTTGAAATGAAAATCATATTATTATCTAGAATAAGAAGATAGAGGCAAAAGTTATATTAGACAATTTAGATCAATTTGTGTTCACAATAATTCACTCCATTCGGTGGATAACATGAATTCGAATAAAAGTAACTCCACAAAATTAACCTAAATTGCAGTAGTTAGTACCCACTCTCATCATAAGTTAGACACTATTCTTGAAGAATACAAATTTTGATTTTTGGGTAGCAAGCTTGAAAATGCCATATAGTTTACCCAGATCTTAATTAATAGCTTCATCATAGGAGCAGCTCTACTCAAAATTCTTCGTGTAATGGCATCCGCTAAAACACACTTGGAAAGCCAAATTGATGGTATGCCGAGCCTAAATTAGCATCTAGAAGCATGGTATTCAAGAGCAGAATTACCCAGAAATGCTTCTAAAGCACAATTACGGAAGTCAAGGAAATGCCCATCAAACAACAAATTAGCCTGAAACATGTGCAGATATAGAATATAGATTACGATCTCTATTGATTTATACAGACATTTCTCTAAGCATATTGATCTTCGGATTGTCATCTATAGATATACACATATTTTTCCTTCTTTTTTTCCAGGAAAAATAAAATAAGAAAGAAAACATAAGAAGACTCTTTAAGCATGGATTTTTAAATTTACGATGAAGGTTAAGAAACAAAAGGCATTTGTACCAAGAGAACTGATAGCATCAAGAAGCAGCTTCTTTATTAAAAACCCTAAAAAGAGAAAAAGATTTAAGACATCATGATTTGTTAAAGATTAAAGCTTTAGTTTGATGAGTATAAAAAATGAGATGAAGTACCTATGAGAAAATTGGAACAAAGAGATGCGCACAAAGTCCATTTACATACCATCTTCTATTATCTATAGCTGCAAGTCTTCAACTTGATTCATCAAAATAGGATCGTTTTACTGTTTGAAATGGGGAACAGAGAGGTGCGGCGTCTTTCCATAACACTACTGTATGTTAAGGTATCTTGTAATTATGGCCATTATGGCTTAAAGAAAATCAAGAAAGAAGTTCAAGCTGTAAAATGTACCATTTCCATGAGTAGAAAATTTGATAGAGAAGCTAGTGGACTGCTAATCGTGCTGCACTGTACAGGTGCAGATGTTACATTGCTTAACAATGTTTGCTACATAAGAAGAAAAAAATTTCACCTAAATATATTTGCTACGTGAATTCGAATTTACATCGTATTCAAGGGATATACAAGGATGTTACCCACTGATTGCTGTGATGTGTGACAAGTTTCAGTTGTGCAGTAATTATTTTCCTCAGTGGCTTTTTCTATGTGTCGAGTACATTACTAGCCCTGCTGCTCCCCTGGCTATTTCAACACGTAAAATGTTTCACTTTATAGTACAAATGTAAATAAAATTTATATAAACAAAGAGGGGATTCAATAGCATAGTAGTAAGATTGGTGTACAACATATACTTAGTGCATTGGTGTGCCTTTCATTTGTAGGCCTTTTGTGGTCTCCATTTAAAAAAAAAAAAAAAACTCTTTAATCATTTTCTTGTTTTGCAGGTCTCACATTTTTTTATACCTTTTGGGGTTGAAAACTGTGATTCAGCAAATTAGGAGGAAGGTTCCATGGTTTGTCACATCGTCTTGGCCCAAATCTCTTTCTAACGACTTCCCTCTCTCATCTCACGTGCTGACAATACATCACATTTATCTCCAACCTCGCGACTCATTTCGGTGGCCATAGAAATGACATATTCAGTTGCACTTTGAGTCTCAACAGCTCGGTCAGCTAAGCGTATCAACAATGTATCCATCATCTTGTACTTTTCTCAAGGTTGGGATCGATAGATACAAAACCTCTGTCAACCTGAGCAATTGAGGCATCCATAGACTTTCGTGTCCATCGCCTGATGATGTATTAATCTAAAATTATTTTTACATTAAAGTGATCTAACACTTTCAGAGAATGCAAACATAATATTCCAACACTCTAAAAAACAAACAATTGCATGTTACGATTTTTGCCGATACATCAAATGTAACGGTGCATTCTTTCGATAATCCATCATGCTGTCCAACAATGCACTCAACTAGAAAATCATGTGCGACACTCGTTCTCTGTATGACTAGCCCCAAGGATTCATTGAACTGGGCATGGAACTCATTAAACAATAGGGGAGTGTACATCTTCGCTATGCAATTTAGCATTGGTGAGTTTCTCAACACCATTAATGGTAATTTTTACCTACTTTTGTATTTTGAGATCACCTCTTTGTATCACTTCGAAGCAATAACAAGAACAAAATGAGTACAGAATTATAGAATATCATGATCTAACTTCAGATGGTCCTTTAAATCTGCATTAAAGCTTTCATTCAGCTGTGTGCTATGCATCCTAGCCATCCAGGTACCCCTCAAATAGCATTGTGCCTACTTTACTCAGGCTGTAAATATGCTTTTGGTCCATTCATTTGTCTCCAGCTCATGGACTAGTGTGATTTCCTACCAAGTCTCAAGAAACTCTGTCTCATCTTCAATATAGAACATACAATTTCGAAACATGTCCGAGAGTGACAATCCTTTCATACAAAGATATCTCAAGTGTTTTATGAAATTTCTCCAAATATGGAAAGTACATAAACTATGAAAGGTCTGTGGGAGAACTATAGAAATTGCTACAGCTATTGTCAGGTCTTGGTCAATGAAGATTGTTCTAGGATGCTTGCCTCCTATATCTTCAATGAACGTTGTGAAAAGCCAATTAAAAGAATCAATTATTTCATTGTAAAGCAAAGCAGCCCTAAAAACAACCAATTGCCTATATTGATTGAACCCAACAAATACTCCAAGAGGCTAGTACTGTTTGTTTGTTTTCCATATGATGTCAAATATGATAACATCCCCAAAGCAGGAGTGTTAGCCCTAAGGGCGGTTTTCTATGTTTTGACTTATGACAAAAAATGATGAGGACTAACATGTGTGATCTACCTGTTATAGGACATGTGTAACCTCAGGTCTTTCAAGGCGTTCAAATAGGATTACTAAGCAACTCTTGAAGCTATAGAATCTGAAAATGAAAAATCAAGAAGAAGATCAAGCTTGAAAAATTGCAAATAAAAGAATCCATTGTGGTAGAACCTTAGACTAGGAATCCTTATTAAGGTATTTCTTTATGTAAATTCATATGTCCACTTTACATTTTGATTCAGTTTAATTCCACCAAGAAGCACTAAACAAAAGATTCAAAGTTTTAAAATTCTCAAAATTTTGGGTTGAGCGTTTGGGTGACCCTGCATCCAGAAGCTACGTCTAAAACTCTGTGAACAGTATCAAATCGATTCTGTATGAAAAAGTGCCAATTTGGACTTACCTTTTGGATGCACCATCATCCGAAACATGAGTCCAAAATACTGGTAAATCTGACAGCGAAAAATAACCGTTGGTGCTTTACTTTATGACTCTATATAAGGCTTCTAAACTTGATTTGAAAGCAAATTTTTGTCCTATCCTTCTAAGAAACAATCTTTCTCTATAGAAAATAAAATTCTCCTTTATCAAAGTGCTTCAAAGTGAAATCAAATTGTGTCTTAAAGGTAAAAGTGTTTGTGCTTATTCTTGGTACATATCTGCTCAAAGAAGTGAGCCATTTTAGTTTCATTTATCTTAAATCATCTTTGTGTATCAAGGTTGTGGTGTAAAACTCATCTGGGGTGAACCTTAATTTGTTGGTTGATTGGTTTTGAAAAACCAAGTGTGGTAATCCTCTCTTGTATTCTGTACAAATTAATTCCATTGAGTTGGGTAAATAAAATCTGGCTGAAAATCTTTAAGTGTGAGCTTAAGGTAGTGGATGTAGATCTTGGTAGATCGAACTACTATAAATTCTATGTCATATTTTTCTGCATTTACTCTTAGCATTTATTTTCGGATAAACCTGGAAACTGTCCCAACTCAGAATTTCTTAGTTCCTTAGAGAAATATTTGAAAGTGTTCACCAACCTATTTTCAGTACAACATTAATTGCATTGTGCATCTTATCTCAGTCTGAATCTAGATATTTCTCAAAGTCATTCTAAAAAGCTCTTTTTATTGCAAGTATTGTTGGTAAAAAACTTGAAGAGCATTTCTACTCTACAAAACAAATTTCTTGAAAAATTTTAGTTTGCCAAAAACCTTATGCACCCCCTTTAAGGTTTTTCATTTAGTATCAGAGCTTGGTCTACTCTAGTTTCAGCCTAACAACCTTGTAGGAAAGATCCTCATGGCAAACTCATCCTCTCTTCCGTATGTTGAAGGTTCGTCAACAAATTGACCTCCATTGTTTAATAGAAACAACTACACATTCTGAAAAAACAGAGTGAAAATCTTTGTTTGCTCAATTAACTTTGAGTTGTGGAATTTGATTGAAAATGTTTCTTTTGTTTCAACAAAATTTGTTAATGGCGAAAAATTGACTAAACAAAATGACGAATCTAATGTTGAAGACAATGCTAAGATGACATTGAATTTTCAAGTTATAAATATCTTGTGTTGTGTACTAGATGCCACTGAATACAATCGAGTTAGTGGTTGTGATTCAGCCCATGACATATGGAAACTACTTGAGGTCACCCATGAGGGGACAAACCAAGTTAAGGAATCTAAATTGTGGCTTTTAATTCATGACTATAAATTATTCATAATGAAGCCAAATAAAAGCATAACTGATATGTTTACCAGATTCAAAAATATTGCAAATAGTCTCAAAGCCTATGGGAAGGTTTATTCGCTTAGGGAACAAAACCAAAAAATTTTGGATGCATTACCTAAGAGCTGGTAGCTGAAAGCTCTTACTGTGAAAGAATCCAAGGATTTAAAATCCTTACCAACTGAAGAGCTGATTGGCTCTCTTCTAACACTTGAAATAAAACTCAAGAGGTTTCAGGAATCTGATGATCATGATATAGATAAAAAAGGAATAGCATTGAAAGTTGAAAAAGAGGAAGCAGAAACCAGTCAATCAGACAGTGGCGATGAGACTGAAGTAGACAATGAAGAACTGGCAATGACAGCAAAGAAATTCAGAAGGATGTTTAACAAATGGAACTTTAAAAGAGGAAAGAAGTTCGCAAAGAGAAAAGGACAAATCTCAGCGTTTAAGCCTCAATGTTATGAATACAAAAGCGTTAAACATTTCATTGCTGATTGCTTAGTTGCTAAAGAAAAAGAAGGCAGAATGCTTAAAAAGAAGAAGAAGGAGTTGAAAGCAAAGAAAGGCAAATGATTGATGGGGACTTGGGATCAAAATGAATCCGAGTTTAAAGAAGAAGATTCTGAAAACGAAACTGCCAACATATGCTTCATGGCAATGGAAAATGAGGTAAACTCTACCACCACTGATTTCATGTCCAAGTTGCATATATCTAAACATGAAAAGAATGATGATCCAAATGAATTGTTAATGGACATGTACCATGAACTAAAAAAACTATCTAGAAAAAATAAAAAAATGAAAGTGAAGATTGATTGTTTATTAAATAAGAATGAAAACTTGTTGAGTGAGAATAAAATGTCTCTTGAGTCATATATGTGTGCTATTATGGAAAAGGATGTAATCATCACGACTTTACAATATGTATCTCTGGAAAATGGATGTTTATATGATAAAATTCATTCTCTTGAAAGTATGGTTAGCATGTTTGATGATATGAAAAATAGAGTTAATGATCTTACCACATGTATTAAAAAATTTACAAATGGTAAAAACAACCTAGAAAAATTACTTGGGGCTCAACACCTAGCTGAAAACCAAAATGGCCTAGGTTATAGGCATGAGAACAAGGATAAAATTCACAAACTTTAATTTGTAAAAGCTGCCTTATCTTACATAACACACAAAGTATGCACATATTGAGGAAAATCTGGACACAAAGCATCTAGGTGTCATATTAAGAAGAAAATGGAATCCAGTGGAATAACATTTTGAAAAATTAGAGGAAACACTACTAACCCCCATGGACCGAATAAAATGTGGGTACCAAAAATCATTCTTCTTTCTCATGTATAGGCACTTTCTTTGGAGAAAATGAGTTTCACCAAGTGGTTTTTGGACAGCGGATGTTCAAGACATATAACTGGAAATGCAGCTCTATTAGAAGATATGCAACCCATAAAAGAAGGATTCATTACCTTTGGAGACATAAAGAAAGGAAAAATTCTTGACATAGGTAACTGTTGGGTATCTCTCGCATATCAGATATGGCGCAGCAGAAAACAAAATGAGATACCATCCCAAGATCCACATATGTGTGGAAAACAAGACATATAAAGAGAACAAAGATAACAACTTTTACCTTTCTTTGATTGTGTGGAAAATAAAAACTTTCCTTCTTCAAGTATGGTGGCGCGATCTAGCAATCCTCTTGAAGAATCACCACGAGAGTTGAATGCCCAACCACTATAATCACAGTCTATGATTATCTCTAATAGAAATCCACACGGAGGATCACACTCAAGTACTAAGATTTTTCTGTGCTAGTAGAAAACAACAATGGTGGCTGGGGTTTTTCTTTTTTGTTCTTCTTGCTCAGCAAAACCAGAGAAAGAAGAAGAAAGGTTTTTGGTGTTCTCTTGGAGAACCTCACAAAAGAGAGAGAGAGAAGAGAACAAAAGATCATAAGGCATCTTATGCCCCTTGGTTTTTGTAGAGTTGTTTCATGTGTCCTTTGGTTTTCATGTTTTGTTTTTCTTGTGTGACCCATTAAGTCACCCGAAAATCTCCATATAAAACCAAATCTGAGAATTCTAAACAATTAGAATTCTCTAATTTGTAATTGGAACCCCTCATGTTCACAGAATTATAAATTGGCCCATAAATTATAACTAATTATAATTTGGCAACAATAACTTCTCTTTCTCACAATAAACCCCACTATGTTATCAAACAACATCTTGAGTTTAGAATCTTCTATTGTGTGTGACCTATTAGGTTTCCCGGTCAATTGGTAGTGAACATGAATTAAACCAAACGTCTTTAAGATTAATAATCATTAATTAATTAGAATTCATCATATTAATTCTAATCAGGATTGGTTTATTAATTCATCAATTAATAAACCCATATTCCCAGATCATAAGTGGTATCTAGCAACACATCATGACCACCCAAGAGTCCAGGAAGTCAAGTGGCTTGACATGAACCCTTCAATAATAAACTATAGTGCAATTAATTCCTTTCACTGTACAATATTTCATTCAATTTAGAATACGGAATTAGTGCCAACTCCCTCCAGAATATATTAATTCTGGCCCGAATATAAGTGTACTTGTACCAGGAATCCACTACTCTAGATGTATATCAATTGAAACTGTTTCAAATACACATACGCCTTGGCCAAGGACTTCTCGAGTAGTAATTCCTACAAGTGGCCATGAGATATTTACCCCTACTATTAAGAATGGTGGATCCTTTATTGACCCTCTTAACGACTTTCGTTTACCTCATAATGTACCATATATCCATCCCATAAACGGCCCTCGATATAGCTCTAGAGATTGGAATCAAAGCACAAGGCTCAGCAAACAAAGTATCTTGGAGATCTCAAGTCTAAGGATACTTGCACGTTTGCTATATTAAGATTATATCACTGGCACTAAATAGTTATCCATGTGATTATCTCATAGCTAGGTCATCCAATGAACTTGTTCAACTGATAAGCATCCACGTGTTAACTTTGAGTATCTCAATACTCACGATATGAGAACCACCGCCTGATCAAATCAGGAAGTTTAACACATGCTAGTCTTAATGAATTAATGATGTCCTGTCTCATTAATGCTATGACTAGGGACTATTTAAGTACTAAAACTATATAGTGTAGTAGAAATCTCATATCATGATCTTTATCATGATTTTCTTAACATAGCATTGTACTAGGGACTTGATCTAACAGTTATATTACATAAAAGTAATCAAAAGAAACTATAAGATAAATAATGTCTTTTATCAAAATAAAATGTGTCATATACAAGGTACAAGTGATTGCCTGTAGGGTATAACACTAACAGTAACATTGGTAAAGGTTCCTTAACTCTTATAAAATAAGTATTATTAATTGATGAGCTGAAATATAATTTGCTTAGCATTAGCCAATTATGTGACAACGGCTGCAAAGCCATTTTTGAAAAGGATTCTTTCTCTATCATGGATAGCTCAAATAAAGAAACAATCTTTCTTACCAATTATGTTGGAAATTTGTATGTATTCTGTCTAAATAATCTTATAGCTCATGGTATTAGATGTCTTTTCGTGCATGACAATGATTTTTATCTTTAGCATAGAAGATTAGATCATGTATCTTTTGATTTGCTAAACAAATTATCCTTAAAAGAGCTTGTTAGGGGACTGCCCAAAATGAAGTTTGATAAAAGTAAAATTTGTGATGCATGCTAATTTGGAAAATAAATCAAAACCTCTTTTAAACCCAAGGAAATGATTTCAACCTCAAAACCACTTGAATTAATTCATATGGATTTGTTTGGACCAATGAGGACTATTAGCCTTGGTGGTAAGAAGTATGCTTATGTGTTAGTTGATGACTTCTCTAGATTTACTTGGACTTTATTTCTTGGACAAAAGGACGCAGCCTTTTCTAAATTTTCAAAATTGATCAAACGCATCTAAAACTCTATTGGATGTAAACTAATTTCTATTAGAAGTAACAATGGTAGAGAATTTTGCAATAATGAGTTTACACACTTTTGTGATAAAAATGGAGTATTTCACAAATTTTCAGCAGCTAAAACACCTCAACAAAATGGTGTTGTTGAGAGGAAAAAAATCAAACTTTGCAAGAAATGGCTAGATCCATGATTTGTGAAAACACCCTTCCAAAATACTTTTGGGCTGAACCTATTAATATAGCATGCTATATTATAAACCAAGTAATGTTGAGACCGTTTTTAAGAAAAATACCATTTGAACTTATGTTTGACAAAACTCCATCAATCTCCTATTTTAAAGTATTCAGCTGCAAATATTTTGTCCTTAATACCCGAGATAATCTAGAAAAATTTGATAGCAAATCTAATGAGGCTATATTTCTTGGATACTCTTTCAATAAAAAGGCATATAGAGTGTACAATAAAAGGACTCTATGTGCGGAAGAATCTGTACATACTGTTTTTGATGATCTAACATCTATGCTCTAATGAAAGATGATGATGATGTAGGAGGTTCAAAGGAAGTAAAGAAAGACCAACACAAAGCTTCACCGCTAGATACTCATGCAAAAGAAGAAGAAATTGAAGAATAATAAGTTGAACAAGGAAGGCAACAAATTGAACAATTCACGGATCAACAACTACCAAAGGATTGGAAATACAAAACCGGTCATCCGAAAGAACAAATCATTGTGATCTAAGCTATGGAGTTAAAACTAGACTGTATTTCATAGATTACTTTGCTCTCCTCTCAAGTATAGAACCTAATTGTATTGATGTAGCACTGCAAGATGAATTTTGGATAATTGCTATGCAAGAAGAATTAAACCAATTTGAAAGAAATCAAGTTTGGAAACTTGTCCCTAGACCACTTGATCATCCGATTATGGGTACTAAGTGGGTATTTACAAACAAACTTGATAAAAATGGAGCTGTCATTATAAATAAAGCTAGACTGGTTGCCCAAGAATTCAATCAAGAACAGGGCATTGATTATAATGAGACATTTGCTCCCGTTGCCAGATTGGAATCTATAAGAATACTTCTTGCCTTTGCTTCCTTTAAAAATTTTATACTTTATCAAATGGATGTTAAGAGTGTATTTCTAAATAGTTTTATTAAGGAGGAGGTGTATGTAGAACAACCTCTGGATTTTAATCATAAGCATTTTTTAAATCATGTTTTTAAACTTTCAAAGGCTCTTTATGATTTAAATCAAGCCCCACGAGCTTGGTATAAAAGGCTTAGTGGATTCTTACTTTTAAAAGGGTTCTCAAGAAGCTTGATCGATACCACATTGTTTATCAAATTAGATAAATCTGGTGATCTACTTATTGCTCAAAATTGTGTTGATGATATCATTTTTTGTGCTACTAATGATTCTTTGTGCAAGATGTTCGCTAAGAAAATGTAGCAAGAATTCGAAATAAGCATGATGGGAGAACTAAACTTCTTCTCGGACTGCAAATCAAACAAAGTAAGGATGAAATCTTCATAAATCAAGCTAAGTATGCCAAGAAACTACTCAAAAGGTTTGGTATGAATGAAGCTAAAGAAATCTGCACACCTATGTGTACTTCCATAAAACTTGACAAAGATGAAAATGGTAAGAAGGTAGATGAACATAAGTATAGAGGTATGATTGGAAGCTTACTCTATCTCACTACTTGTTGGCCAAATATTATATTTTCAGTTTGTCTTTGTTCCCGGTTTCAATCATATCCAAAGGAATCACATCTATGTGCAATAAAATGCATCATTCGATATCTAATTGGCACATATGATTGTGGTTTATGGTATCCTCACACTAGCATATTTGATCTTATTGTTGGGGATATGCCCTAGAGTCAATTTGTACTTATACAATTGTCATTATGTTTTATATAATAATATGAGGCTTTCCTTTCCATGAATAGTGAGTTTTGTTTTGTTGGTCATCAAGTACGTGACTTGATAGTAAAACCCTACAATGAATACAATGACTATTCTAAAACTGTCCCTGATCAATTATTATTATTGGAATAATAATAAATTAAGATTAGTATGTTTGTGACTTGATGGCTATGTTTTACTGGCCATGGATATTTGTGATATCGAGTCAAGACATAAATAAATGTTAGAGAACATTTTATTGGAGATGACCCACTGTGAGAGTACTTCATGGAATATGTCATAAGTACTTTCTAGCCATAATAATATTGAAAGTCCTTCGACCTAAATTCATCATAGTTTCCTACTTGATAAATTCTATATTTTGACATTGTCTAAAGTTGTCTTTAACCAGATAATAAATTAGACTACTGTTGGATATAGAATAAATCAAGGAGAGGAATATGATTGATTGTGAAGGAATTTGTCCCTCTCAGTTATGGGAGAGATATCCATGGGTCCCTTGATAAGTTAGACTGTTAAAAATGCATGGCCGTGCTCAAATATATCAATATAAGATATTGATATCATTTGTTTGAACAGTCTACTATGAAATCAAGAAATAATTGATTAAGCTTAATAAGGATGACATGTTCCGTGCCTTATGCTTAATCTGGATATCGTGTGACAAAAGGACTAAATATAAAATTATGGTTTGGTTCAAAGAGATCACCGATCTTCATTTAACCTGGATAGTTATAATGTTTTGCTAGAAACCGCTTATAACTTGTGGGCCATTTAAATATGATTTAGGCACACTGCCAGTGTTAAATGAACCTATAGGGTCACACAATAAGCGAACTTGTTAGGTTATTTTTCTGGTGACCAGGTTCGATGAATCTGGATGATATCCAGATTATAAGAATCTGACTCGGTAAATTAATTAGTTAAATTACCGAGATAATGGCAGAATCTTATCATATCAGTTTTAATTTAATTTGAATTTAAATTAGAATATGATAAGATATTATTAGGGTTGGACTCTAAGAGGTTCGGGGGTTTTTTAAGAAAACCCTAGCCGTCTTTTCAAGAGTCCAATTTTTCGGTTGAGAACATTCGTGCCATTCTCTACCAGAAAGAAAAAAACCCTCTCAAACCCTAGGCGCTAGCACTCCCCGGGTATCGAGTGAGTTTGCGGTGTGTATCTGATAGAGGACGTTCGCATACTGCAGCGTCTGGTGATTGTTTGGGTTGAACGTACAACAGCGCAACCAGAATCGAAGGATTTCGATTACACCAACCAGAGGTAATTCTTAAAGCTTAGATCTTCTTAATCGTTTACTTGGGTCCTCGGGAGGGATTCCTGGATGTTTCCCGCGTTTAGGAGTTCACGAATCCTAACACTTATAGGGTATACCGATGCGAATTATGCGGGGTGTAAAGTGGAAAGAAAAAGCACAAGTGACCATTGTTAATTTTTTGGACACTCTCTAGTGTAATGGCACAGCAAGAAGTAAGCATGTGTATCCTTATCCACAACCGAGGCCAAATATATTGCAGCTGGAAGCTACTATGCACAAATCTTATGGAAGAAAAATACATTGCTTGATTTTAGTCTTAACTTTAATTGTGTACCTATATTATGTGATAATACAAGTGCACAAATCCTGTTCAATATTCTAGGACTAAGTATATTAAAGTTAAACATCATTTTATCTATGATCATGTGCTTAAAGGTGATGTGTGTGTTGAATATATTTCAACTGATGAACAACTCGCCGATATCTTTACAAAACCTCTGGCCGAAGAAAGATTCAACAATCCGAGAAGAGGTTTGGGAATTACAAAAATCATATAACTGACTTGTTTGCACAAGATTTTTTTATTTTGTAGAATCACTGAAGGCTTTTGGACGCAATGTTTCAGTCCAAAATTCACCTCCGAAACTTACCCCTGAAGAAGTTATGTTTGGATGTATATTTTAGATCAAGCCTGAATCCAAAACGGAATCATCTTTGATGTTTCGTATTTCTTTTTAAAATAACTGCTTCCATATTTTCATTTTTGAATTTCAAAATGCTTGCGCTTTTCTCAAGACGGCTTCTTGAAATCTCTAATTAAAATGGCTTTTTCAATGTACTTGAGTGTACTTTTATCACAACTTTCTAGGTACTCAAAAAGGACCTTCTCTTCCTTCTCTCTTCCAAACTCTGGAACTGACAATTCCTCACTCATTCTTCCTCAAAATCCTCTAAGTTCTTCTTCTCTGAACAACCAAGTGTTAAAAACCCTCATCTTTTCACTAAAATGGAAAAAACAAAATCAACCGGACCGAAGCCAAAGAAGGTCTGAAAAATATCTCCAATGATGAAGAAGAAGTCATCAACAATGAACAAAGGAAAAGAAATTGCTCCAGATTTCTTGACTTCCTATTATGACTGCTCAAAATCATCACCGGAACAGGAGAGTTCTGAGACTCAGGTACTTTGATTTTTAGATTCAAAAAGTGAGTCAGATTATAGTGATTGAGTCTTGAGAAATAGAGATGTGATTATTGGCTATCGAGTAAATCTATCGTCTTTCTTGAATTTCTTCAATGTGTTGAATATGTTTAAATTTTTTGGTTGGGGTAGTCTACTTTCCGTTGATGAAAAATTATTTACCTCGCTCATTTGGGAATTCTATGCTAACCTGAGAAAAGGACAACTTGAGAAAACTGGAGGAGGGTTTATGATCAGATGGTACACTTCTAGAGTTGGGGGGAAAAATATCGAGTTCGACCACCATCTGCTGAACCGAGTGTGTGAGGTTAGAGGAGGAATTCAATTTTTTGAAGTGAATAAATTTTCAGAGGGAACTGACATGTTTGATTTAAAGAAATTTGAAGAAATGTTTGCTGGTCGGAGAAGGTTCAAGAATTCCAATGATAGAAACACTAAGTGGCTAAATGGAGAGGGTGGGATCCTGCACCGTATGGTCTCAACTATGGTAGTCCCAAGTTTCGGTCAAAAAACCTCCATTAATATAATGCAAATGGTGATTATGTTAGCATTGGCTGAAGAAAGGCAAATAAATTTTGGGTTCTTGGCTGCTAAGTTGATGTTGCAGACAAGAAACACCTCTAGCAAGGCTATGATGTATGGAAATTTCTTAACAAAAGTGTTCAGATGTTTTGATGTTGATTTAAATTTAGTTCTTTCTGTGCCCTAAAAAATGAATATATACAGCTTTGAGTCTTTTGAGTGCATGGGATATGTGAGATTGGAAAATGAATGGAAGTTTCTCTGTGATACAGATAGTGATGAAAGGGAAAGACTGTCGGAAGTAAAAGCTAAAGGAAAGAATGCTCCTTCTGTTAGAGCCAAAAGAAAAATTGAGGTAGAACCTCAAGAAGAATCCTCTGCCAAAGGGAAAGAGCAGGCTCAGGATAAAGAATTATCTGAGAGCATTTTGGATGCCATCAATTCTCTAGTTGTTAAATTGGATGGCCTTAGCTAAAAAATTTAAAATCTTAGAAATAGACTGACGGTTGTAGAGGAAAAGGTAAGAATGGATGAACCAGTGTCTGCTCTATCAGCACCTTCTCCAACAAAGGAACAACAGAGGCAACAGTCCCTGAGGAAGAAACTGCACGAGAACAAACTGTTGAGAAAGTGAAGGTTACTGCACACGACAAAGAAAAATCTCCACATCAGAAAGATGTAGCACCCCCTACCTCCTCTGAACCTTGTGTCTCATCTGGAAAGAGACAAAAACATGTGGTGGTTAAGAGGAAATCAAGTAGGATTGTTGGACAACACTCAAGAAAAGGTGCCAGGTCGAAGATTGCAATAGTTCACATCTCTCCTGAGTGACCAGATTAGTAGCCTACACTCCAGCTGACCAGATTGAAATCAATGCTCACTGAGATCTTGAACAATTTATTTTCTATTTTTTTAACTAATATTGTTGCTCACCTTATGAATGCTTCATATCTATATACATATTTTTCACTGCTTCATTTTTATTACTTCTCATTTTGATTGATGACAAAGGGAGAGAAAAATAATATTAGTTGGATTGTGATTGTTCTACCTGCCTGTTATGATGAGCTGGATTGTGATTGTTATGCTTGCCTATTATGCTGAGTTAGATTGTGACTATTATGCCTGCCTGTTATACTAGATTATGCTGGATAAATTACCTATTGTTATGCCTGCCTGTTATGTGGGATAAATTACTGATTGTGATTGGGTAAGTGCTAACTTTGCTGGTTGTGGTGTGATTATTGTACTGATCAGGAAAGGAAACATTTAATTGAACACCTATGTGGTATTGTGCTATGCTTTCTGTGACTAATTGTTAATAATGCACTAATGATTAACTGATTAACAGTCTTTGAGTAGTAAACTGACTGGAGTGAAATTTTGTGCTTTGAATTGATATTCTACACTGAAATGTTGTCTCTGAATATGGTTAAGGTCATGTGATTCTCTCTATAAAATTCATGACAAAATTTAGATAAACTGGGTGCTGTAAAAACTTTAATGATTTATGATCTGTGATCTTAGTTTGCTGATGTCCAAAAAGGACACCAGTTTAATATCCTGTTTGTTGTCAAAAGTGCTCTCTTTAGGAATAAAGATATCATTGAGACTAGAGATGTTGGTAAATTTTTGAAAGTTATTGATATGATTCTGTGACATATTCATTGATAAAAATCTTAGACAGTTAGGATAGTTATTCTGATATGTCTTATTGCATAAAACTTTCCTTAATGATTAAAACTCTTTGAGAAATTAAGACGGATCAAATTTCTGAAAACCCATTATCTTTTGCATTATGACAAAGGGAGTTTTGGACTCATATTCTCTTAATCCAAAAGTCTAGTCCAAAAATGAGTTCTTTTAAAGGAGTCAGTTTTTGTTTAAACTACATTTTATTTTTGGATACATAGTTCGGTCATCCAAAACCTAAACTCTGAAAAGTTCCATACTCTCCTTCATATAGTTTTGGATGCACATTTTGGACTTCCAAAAATTGACTCTAGTTTTCTCTCATACTTTACAGATTTTCATATATGCACACATTAAAGGGGAGCATCTCATCTTATGATTTATTTGCTATACCTTCTTTTATACATGTTTATACAATTGTTATAACAGCTATTCTTTTAAGGAATAGTCATGGATGGAAGGAAGGAGGATATGGAGGTAAGTTGGGCCATAGGCTCATTGAGCCATGTTTGTAAGTATATGCCTAAATTTTTTATCTTAAACTCATAAGCTCTCTTTGAGTCTTATAAATAGAGATTACACTTCATTGGAAAGTATTCTTATTTCTCTTGGTCTAAATATGTCTGTACTGTACATATCATTATTATTTATATCACAATCCCATCAGGTTTGTCATCACTAAAAAAGGGAGAGATTGTTAGCCCTAAAGGTGGTCTACTGTATTTTGACTTATGACAAACAATGATGAGGACTAACATGCGTGATCTACCTATTATAGGATATGTTTGACCTCAGGTCTTCCAAGGCATTCAAATAGGATTATTAAGCAAATCTTGAAGCTATAGAATTTGAAAATGGAAAATCAAGAAGAAGATCAAGCTTGAAAGATTACAGACAAAAGAATCTGTTGTGGAAGAACCTTAGACTAGAAATCCTTGTTAAGATATCTCTTTGTGTAAATTCCTATGTCCTCTTTACCTTTTAATTCAGTTTAATTCCACCAAGAAGTACTAAAACAAAAGATTTCAAAGCTAAGAATTTTAGATTGAGCGTTTGGGTGACCCTGCATCCAGAAGCTACGTCCAAAACTCTGTGAATATTATTAAATTGATTCTGCCTGAAAAAGTGCTAATTTGAACTTACCTTTTGGATGCACCATCGTCCAAAACATGAGTCCAAAACGTTGGTAAATCTGACAGTGAAAAATAGTTATTTTATAGCTGTTGGTGTTTCACTTTATGACTCTATATAAAGCTTCTAAACTCGATTTAAAAGCAGATTTTTGTCCTATTCTTCTAAGAAACACTCTTACTCTATAGAAAATAAAAATCTCCTTTATCAAAAAGCTTCAAAGTGAAATCAAATTATGTCTTAAAGGTAAAAGTATTTGTGCTTATTCTTGGTACGTATCTGCTCAAAGAAGTGAGCCATTTTAGTTTCATTTATTTTAAATCATCTTTGTGTATCAAGGTTGTGGTGTAAAACCCATCTGGGGTGAATCTTGATTTGTTGGTTGATTGAGAGGTTTTGAAACTAAGTGTGGTGATCCTCTCTTGTATTCTGTATAGATTGATTCCATTGAGTTGGATAAATGAAATCTCATTGAAAATCCTTAAGTGTAAGCTTAAGGTAGTGGATGTAAATCTTGGTAAATCGAACCACTATAAATTCTGTGTTATATTTTTCTGCATTTACTCTCAACATTTATTTTTGGATAAACCTAGAAACTATCCCAGCTCAGAATTTCTTAGTTCCTTAGAGAAATCTTTAAAAGTGTTCACCAACTCATTTTCAATACAACATTAATTGCATCGTGCATCTTATCTCAGCTTGAATCCAGATATTTCTCAAAGTTATTTTGAAAAGCTCTCTCTGTTGCAAGTGTTGTTGGTCAAAAAATTGAAGAACATTTCTACTCTGCAAAACAGATTTCTTGAAAAATTTTAATTTGCCAAAAACCTTATTCATCCCCTCTAAGGTTTTTCAAGGAGTATTCCATGATTATACACGCATCACCCAAAAAAATGTTTGTGATTAGCTCATCACAATCAAGTTGTACTGCATGGAAGAAAGAAGGATTCATAAAATCTTGCTCTTCAAAATATCTCAATATTGCCCCGGCCTCTCCATACCGTAAGTTTCTTTGTCTTCTATTGTAGAGGTATCACTTCAAATCTTCTTTGGTGCACCCTAAATTTTCTTTGGCGCCTACTTGTGCTGACATTAACTTATGGGATTGCTTTAAAGATAATCCTATAGCTTCAGCTAAAGAAGCGTCGATGCCTTGAGCATTGCTCACTTTCTACTGTGACGACATGAGATGAACACAAGTAGGAGTATGAAGGTCATGGTTATAGGTTGATTCAAACTCAGTTACTTTGTACTTTTCTTTCTCCCTATCTAGAACAATGACCATCCGAGTAGGACAACCCGTTTTTATTTTTGCCCGAGGACGCTTAATTTCTCTTTCAAGTTTATCGATCTTTTGAAACCTAGCTTGGCATCATGTAAATCTCCTAGATATAAACACACCAGAGCCATTTTTGTTCCCATACTCTTTATGTATACTAAAGCCCATAGCTGCACCATAACAATTGTAATAGTTGTATGCATTTTCTTCAGAATCAAGCAACTATCCAATGACAGGTAAAAGTAAACATTTGTGCTTATACGGTCCTCCATTCAAAGGAACCTATGCACATTAATAAAAAAAAGGGAACAAAGAAATAAATTATAATACTTGAGTACCCTTACAAGTAAATTTTGTAAAAAGAACCTACATAGGTCACTAATTCCAACCAATAAATGCAATATGTGGGTAAAAAAGAAATATTACTATCTCGGTCCAATTTAAAGAACTATAAAGTCTGAAGGCTTAAAAGGGGAAAAAACAAAGCACGCAGTGGAAGCAAAAATTGAAAAATTGAAAAACTGAAGAACAGAAGAATTCCGAACGGAGCCGGCGTCGGTTCTAGCAGCCTCAGCCGGCACCGGTCCCGCTTTGTTCGGATTCCAAGGTAAAAATACTAACCTTTTCTTTTTGTTTTTAAAGTTGGTTGAACCAGAATGTGTGGAATTGGGGTAGGTGTGCTGGTGGAAACCTCTGGTGCAATTCCTGCAAGCCTCCTACTCTGTCTGTGCATGTAGGTGAATGCCAATCTCTCGATCTTCCAGTATATGGCTTGCCTAATCTCATTTGGTGAACAACTTATAGGGCTAGGGAATATATTTTCAAGAGAGAGAGAGAGAGGGCTGTGTTGTTCTTTTTTCATCAGAGAAGAAGTAGTAAAACAACGTACTTCTCTATTCTCCTGTTTAACCTAAATAAAACCTAGGTTAAACTGGACTAGCCCATTAGACTCTTAGTTTAGCCTTTTGGACTAAATTAATTATTCTAATTAGAACCAAATAAATAGCTCAATAAATAATTAATTTCCCAACCCAAATAAACTAGTCCAATTAACAAGCTTATATTAGTTTAGTCCTAGGTCAATCTTTAATTATTCAAACTGGGCCAAAGCTCTAAACAATTAATTAACCCACCAAACTAATTTAATTAATTCTTTTTCTCTATGACCCTTTATTTTATTCAAGCCCAATAATTAAATCAGACTACTTAAATAAAATAAATTTCATTTAATTTAATTTAAAACCAACTCCTTAGCCTGTATTTAATTAGGACTCACGGTCTATACTGGGGACCAAAAGATACATCGCCTTGGCTACTAAAATGACCAAAATACCCTTACTATATAAATAGCTATATTTTGCATTTTAAATATTTTCTAATATCACCATAAGGAAATATTACCCCAAGGACAATGTTGCATTAGCAAAGTTTCCGACCTACAGGTATAATGACTAAAATACCCCTCTATACATCGCCGTACATTAGAGAGGAAGAAATGTACTAACACCTCTCTAAATGAAATCTACCATCCTAGGCTTCTAGTCCAATGATCCACGACTTCTTGGATTGTTTCCGCTTTCCAAGGGAGCTACCCTAAAGCAAACATCTAAGTCATGTTTCCTAGGGCCCTACATATTTATATCATTTAAACAACCACAAGAGGCGATATAGTATAGAAACTATCTTGTACAAGTTTGTCTTAACTAACTAGTCACACATACTCAACATTCAAGTATATTAGTTCTACGATAAAACCTCAACTATAGCATATCAAAGTACATGCTTCCAGCTTCGTCAGACCACCAATTCATACTCAAGTCATAGAGTACTAGTCCATGTTGTAGCAGTAGTAGTCTAGGTTTTCTACTATGTAGTACTTTTAGAAACCACTACTACAGATCCTATTCTACGTATTCGAAATACGCTTATATCATGAAGTGAGTGGATTACTCACTGGCTACAGGTAAGCCATTCCCTATTTAGAATTCATAACAGAATAACCTAAACATGACGAGATTCCTATTCTCATCAATCGGTTAAGAACGAATATTTATGTGTTAAGTAACCCGTGATCCATACCTTATTATGAAAGACCTCTATTCACATAGACCACTTACTTAAACACAATGGGTCTTTTCCAAACGTAATTGTATACAAATAAAAATGTAAATTCACAAACAATTTGTAATAATAAATTCTTTTATTAAAACATTCGATATTTACATCAGAAATCTAGTCTAAGAGGACATATTTCCCAACAAAGACATCAATAATAAATTGTTGATTTTTTTTTCAAATGAAACTTGTAAATATATAGGCAAATGAATACATTGCGGGAAAAAAATCTTAATTTAACCTCGAGATAATCAGAGGGAATGTTATAAATAAGTAAACATCGTCAGATGATGTGTTGTGCTATGTTGTGTTCTGTATACAATCAATACGGCCAAACAGACATGTATTAACAAGTAAAGCAATCCTATGAACATAGATGTGTACATTACTAGCTCATTCACACAGAGACATGAATACAAATATTAGCCTAAAAATAGATGAACATACTTAGCTGCTGGAAGACAACTTGGGTGGCTAGATAATTTTTAAGAAGAACCTTAACTGTAAATTTTGAAGAAGAAATATAACTTTAGCATTGCATGCCCATTGCCTCATTTGTGTATCAGGAGCACTTCAGTTTCTTTATATTTCACCAAGATTCGATGGGAAACTACCCCTATTAACACAGTTCGAAATAATCTCAGCACTTGATAGAACGAGAGAAGAAAGAGAATGTTAATATTAGCATTTAAGAAAATTGGAAATATTAGCATTTGAGAAAAGCTTTTGTTTTTGTTTGCACTGTAGGGGAAAAGCTTAAGCGGAATTTTTAAAATTTGGAGAATATTACAAAGTACTGCCACAGTACAGAACTTGCAGAGGTTTGTGGAAGCTGGCTAAAAATGGAAGCTGTGATCTTGTCTCCTTTTTTTGGACCAGTGACGTGAAAGGTCCCTTGCTAGATGATTGTTTGAACTTCAAATTAGGTCCGCGAAAGAGCTGTGCAATTCCCGTATAGGAATTGCGCTGCCCGAATCCTTGGGAAATATACTAAATGCTAGTACGTTATACACACACACACACACACACACACACACACACACACACACACATATATATATATAGGGGGATGCCCTTCAGAGGGGGTGCTACCAAAATATAGAAACAAGATATAAGATAGCAACAAAAGGTATAGAAATAAAATAGATATATATGTGTGTGTTGGTATGTTTCTATGTAGGAAAGGAAGTAAACTAAGCAATGGGGAAATGGAATAAAGTAAGAAGAAGTACAAAAACAAAAGAACAAAAGGTGTAGACTAGATGCCAGAAAAGGTACAAAGGTTGGGGGAAATAAAGTAGCAAGAAACAATATATATATATATATATATATATATATATATATATATGCAAAAGATAGCTAAAGAAGTTGTATATGAAAGACTTGAGCAAAATGTTCTTACGGGAAGCAAAAAGAAAGAAAAAAAATAGCAAAACAAATGGACAAAAAGTGTCATGAAAATGTCAAAGGTACAAAAGTTGTAAGTCTACACACAAAGGTACAAGAGATGGGAAAATGAATGGAGCAAGAACTATAAAGGAAGACAAGCTAATGTGGGGTCACATGACCCCTCTTTTTTTTTTTTTTAATGTCCAAAAAGGTTTTAAGTTAAATATTAGTTTTTATTTCAAAATATCTTTACCAGATTAAGTCTTTTTGTCTTGGTTAATATATAGAAAATAAGACCACGAATGGTATTGTACTATTTTACAAAGTTCAAAGTCTCTAATATGCATATAAGTGTAATAGTTCTTTTGAAGTAATGATAGGCACTAGGGGTAATTAATTCTTGCAAAACATAATAATAACGAGTTAATTTAGTGACCATATAGGATTACTAAGGAATAAGAAAAGACTCTGGAGTCCTACCTAGAAGTGTTTTCACTT